>CM052452.1:6576134-6653593 GCA_028533085.1 Varecia variegata
TGACAGTGGATCATGGTTTGGACAGGGTGGGTGGGGCCGACCGAGCATGGGGCAGAGTAGGACCAGCAGATTTCATGATTAGATGCGGAAGGAATCAAGGTGTTTGCAGTCTTCAAATTTGAACCCAGAGTGTACTGGACAAGTAGTCTTGTTGCTCTGTAACCTAGACAAGAGTGTTTTCATTTTACCCTCTCTTCCTGCTCTTGGCTTTTGGATTTTTTGTAATTTGAGGTTTAAAAATGTACTTGGAGTTACTTCATGTGGAAAGATACTTAATGCCAGGTGGATTTGGAGCCTCATGGTTGGTCCCTCCTCTGAACCTTGGCTGTGTGTCAGTCGGCAGGGCCATAAGATTTATTATAAACATTGCACAAGGCTTGGTGACCATGCTATGTCATTGAATCTGAATCTGGGTGGAGACAGATCAATTTCAGATTATTTTGTAGGCCTTAGAAACACATTACCCTCCATTTCCCCACCACACACTGCAACAAATCAAAACAACCCCTATCCCCTGAGAATTTTTCTTCATCTATAAGACTGCCTGGGCTGTCACAGTACCCAGAGATAAGCTCATCTGATTTGTGAATCAGTTTTATTTCTTGCTCTTCCTACCTAAGCTAAAAAGCTCCAAGATTTTTATGCTTTTCCTTGGGTTACTTTGATCCATTGAAATAATTCCTGTTACATTTGTATTATTCCTTATTGGAAAATTCTTTTGTAAGCAGTTCGTGTAGAAATATTGATTTTGATTTTCAAGGAAATATTGAGTAGGGAGGGGGAAACAGGGAGTCAATGTTCAGTAGGTAAAGAGTTTCAGTAATGCACGATGAAAAAATTATAGCAATCTTCTATATAACAGTGTGTGTACAGTGCATCTAGAAATTTGTTAAGATGGTAGGTCTGATGTCATTTTTTTTCCCCACAATTTTTTTTTTTAAAGTATTGAATAAAAAAGCAAGTTTACTCTTCAATTTTTATTTATTGTGTATTTTTAATTTTTATTTTAAAAAGTGACTGAAGATTTTTAAACTTCAGGATATTTAAAAATAATGTTCTCTGTCATTTCTTGCATTTAATATTTAATTTTAAATTATATTGTATCTCTTTAAAGATTATTTCTTATGTAAGTCAAGATTTCAGTGCTCAAAATATCTATGGCTACTACTCAGAGGTGATTATTCACAAGCCCTTTACTTTTTAAAAAATGGCTGTTCAAAAAATTAAAATACTGTGTAACCAGAACATTTTTGCCTTGGATTTCTGTTTTGCAGCTTCTTCCCTAGACTGTAAGTTCTGCAATGACTGCTCTGTGAGTTTATAATTTGGTTTGGCTGCTGTAACAGAGGCTAAATAATAGTGCTTTAAACAAAACAGAAGCTTATTTCTCTCCTACAGAGAAGTCTGAGCTGACAATTTAGGGGTCAGGGGGTGGAGGGCAGCTCTGTTCCACAGGGTCATCCAGGGACCCAGGCACATTCTGTCTTGTCACTCTACTGTCCTCTGGGATGTTCCTTTTACCCCTTGGTTGCAATAGCACAAGGAAGTAGAGGGTAAGCAGCTGCCTGTTAATGTACGAATAAGAGTCAGTAAAATATATACACTTTGCAGGCCATATATGCTCTCTGTTGGATATTCTTTTTTGTTTGTTTGCTTACAACCTTTTAAAAATGTAAACACAATTCTTATCACACAGGACTTACAACATAGCCCCTGGCTAGGTTTGTCACACATGCCATTATTTTGCCAACCTCTGCTTTAAGGGCATGACCTAGAAATTGCATACTTTCTCATCTGTAAAATAGGGTTAATAAAAGCATCTATTTCAAAAGGTTGTTTTGAGGATTAAAATGAGATGATATGTTCAAATAGTGCCTGACACAAAGTAAATGCTCATAAATGTTAACTGTTTTCGTGATATAATGTATATATTTTTTCCTGTGAAAGAGAAATAGCACATTTTTCTTTTACCTCCTGATTTTTGACACGGTTTATGACATTTAGATATATAATTACCACAGTTGTTTAGTGTGGCACTATATTTAAATCAATGTTCTAGTCCTTTTATCATGGTTTCTGTTTCTCTGAATTCTTTATTTTGTTTGATTATTTTGGTAATGCAACCTATTGGCTAGGTTGCATTATTAGTGGGTTTTTAGACAATATTGTATTCCAAATATTTACATCCATGAAAATGGCTGAACAGGTTTTATCTGTAAAAGGATAACTTAGTAGGGTATAAAATTCTTGGATTATCTCTCTTTCCCACAGGATTTTCAGAATTATGTGGCTGTGTTGAAGTGTAAAATCAGTTTGATTCTCCCTGCCTGATGTGACTTGCTTTTTCTGCCTGGAGATCCATATGATTCTTTTTCAGAGATTGATTGTGTACTTTTTCCTATGTTGTGTGCCTTTTAAAATGCAGATTTAGGTTTTTGTTTGTCTTTTTTAAGTTTCAGCAACATTTTCTTACATTCCTGTTTTAGAAATTTTCTTTTATCCTATTTGTTTTCTTCTTTAGGAATTCTACTGTACATATCAAATCTCTTATCTGCCGTCTCTGTCGTTTTTATGGTTTTTTAAAATTCTGTTTGTTTTGGGGTTTTCTTTGGAGACAGGATCTTGCTCTGTTACCCAGGCTAGAGTGCAGTGGCATGATCATAGCTCACTACAACCTCAAACTCCTGGGCTCAAGCCATCCTCCTGCCTCAACCTCCCAAGTAGCTGGGACTATAGGTGCACGCCACCATACCCTGCTAATTTTCCTATTTTTAGTAGAGATGGGGTCTTGCTCTTGCTCAGGCTGGACTCAAACTCCTGAGCTCAAGCGATCCTCCTGCCTTGGCCTCCCAGAGTGCTGAGATTACAGGCGTGAGCCACTGTGCCCGGCCAGGACGTTATCAAAAATGGCATATCACAGGCCATCCTTGTATAGCTCTTAGGCTTATGTGCAAATATTTCTCAAGAAGTAGGTGTTCAGGGTTGCCTTTTTATTTTTTACTAGGTACTAACTAGTTAATGCTGCTGCCACTAATTGCACACTAAAGGGATGGTGCCAATGTACCCTCTCATCAGCAGAGCATGAAAGTTCCCACGTGTACATCAGTATTTGATAAGGCCACCCTTTCTGCTGCTTGCCTGTCCTGGGTAATGCTAAAATGAGGGCAGCTGGCTGTTTCCAGGCGCATAGAGGAGTAGGAGAGGGTGACAAACCATCTAACTAGAAGTCTTCCCAAACACAGTTCACTCCACATCTGAGCTGACGTTACATTCCTGCTAATTTTCTTTGCCTCTGTGCACCCCCCCACCCCTGTGCCCGAAGTTTGAAAGGTGCTAGGGTCTTTCCCAGGAGTTAGGGGAGATACAACAAAGTGCGTTATTTTTTCTGATAAGAGCACTGTTGTCTTTCGTGCCTACGTGCCATTTCTACTTAGACTGAATTTATTTCTGGAGTTCTTTTCCAAGTTGTTTACCTGAAAATCATTACATGTGCTGCACATGAACTATGAAATGATTACATGCTAATGTGGCAAAGATGGTGTGAATTTTCTCTTAGCTCAGAAACAGGCACATTTGATTCAATACAGTAAGTCGATAACACATGACTTTCTGTGCTTTTGAATTATATGGTTCAAAAGCACTTTTCACCCATCTGGTGTATTTACACTGAGGAGGCGAATTCCCTAAAGATGTGCTCGACAGATCAGTATTCTCAAGGGTGTAACCTGTCTATTTCTCTCTCTCGCTCTTGCTCTCTCTGTCTCAGTGAAATACCTTTTTTGTTTCTTTATTCCTTTAAAAAAAATCATAGTCCCTCATATGTGCACTCTTCTAACTTTCAGAAAAGCAAGAGGAAAGGGCACGAGTATACAAATATTAAGTATTCTCTAGCGGACCAGACCAGTGGCGATCAGAGTCCCCTCCCGCCTTGTACCCCAACGCCACCCTGTGCAGAGTAAGTAGTGATGAAGGAAATTCTTTTTACCTGAACATAGTGCTATAAAAAGGCTTTAAAAACAAAAAACGAGTCCTCGCAGCCCGTGCCTTTCACTGGTGCACATTACTGTTGCCCAGCGATTCGTGTCTCAGTGATTGGCAGTTTCTATGGGTTGTGTTGATGGTGTCTGAACTAAAATTTAATTGTCCTGAACTGAAGGCTGATTGCTGTGCTAGCTAGGATTATATAGGATTATGTGTGTATCAAGCGGTGGTTCTCCAAGAAGAATCTAATGTTTCTATTGATGGGATGGGATTACTGCAAGAGAAGGTCATATCTCTTATGATGTGTTAAGACTCTTTGCTAATAAAAGTAAATAAATTGACCATTAATGTGTCAAAACAACTATGATCTGCTGATTTTCCACTAGTCAACAGAAATCTGCTTTTGGTGTTTAAACCAGGGGTCAGCAAACTACAGCCCATGGGCCAAATCTGGGCCATGGCCTGACTTTTGTTTTTGTTTTTTGGTATAAGGTCTTGCTCTGTTGCCTGGGCTAGAGTGCAGTGACATCATCAGAGCTCACTGCACCCTCAAACTCCTGGGCTCAAGCGATCCTCCTGCCTCAGCCTCCCAAGTAGCTGGGACTACAGGCACATGCTACTGTGCCCGGCTAATTTTTAAACATTTTTTATAGAGATGGGGTCTCGCTATGTTGCTCAGGCTGGCATGGCCTGTTATTATATATAGTCCATGAATGGTTCTTAAAGGGTTGTAAAACAAAAACAAAACTCAACAACAAAACAAAACCCAAAGAATAAATAACATATGACAGAGACCACGTATGGCATGCAGAGCCTAAAATACTTTCTGGTCCTTCCCAGAGAAACTTTGCTGACTCCTTGTTTATGCTAAAACATGATAGGAGAACATTTCTTAAACTGGTGATATGAATAGCAATTGTAAGTTATTATTTTCCTATATATTCTAAAGTCACTCTCTAGTATAACATTTACTTTTTATTTTCCCCTAAGAATCTTACCTCTGTTTGCTTCTGATGTAGGTTTTTAAACCCCTGCTGACTTTAATATTCTATATAAATGTTTTAGGTAGCATACATGAGGCTTGTATTATTTGCTTTCTATTTAACACTGAAAAGAAATTATATAGCAGAAGTATTCTCTCCTCCAAGTTGCCTCTTCTTTCTGCCTGCTTTTCTTCCCCAGTGGACTGACTGGGGAAGTTGGTGTTTTAAATTGCTCTCTGCAATAATTTGCAGTGGAATCAGAATGTCAGGGCTCTGAGTCCTTGCCAGAAAGCTTTCCTTTCATGTTGGCAGACAGAGTCAGCTGTCCTGATTCTCTTAGTACCAGTGGCATACCTGTGGCTAATGGGCTCTTGGCCTCTCATTTCTGATGTCTGCCCAGTAGGGTACAGACACAGGACACCCTTGTACCGGAGCCCCTCTCCAGCTGGCACCCACAGCTGCTGGGTTCCTGCCCTCCTAGACGGCTCTGATCACCCCTTCCTGCTCAGCAGAAAGGAGTCTGGGTGCTTTGATGCTGCGGCTCTTTCCTGGGGCCCTAACCCAGCTGTTCCCCTTTGTGCAACCTGAGCTGGGGCTGAGTGGATCTCTAATCACTGCCTGACGGCTTGCGGCTTTTGCCCGTTCAGATTCCTCTGCTGGAAGCTAATATCATTTCTTTCTGTAATGTGTGTGTCCCACCCTCCTTCATGGTGTAACTCATATGCCTCATCCTACAGGCCTCCTTAGAACAACCCACTTTCCTTCAAACCAGAGAGCACAGGGACTCAAGGCTCTTAGTTGACTTTGAACTTTGCAGTTATATTGCTGTACATATATGTCTCCTATCCCTGTCGAGAATGTCCGCTCCTGGGCACAGGAACTGTGTCTGCACCATAGCCGGTTCCCAAAGAATGTAGAGTGTGCTTTATAAATATCGAGTACGTTTAAACAGCATGGTCTACGTTTTTGTAAATGTCTTGCATTTTCTTTTCTCTGCAGAATGAGAGAAGATAATGCTAGAGTCTATGAAAACGTGGGCCTGATGCAGCAGCAGAAAAGTTTCAGATGAGAAGACCCGCCAAAGCTTTTGCACAGACACAGGTATTTCAATGCCAGGGCTCCATCAGTTAATTGTTTGTTTAATTTGCAGCATCTTTAAGCAGGCAAATAATCTGTGAATGTTTCAGCAGAGTGTACCATAATTGAGTTTTACAAACCAGCCTGCTTTTTCTTCTCTCTGTGCTTCCTTTTCCAAGCTGGATTTAGTCTACAATTCATTAAGCATTGAAACCAAACAGAATTAATTCTGCAAGGGGCAAGGCTAGTACTTATTCCAGAGAAATGGTTGATATTGGTACAGGGATAACTGTTCCTACAATTTTTGTTAGAGTTGGTTAACCCACGCTGTGCTGGGGATGATCTGTAGGGACCTGGAAGCTTCGGGACATAGCACTGGATGGTTGGGAGTTAGGAAGCCCGAGTTCTGGTTTCACTTGACTTCTGACCGGCTGTGTGACACAGGGTACCAGACCCCCCTGGCCTTTGACGTCCCTTCCAGCTCTGCTGGGAATTTATGTCTCTTGTGTGTCTCTTCCCTGTCAGTTACCTTTTCAGATTGTGACCCAAGTATGTGATGTATGTTTTAATAAGTTAGAAACTCAAAATGTCAGTATTTCATGTTGAAATTCCCACTTCAATGGGTAGTATATTTAAAAGCTTTAGATCCGCTTTAGAATTGTTTAATGCTTTGTCAAGCCTTTAGATGTATGCTCCTTAAAAATTCTAACTTATTTTTTCCCCAGATGTGGACTTTCACCCTCTCCCTAAAAAGATCAAGAATGGATGCAAGAAATTTTATGTGAAGAATGAATTTGGATTTGGAAGCCTTGCATTGTGATTGGCTACCTTTTAATAAGCAAAATTTGAAACCATTTAAAGACCTGTATTTTAACTCAACAATACCCGATTTCCAATTACTCATTTCCTCAGATAAGAAGACATCATCTCTACAATGTAGACAATGTTATATATTTTATAGAATTTTGTTTTACATTGAGGAAGCAGTTAAATTGTGCTCTATGTTTTGCCAATTGTGGGGATTCAAATTCTAGGTATGGGCAGTTTTTTTTTCTTTTTATAACCTTAACCAAGTTAATTTTTTTCTTTTTGTGGGGGATGATAGGGCACTTATAAGAAGAAATGATTTGGGAAAAGTAGGTAACAACATCCCAGAGAAGTAAGAACAATCTCATTTAGTATTGCTTATCCAGTAGTGGAGAATTCATTTTGACGGCTTCTTTTTTTGGCTCAGTGATAATTAAGCCAGGGCCTGAGACTGTCAGACGCTGTCTACCTTTGCATTGCCATTAACGAATCATGGGGAAAAAAAAATCATAAAATTTTTATGAATTAGTATGAAGAGGTATGTTTTCTTCTTAGCAGATGACCAATTACCATTCAGCTGTTGACTGAGAAGTTTGTGGTGGAAAAATGTTTGCCATATTTTCTTTGCATTTGAATAATTCTCTTGTATTTAGAAAAAAGGCATCTGTGGATGAACAGTGTTTTTGGTTGTCAAGTGTTGCTGACAAATCACCCCCAAATTTTAAAAGGACCCCACTCCACCCCCAACCGTTCTTCTTTCTGAGCTGGGCTCAGCTGAGCTGTTCTTCTGCTGGCCTTGCCGGCGGTCACCCATGTGGTCAGCAGGTTGGCAGAAACACTGGGATGGCTGGGCTTCTTTCTCTGCATGCAGCCCTCAGGGTCTCTCCTCCTCTGTGTGGTCTCTCTAGCAGGATATCTAGACCCCCTATGTGCAGCTCAGAGCTGCCAAGAGCTTGAAAGCAGAAGCAGCCAGGCCTTCTTAAGACTTGAGTCCGGAACTGTCGCAGCGTCCCCTCTACTGCCCTCTAGTGCTGAAACGAGTCACGAGCCCAGGCCAGCTTCAAGAAGAGGGCGTGCGGTGGAGGTGCAGTTCATTGTGGGGCCACCAGTCTAACAGACTGTCACAGCCAGTGCCATGGAAAACCAACTGTATTAGCAAAAGTAGAAACTGCTAGTGACCTTGGGAAGCTGAAGCTGCTTACGGTAGCTGGTATAAGCTGAAAGTCAGACTGAGGAATAAAGAAAGGGCCTTCTAGAAGCTTCCTGAACCAGTTCTGCCAGCTCTGAGCATATTTTCTGAACCAGCACTTGGGAAAACTGGTCTTGTAAGGATGGATGTGTGCAGGGGGACAGAGGTTTTGAGAGCGGAACCACCCCATCATTGGGGTGCCCCCAGACTATGGGGAATGTGACGCTTTTTTGATGCCACTGGTTTCTAGTTGGACCACGGTGAGAAGGAACAGTCCTGACTGGCCTCCAGCCGAATTGAATTAGCTCATTTTTGTTTTAGCCAAGCAGTAAGACTTGCTGATGTTCTACCTTAAGTGCCTTCTCCAGAGACATCCCTCTTTGCCTCGTGTGTTGAATCGTCACTCAGTGAGTATATTTCAATGAAAATATCCTGGGTTGACTTTTGTAACGATAATAAAATGCTACGGCCACTTTGCCGTGACGTTGCGGTCTCCTCAGATTCTTCTGGCTCCTGAAAGGAAGGCCTAGATCCAGCCCTGGCAGTAGTTCCTCCCCGAGGTCTTTCAGTTCCTGGAAACCCTGAGGTCGTTTGGGAGCTCAGTGGCTGCCATGTTCACAGACTGTCCACCGATGCCCCCACGCCTGCCCCAAGATCCGCTGGACTTAGAATTGCTTCAGAACACAGGTGTGGCCTGGAGGGTACCGTCGTAGGGGAATGCCGTGACTACTGTCTTCCTGGCAAGCCTATCGAGAAACAGATTCCAGTTCAGTATTTGCAGAAAGGATCTTGAATCCTGTTCTTTTTATTGCATTATCACATTGAACCGTTCTCCATTTTGCTTCAATTTTGTGATGATGTCTTGACTTGACTTTGGGGACAAAGTCTTTCACCAGCATACAAGGGTTCGATTGTACAGATATATCTGCTGCATTAACCTGTAGCTGAAGATCAGTTGTTTTTGCACGTGGGATGGAAGTACCTGATCTTGGCCAGCTTTGTTTGTTCTAGGACATTGATTTCATTTAGATTTCCCTCCATGAGGTCAGCAAGCTGTCATGTTGTCACACAAACTTAATGCCAAGACAAGATTCATATAATAGTCCCTAGGTTGCTAAGGTCTGTTGTGTGTTTGGTAAAAGGTGATTGCAGGTTCGCAGATGAGTTTACTTTACTTGGAATGGAATCAGGCAGAAGGGCTGGGATGGTGGGGGGAGCTTGAGGTTCAGGTTTTAAAAAATAGTGGCAAGGAAAGTTCCAAAGAGGTGGTGTCTGAGGAAGTCAGGGGGCCCAGGGCCAGAGCAGTCAGTAATGGGTGAATCAGGTTACCTGGAGAATAGGTGTGAAGGATACACATATGCAGTCTACTTTTTGGTTGCTGGTAGACATTAAATATGCACAATGTTCCATAGCTGGCTGAGTATTTTTAAATTATAAGCATAGGATTTTATATTTGGGGTGCAAGAATTATCTGGCATGCAGTATCAGGGTTAAAAAATAAAAGCCAAATTTCACAGTCTTAATAGCTTTTTTTAAAAAAAAATAAAAATAAAAAGACACCTCGTGTCCAGTGTGTGGCCCTTCTGAAACTTACAGTCATCTCTGCCATTGAAGTCAATGACTTTTGAAATGTGGCTAAGTGGGGATGAGAAAACATAGGTAGGACTTTCTTGGTGTCTGCGTTTCTTTACGGGGCCCAGGTGCTTTGGAACAGCCAAGAAAATGGTCAAGATTATTTTTAGGGGATTCTTTTAGTGGGGATTTTAGGAACTAATATAACATCCTGGGTTATTTCTAGTTCAGGGGAATGTGGAAAGGTATGCAATTGTGAAGTGTTTTGTTGTAGATTAGTATCCATAAGGGAAACTTAGACTGTAGACATAAATATAAACCCAGTGCAGTTTTTGTTTTCTCTATGTTGTTGGGGGAATAAAATTTTATATATAGCAAGCACATGGCCTCCCCGATTGCAAGATGCCTTTCTTAGAATCTGTATTAGCCCTTAATTTTGTTGAAATCTCTTTCCTTCTTCCTCTTGAAAAATAAGTTCCAAAATATAGTTTATTGTATCTTCCATCACTAAAAAGTTTATTCCTTTTTCACTATGGGCAGTTCACACAAGGCAAACATATTAAACAGTTGGTTTTAGTGTATTGTATAACTTTGCTGTATATCAAACTAATTTTTACCAGTTTTCATCCTAAACCTCAAATCATGTAATTAATAATTTGCCTGTTTATTTATGACCTAATTGTGATTCTTTTATTAATAAAAGCTAATGGAAAAGGATTCTTTATTAAGCAGATGACTAGACCTACAATTAATTTTCCTGCAGTATATGAAGTATTGTACCAGAGTATTAAAAGATATGTAATATTTTATTGATAAATCTATCCTTTAAAAGGAATACGTTTTAGGATGTCATCATTTTGATGTGAATCATGTAAATGTTGATAATATGCTGTTTATTATACATTTAGTGTTTCAAGAGATTCACGTAATTGCCTCTTTGCCCACATATATTATGTAGTCTATTTGCAATTGTTTTTAAAAAATGACATTAAAAGAATAGTTTATGTAGAGAAACAATAGTGGATGTTAATTGTCTCCCCACCTGTATTTATGGGTGTTAGTTCAACTGCTTTGCTAGTTGCAAAGCCATATTATCAGAAGAAAAGCGTATTTGTAAACTGTATGGGAACTAAAAATTAGGAATAAAACCATTTTCTTATATTATGGCATTTGTCATTCGCTTCATCAGAAAGGTCCAGAAAAAAAATGGGATTATAGATCACTTGACCTCTCACACTGGCAAAATGCTGACATTTAGCAGCTCTCATCTAGAAGGTGACTTGGAATATAGAATAAATGAATCAGTTCCTCAAGAATTCACTGATTGCCTATTCTATGAATAGCTCTCAGAGACAAGAAATTCTATTTGGAAGAACTTGTGAGTAAATGAAGAGTGAAAAGTATGTCTGTGTAAAATATATAGGAAATGCTGGGCATGTTGGTGTGCACCTATAGTCCCAGCATCCCAGTTACTCAGGAGGCTGAGGTGGGAGGATCGTTTGAGCCCAGGAGTTCAAGATCAGCCTGGGCAATGTAGCAAGACCCCATCCCTCTCTGTCTCTCTGTTTCTTTCTCTCTCTGTCTCTCTCACACACAAATATGTATGTATATACAGGAAATGATTAGATAACACACAGAACTGAATGTACATAGTGTTGGGTGGGGATATGAAGTGAAGGTTTGGTAAGGGAGGCTTGCAGGAGGAGTGAATTATGTGCTATAGGACATCAGCTCTTCCTTTAGAGTAGGTTTAGGCCACATATAAACAAGGCCACTTTCTTCTGACAATAGTGAGCATTGGCATGGGCATAAAGAAATCATTTTATAAGTAACAAAACAGGTAGTTCTTAGTTTCCTACTTTAAATATATGGGACGATTTGGGTTACTTATTTACACTGTAGAATACTATGGCCCTCCTCTCAATCTCAACGAAGCTGTTTAATGCATACAGATTAGTATCCAGCTGGTTTAGTTGGTTAGCTGTCACCTGTCCTTTCAAAAATACAGAGCAGCTGCGAAATGGAGGTGGAGGAGGAGCAGTGGCCAGAACAAGCTGACACGGTGGCATCCACCAGGGGGGCGAGGCCTTGCCCAAGTCAGAAGGCGGTTCCCAAAGCTGCCCGAGACCAAGACAAAAGACAGAAATTCGACAACTAATTCCAAATGGGATTGAGAGTCACGAAGAAGGGCTGAGGCTGTGGATCGCAGGAGGATCTCTGCTGGGGTTTCAAACCATGGTGCTGTTTGGTGTTTACCCTTGGGTTTCAGAAGAGATGCTGTCCACAGTGCCAGCCTGGAGACCCCTCCTCGTTCCACGTGATCCTTCCTGAGGTCCTGGATTGCGTGTTAAAGGGTAGTGATGAGGCCGGGCATGGTGGCTCACGCCTGTGATCCTAGCACTCTGGGAGGCCCAGGCGGGAGGATTGCTTGAGCCCAGGAGTTTGAGGTTGCTGTGAGCGAGGCTGACACCACAGCACTCTAGCCCAGGCAACAGAGTGAGACTCCGTCTCAAAAAAAAAAAAAAAAAACCAGCTTCTGATATTCTTAGACATCACACCTACCAAAACCGAGTTTGTGAAATCCCAAGCATATGTTAAACCCATCCAACCATGGGAAGAGAAGGAAAAAAATAATTTAAAGGAAGCAAACTCTAAAATTAAAGTCTGTTCAGGAGGTGACAGATGTCTGGGTCTTGATGGATTTCTAGACTTGTAAAAAGTAGTTTTCTTTTTTCATCTTCATTCATCCATGTTTGCTGCTTTGTACATTACCATTTTTTCTTATTTGAAAATCAATTCCCTTCTTTCTAAAGGGTTGATTGCCCCAAGTGTTACTTTGTATGGAGGCTTTAGAAAATATCTAACAAAAGTTTGAGTTATGGACAGAAAAAACACTCTGACGCCTCAGCTACATAAATTATCCTCCAGTGGTGCCCTATTATGCATTGAATTATTGTGTTTAATACCTTTTCCACGTAGGAAAATGGACTAAACTCTTTGTTTGGCACCATATAATTCCTATCTTTAGATTTAAGAATAAACCAGCAGGTTTCTGCTTAGGGCAAGTTAAAATAGGCCTTTTGGTTGAAGACATTAAATACATTTGAGTTTTAGGCATCAAGTGGAGGTGGAACATTCTGTTCCAGGCATGTTGATTTAGTAGGAACATCAGAGTTTTGGGACCCCACAGGCTTGGGTTTCTTTTCTGGTTTTGCCATTTACTAGCTGTGGGACCTTGGACCAGTCAGTTAAGGCTTTCGATCCTCCCAACTTCTTTAGAAAAATGGAGATAGTGGTGCCTGCCTTATTGTGAAGGGTTGTTGAGAAGTCTAATGGTAATGAATGGCCTGGCACATAGTAGGTGCTTAGTAAGTAGCTGTACTCTTCCTATTGGACTTGGGAATGTTCTTGCAGGCCTTTGAGGTAGCCTGTTCCTGGGCTATATGAATTTACCGGTTGACAGCACATAGCAGGGAGAATCAGTGAACAAAATTCATGGGTTGCATTAGAGCTTATACCGCCCTTTTATGAGGTAATTGTTGAGCAAAAACCTTTTATTTTCATCACAGTTTGTGAGTGTTGGGAATCCTCAATTAGCCTTTCTCCCTGGTGTGGAATGAAAACTTAATACAAACGCATTCAGAAAGTGCAAACATATTTTTATTTGCTAATGGCTTTTAATCTTGGGGACAGAGATAGGTTGATCATTACCCCTGCCTTGGATAACGTGGAGAATATCTCAGTTTTGGAAGAGGGTGATGTTAAAGAGCTGAGAGTAGGGGAAGACTGAGAGCGAAGATCTGCTTATGAGTCCGTGTGCCTTTGGTGAGTAACCTAAGCTTTCAGGGCCTCGGGTTCCTCGCTGAAGAACGGGGCTGACAATCGTAACATACTGTCCGAGCAGCTGTCCACGCCAAGAACGATTGTTTGTTTGTAGGAGCCAACAATGGGAGACCTTACCCCCTCCAATGTCCCTCTACAGAAAAATGGCAATGGGGTCAACTGTGGGATTTTCCATACGCTTAAGTTCAATGGAGCCGTGGAAAGGGGTGGATCGTGTCAACGTGGTTGAATCACACACAGCGTTGAGAGGGACAAACCAGTTGTAGAAGAATATGAACAGAACGAGGCCATTTATTTTGCCTGTTCGACAATGGGCAAAAACAAATGCTACAAGGTTTGGAGAAAATTTCATTTGCAGTAAAATTACAAAGGAAAGTACAGGAATGCTAAACTCCACTTTCCGGGTAGTTGCTTTGGCATGAGGAAGGGAGGATGACGAGACCAGAGAGAGGCACATGGCATTCCAGTGGCTTCAGAAATGTTCATTGAAGCAAAGTTTTTTACATGCTATTAATTTTCATATCTTATTATATGTTTCATGTATTCTTTTGAACATTTGACATATTTCAGGATGAAACACTAAAGAGATTAACTGAGGCAATAAATGTGACAGAATAGAAGTGAATAGAAAGGAAACTGCTGAAGTCAGCTTGTATAATAGCCAGTAATCACTATTTATTGACTGATTACTTAGGAGGGGTCTTCAAAAAGGTCATGGAAAATGTGTGTTATACAAAAACTATGCATGGATTTCAAAATTTTTTGCACCAAAATAAACTCATACTAACTTGTCTGAACAGGATCTAGTTTGAGGCACTAAGAAGGGGAAGGTGACATCAGTTTGAAAAAGGCCCCTGTCAGAGCAACATGAATTCTGCTAAAATGGAAGCAAGAAAAAGCATCAAATTTATGGTGACTCTTAGGTGGAAGAATGGTGAAATCACTGATGGTTTATGAAAAGATTTTGGGGGCAATGCCCTGCCCCACCCCCAAATCAGCAGTTTACTAATGGATCACTCATTTTAAGAAGGGACTAGACGACATGGAAGATGACGCCCACAGTGGTGGACCATCCACATCAATTTTCAAGGAAAAATTAATCTCCTTTGTGCCCTAATTGAAGAGGACCCACAATTAACAGCAGATCCTCCTGCCTCAGCCTCCCAGAGTGCTGGGATTACAGGCGTGAGCCCCCATGCCCGGCCATATTTTTCTTGTATCTCAGTATCTACCTATCTTATTATTTTTTCCTGGGTACGCAGTGCGGACATCATGACATTTCACCCCCCTTGGTACTGCAGTGTGCATCTCCTAAGAACGTGGGCATCCTTTTTCATAACCACCATGGGATGTTCACACTTAGGAAATTTAACATCGATACAATACTATTGTATAACATATAGCCAATATTTTAATTTTCCCAGTCGTCTCAATAATGTATGTTACAGCATTTTTGTTTAAAAAGTAGGATCCAATCAAGGATCATACGTGGCATTTATTAGTCATTTTTATTCCGTCTCCTGGAATCTAGAACAGTCCGTTGTCTCTTTTTGTCATTCATGATACGGGTATTTGGAGAGCATGGGCCAGTTGTTCTGTACAAAGTCCCTCAGTTCGGGTTTGTTTGATTGCTGCCTGGTGATTGCATTCAAGTTCAACATTTCCGGTTAAAACACTATGTGGGTGACGTTGTGTCCTTAACGCATCCCATCAGCAGGCATGTGATGTCATTTGTCTCATTACTGATGATGTTAACCTTGATTACTTGGTTAAGGTGATATTGTCTGATTTCTCCCCTGTAAAGGGATCTTTTCCATTCATAATTAACATCTGCCATCTTGTAACCCAAGGGAAATACCATGCAGGAGAAGAAATCATTGAAGAGTGGAAAGAGGAAAAGAGGAACAGGTAGACGAGGCTCCGTCTGGCAGGTTCTTACAAGCTTACGGGTGCCTGAATGCAACCAGTGAAACAGCTCACGGCTCTCTGCTTCATGGCCATATGTATGCAAAGCGGCGCTCTCGCTCGCTTGGCGACTGTAGATTTATTGATTGTGTTGACTGTCCAGGATTGGTGGCTCGGGCCGGCTGCCGGGGTGCGGCACATCTCGCCTGGGTGGTTGCATTGGTTTTCACATCCTGCAGCTGCAGAGGTGGGGGACACGGCCAGCCTCCCCTCCTCGATGTGGCCCTGCCAGGGGCAGCAGCAGGGACACATGCTGTTCCAGACCACCACGTCTCTCACCTGGTGATGACAACAGTCCCCAGAGGGTCACCCCAATATCCGCTCTGCTCCTCTCCTCACCCCAGCATGTTTTGCTCAAAGCAGCCCTAGTGAACTTTTCAAAACTCAAGTCAGAGTTTTAACCCTCTCCTTCCTGGAACCTTTCTGATTGCCCTTCTTTCTTTCTTTTCTTTTTTTTCTTGCTGTCACCCACCCAGGCTGGAGTGGAATGGAACAATGGAATGATCATAGCTCACTGCAGCCTGGAACGCCTGGGCTCCAGTGATCCTCCCACCTCAGCCTCCAAGTAGCTGGAACTACAGGCAGGCACCACCAGGCCCAGCTAGTTTTTTTTTTTTGTTTTTTTTTTGTAGAGATGGGGGTCTCACTATGTTACCCAGGCTGGTCTCAAACTCCTGGCCTCAAGTGATCCTTCTGCCTCAGCCTCCTGAGTCACTAGGATTACAGGTGTGAGCCACTGTGCCTGGCTCATCCCATTGCCCTGAGAATAAAGATCGAAATCCTTACTGTGGCCTACCCTAGGTGCTCTGGCCCTTGCCTTTCCCTCAGACCTCAATTTTCTTTTGCTTTTGCCTGTCACTGCTCTCGGAGCCCCAGCCACAGTGGCTTTCTTTCTGTTTCACAAAGATGCTTCTGCCTCAGGGCCCTTGTGCATACTTCACCGTTCTACCTGAGACACTCCTCTTTCATTCTCCCACTAAAATGACTGTGTTGTAGGCTCACTGGAGAGTTTTCCAATTTCAGGTATGGCAGGATCCAGAGGCTCTAATAAAGTTGGTGGGAATTTATCTCTTGACTCAGCGTTGGATTCAGGCCATTTCTGTCCTCATGGTGGCAAGATGGCTGCCAATATCTCCAGGCAGCTTACATCCTCCCTTCTCTGCAGCTCCTCTGAAAAGAGAGCACCACTCGCCTGAGAGTTGGGATACAACTTATGGGATTGGCTTTAACTGGATCACCACAGGTCACATGGCCATTCCCGAGCCAATCCTTATGGCCAGGAGGGTGGCATATACTCATTGGTCAGGCCTGGGCCATGGGACTACCCCTTGGAAGGAGGTGTGGATTGGCCTTTCCCAAGCCTCGTGGACTGAGAATGGGGGAGGGGGCTCCCCAAAGAAAACAGGGGTGCTGTTACCAGAGGAGGGGGAGTAGGCACAGGGCAGCAAGATAAAAGGTGCCTATTAGCAACCGTTGTAAGGATTTTAAGGAGACAATGCTTGAAGCACTCTTACCTGGAAGATACTGACGTTGTATTAAGACGTAACAGGGGGAGAGTCAGCAGAACGTGTTGTGATACCTGGGTGTGTGTGAGGAAGGCAATACAGGGCTCAAAAGTCTCAAGTCGGGGTTACTGGGACAATGATTTACCTTAACTAGGAATTATATAGGGAAGGGCTGGGTTGCAGGAAGGAACAGGTGGTTTGACTAATTTGGCTCGTGGCTGTGGGTGTGGAAGGGGAGGCAGGTGGCAGGTGCCTAGAGACCTTTGTTTCAATTCCCTGTGTTTTCAGGTGAGGAACCCAGACCCCGACAGAGGGGACATAATTTGTCCGCCCACCCACAGCAGCAAGCCTGGTCTCCCGATTTCACTCCCCCGACCCGGTGTTTTTATTGTTTAAATATTTTATTTTATATTTTTATTTAGCAATGCGAATTTGAATTAATTGTGAAAACCAAAAGAGAATATCATAGGCATTTTTAATGACACACACAAAAAAGTCAAGCCCCCTGAGGCTAACCACAGCGCTGATGGCAATATACCAGCGTTCGCCACCCCTGGGAGGGGTGCTAAAACCTTCACTTTCATGGGTTTGTTTTTTTTTTTAAAGGCAATTTGGAGAAGAAAATATTTGAGGCTTTGGCAAATCGTTTTGTTTAATGGCCACTCACTGCTTCTCATGTTTTTACAGAATTTCATAAAAGCCTTCCATTACATTTCGGGGCTTTTCATGTTCGCTGCCTAAAGATGTGAACCCATTTAACAGAGCGCTAGGATAGGCTCTGGGAGTCCTTATGCTCACAGAATCTGCAGCCAGGCTGAGAGTGGTGTCTGTACCAATTGTGCCCTTGGGCAAAGCCTCCTCCGTCGTCTGGATCTCTGTTTGCCCCTGCCATTGGAGGGGGAGGCCACAGTGGAATACAAGGTACGGTATCAAAGAAGATGCAAGGATGGAGCTTTAAATCTCCTTGAATGCTGTGATTAGAAAATTCTTCCTTTTTTCGGTTCTCTGCCAGTCTGATTATCTTATGAAGAAAAATCCAGCTTTGTGCTAATACAGCTCATTGCCGTGGGGTGAATGTGTGTGTCCCCCTCCAATTCCTACGTTGAAGTCCTAATCCCCATGGCGTGGCATTAGGGGGCGGGGCCTCTGGGAGGTGATTGGGTTCAGCTGAGGTCACGAGGGTGGAGCTTCACGATGGGATTAGGGCCCTTGGTAAGGCAAGGGGACGCCAGAGCTTCATCTCTTGCCATTGAGGACACAGCAAGAAGGCAGCTGTCTGCGAGCCAGGAAGGGAGTCCTCACCAGGACCCCACCATGCCAGCCCCCTGACCTTGGACTTCCCAGCCTCCCACACTGTGAGAAATAAACGCCTGTCGTTTAAGCCCCTCGGTCTGTGGTACCAGAGTTGTTAGGGCAGCCCAAGCTGACCAAGACGATGGCTTCCATGCCTGGCATTTGCTCCTCTCTTTTTCTAACCAACAAGATTGAATGACAGTATTTTTAATTTCGTGTTTGTGTTTCCCCTTTCCCTTATCTCTGCGTAGCCAGGGATAACTGGTTTTCCATTTGTAACAGCAGCATCCGCTACCACCACTCACGTCGTGCTGCTAGTTCCCGGGTACTTTCCTAAAGGATTTACACGTGTAACTCATTTCATCCTCGGAGGGGGTAAGATACTGTCCTCATCCCCGCTTTGTGGAGGAGACAACCAAGCCACAGAGAGGTTAAAGCGCTTGCCCAAGGTCACACAGCTAGTAAGTACCGGAGCTGGGGTTTGAACTCAGGAATTCCTCAGAGACCATTCTATTACTGCTTGGCTGATGCGTGATATAATGTTTCCTTTTAAAATGTAGTTACAAAAAAGGGGGGAGGGAGGCTGGCTGAGAGCCCATTTCAAGAGAAAACCTTCAATAAATAATAAAGTGTGTATGACAGGGAAATGACAAAATGGTGACCGTAATTTTGAATAACTGGGACGTGGGGGACACTGGACACTCCAGAAATCTGCAGTTCTGTAGATGACGAATGGAGGAAGCCAGATGGGAGCTCCTGAGTATGTGCTGAGCAACAGCTCCGGGAGCTCAAACAATTGCTTATTTAAAGGGAGAAATGTCTTCCTTTCAGAGCTGCGGAGCCCGGTACCTTCCTTTAAGGGCACCGGCGGTGCTGGACTCCTTGCATTTGACCTTGCTCAGCGCTGAGGTCTGAGGTCCTTTAGTCGTGGTGCCCGCGCCTCGTGAAGGGCTATCATTGGGCAGGTGGTGTAAATGACTGTCTGTGGCGTGAGTGTGGGTGAGGCTGACCTTCAGCCAAAGTAATTAGTGGGCGTTTTGCACAGGACGGTCGCTCATGTTCCGCAGGGGGCAGAGATGGAGGGAACAGTCTTAATGCTGCATCCGGGACAGCTATGGCAGCTCACCTGGCCTCCTGTGTCATCCCAGCTCCCTCTGCTTTGTCAACAGACCCCAATTCTAATCCTTACCTTAACTCCTGTCCTAACCCTGACCCCTGACCTAACACTTACCCTGATTTTAACCTTCACCCTTACTCTAATCCATATCCTAGCCATAACCCTACCCCGTCCCTGTCCCCTCACCCTAAGCTTTGCCACTGTCTTAACCCTTATCCTGCTCTCACCTTAACCCTAACCCTTACCCTAACCCTCTCTTTTGCCTCTTATCCACCCACCCATCTACTCATTTATTCGGCTACTGGTTCAGCACCTGGTCTCTCCAGGTTCCAGCAGGGAGGAGAAGGCACAGTTTAGCTGGGTAATTGAGGAGAGTTTAATAAAAGGACGATTTATAATGAGGTGGGTGGGGTCAAGGAAGAGAAAGGGTATACCAAGGGGGCAAAGGGAGGGAAGACAGTTGGGGGAACCCAGGGACAGGTGGCGCTCTAGAGCAGGGTGGCTGACGTGCTGCTGTCAGGGCGGTACGCAGAGCAAGGAGGGGGCAGGAAGCGAACGTCCCCGCTTCTTCCTCCTCTTCCCTTCCTGGTCCCTAAAGGCCTCACTAGTGGTTGGACCTACCTGGAAGCCAGAGTGCAGAAGTCTGCAGGTGTCAGCAGACTTCTATGCCAACCCGGGGCATAGACAGAGAGAGGATGGCTCTGAGCGGGGAGCAGAGGGGACAGGGGGTACGAGCACACCTACTGTGTGCCAGGCACTGCTCTGGGCACAGGGAAACAGCAAGTGAACAAGACACACTGAAATCCCCACCCTCATGAAGCTTGCATTCTCCTGGGAGCAGACAGCAAGTTAGCAAATGACAAGGCAATTTCAAATGCCATGAAAATAAAGCAGGCTAATGGGCAGAGCAGGGTCCGCTCACTTTTAGGGCTGGGTAGTAAATATTTTGACTTTGTGAGCCCTATGGTCTCCGTCACAACTACTCAACTCTGTCACAGTAGCACAAAGTAGCCATAGACGATCCGCAAATGGGTGGGCATGGCTGTGTTCCAATAAAACTTTATTTACAAAAACAAGCAGTGGGCCGGATTTGGCTCACTGATCCCTCGGCTGGGGAATGACTTGGTGGTGGAAGTGGAGGGGAGGCGGGTAGGTGGCCTGGGCCAGAGGGTCCCATTCAACAACTCTCAGGTCCTATATGGCCCGCAGATGCATTTTATTTAATCCCAGACAGGGTTTTTTGTTTTTGTTTTCTAAATGGAGGTGAAATTCACATATAACATAAAATGAAGAATTTTAAAGAGTCCAATTCAATGGCATTTAGTACATTTACATTGTTGTGCGACCACTGCCCCATTTAGTTCTAGAATATTTTCATCACCCCAAAAGAAAACCCCATATTTATTATGCAATCACTTCCCATTTTCCCCTCCCAGACAGGATTTTTAAGATATGCAAATTAGTTAACATTGAGAGGAAAAGGAGATTTTTTCATTTAAACTCAGGTTTCAGCTTCCTCTTGAAAAATAGGGATGTCTGGCAATGCCAGGTCTGCATCTCCCCTGGCAACAAATGGCAGCTACTCCCTTGACATGGGGCCCAAGTGTTCCTTTTGCCAGAGTCCTCACCATCCCCTATTGTCTCCCTGATACAGAGATTGGGTGTCACTAGTTGCCACGTATTGGCAGATTTCTGCTGTTACAGTAGAGCAAGGAGGAAAGTGAAATATTTCTTTTAAGCAATGCCGTTTCAAAAGGGGAAGAACAACAGGTGGATTGAGAGGGCTGTGTGTTTGAAGTAGATGAAGAATGAGCATTTTTCTCTGTGGAAATAATGCTCTTTCTACAGGTTTAATGTGTAAAGTGTGCCTGTGACAAAAGAATACAAGTTAGGACACTACTAGGAGACAAATCTCTTTGATTTCACTCTATATTACACCTGGCTTCTGGAAAGCAGACCTCATTCTCTATACTCACTGTATCTCATTCTCATAGAGCCTCAGAGAGGGCCAGTGGGTTGCTCAAGGACACACAGCATGTTTGTCAATGCAGAGCTGGGGCTGGAATGCAGGCTTCCTGCTTCCTCATTGTATACTTGTTCCACTTTGTCATCATCTGTGAATCTGTCTTCAATTGCTACCTCTCCCTGGGGACAAACCCACATCCTCACAGTCCCTGGGAGAAAGTGCAGCGCTCTTCTTTAATCTTCCCGGCTGCATTTCATCTTTTCCAAGTGTTGATGGTGCTTCCCATCATGCAATGCTCCAAACCAGTGCTGGGTTATCCTCCTGGCTCTCTGCTACCTCAGAGAGATCAAAAAATGATGATTCTGTTATCTTTCACTGAATACAAATTTTCATTATAGCCACCTCTGCTAAAGGCAGCTTGGCCATACCTGAACCAACGTCTCTCCTTGCTTTGACTACACATCCAACTTTCCCATTTATTGGGGATGACACCCTATATCCAGGCTCTCAAACCTTGGATTGATAGATCTTTGAACCTTTTCTCTTTTACTTCCTCTACCCAAGTAGTTATGATCACTACTCTTTATTATTAGGCATGCCCCCTGTTCTCCAGATAAACAATACATGGCATTTTAAAAAGAGATAATCGTGAAATGATAGATACCCAAACAATGGAAGACTATGTACCACTGCAAATTGTGTAACACGAGGAGCTGTAATTGTTTGGGTCTTAGGGGTAATAATTAATCGCCTCTTTCCCCAACTTCTGGGTTCAGGAGTAAGACAGAGGAGTCAGACAGCTGGAGGTCAAACTATTAGCTTCATTACTGATAAATCTGATTGGATAAAGTGACCATCTCAGGTTGGGTTCCCTTGAAGGAGATGCTTATGTGAAATATGGGACACATGTTTATTAGAGATCAACACCTGTGCGAGGAAGGAGGACAAGGTAGGGTTGGGCAGAGGGAGAAGTCCAATTGCAACGTCAAAGCCCCAGTCAACCCCAGGGGTGTCTGGAGCAAATATTATCTACCCAGTCACAGGGCGGGGGCAAGTGGCAAGTAGAAATTCTGTTCCTTTCCTACCATGGGAGCAACATGGAAGTGTAAACATCCTCCTTCTTTTATCTCATTGGCCAGAATGTAGTCACATGGCCACATCTAGCTGCAAGGGAGTCTGGGAAGTGTAGTTTTAAGCTAGGCTACCATAGAATGGACATCTGTGGGACAACTAGCATTCTGATTAAAGATAGGATGAAAGGGACAAATAAAAAGGGTGATGTTAAGGGTAAATAGTAACTTATTATTTATATATAACTTACTGTATAAGTTTAATTTATCAAACAGTTAAGTGACAGCCCTTATTGCCATGTTTAGTCCTCCCTTCAACTCCATAAGGCAATAGCCCCTTTTACTGACAAGGAGCTCAGAAAGAGCACAGGCTCCCCCGAGATCACGTGGTTTGCAGTGGCAGAGCTGGGACTGGAGACCTGGCTGGCCAGCTGCAAATCCCACCCTCTTCTGATGCTGGACAACTCTGAGTTGAACCCTGGTCCCAAATAACTGTGTGACCTTGGCCACATCTCTTCACCCTTCATCTGTAAAATGAGGATGATGATGTCTGCCTGTCACCATGCCTGTGGGGCCACATGCCACCACATACTGTGTATGAAGGGCCTGGGCATAGTCGTTCCTTCTTCCTTTTGGGCAAGTGACTATTCCTCATTGGGCCTCAGTTTCCCTATATGTAGAATGAAGGGGTGGGATTAGATCAGTGGTTCCCACATTTGGCTGTGCAGTAGGGTCACCTAAGCAGCTTGTTCAGATCCAAATCCTCGGAAACAGTGCTTGGTACAGAATGGAGAATCACATCTCAAATGAATGAGTGAGTGAACAGATGAATGTTCTTAAGTGCTTGAGGGCCTTTGAAAACACTCCATTTTTTAAAACATTTCCAGTCTTATTCACAAATATCTGAACTCTGAATGAAGGCAAGGTTGATGAGATTTCAGTGGAACTTGAATTAATGAGGTTGTCAGGGACCCAGGCAATGCGCTGTGCGGAAGGGGCCCTGGCTTCTGGGTCGGTCAGAAGGTCTGAGGTCTTTGCTCATATTTGCATGGACAAATCCAGGTCTCAGGTGTGTACCTGCAAAATGGGAATCATTGATATCTACCAGGCTTATTTCACAGCTTTGTTTTGAGGTTCAAGAAAACTGTAAAAGTGCTTTGGAAACCACAGAGTGCTCTACCAATGAATTGGTTGTGAATGAATGGGTTAATTCATTACGAATTGCCCGTCGACTATGTACTAGGCATGGTGCGAGGTGCTGCAAATCTGGCTGTGAAAAAGGCAGACATGGTCCCCACCTCGTTGAAGTTTATAACCTGGTGGAGGAGACAGATGAAAAAATAAGTAAAGGAACAAATAAGTGTATAATTGCATTGTGTGAAGGAAAAAATGGCAGTGGGTGTGGGCAGGGGGAGAGGAGCGTGTGTGTCAGCCAGTGACAGAATATTAAGGGGGTGGAGGGGGGTCTGAGACACCTGTTTTAGGAGGTCAGAGACAGCCTCTCTGGGGAGGGGACATTTAGGAAGAAACCCAAAGCATGGGAAGGAAGCAGCCAGCCAAAGAATGGGAAGAAGAGCTTTCCTGGCAGAGAAAACAGCACAAGCAAAGGTCCTGGGGTAGCTGTGCATGTTCTAGGAGTTAAAGGTGTGGCTGCAGGAGGCGAGGGAGGAGGCTAGCAGCCGGGAAAGATGCTGGAAAAGTAGAAAGAGCCAGATCCTACTGGGAGGTGTAAGTCTCAGTGTGAGGATTTTGGTTGTGTTTCGAGTGGAACTCGAAGCTATGGATTCAAGGCCACCACCCAATTTCCTTAAAAAGAGAAAAGAACTCTGGTAAATGAATGGGGTTATTATTAGCAGTATCAACACCCACAATAAAAATAATGGATGTTGGTCTCTGTTGTACAAAATATCCGACCTTTCCCGATTACCCTGAAAGTTTATCTTTCTCTCAGGTTGCCTCCTGTCTTCAAGACATCCAGCTGGGAAGGGATTCCACTCTTCCCAGGCTTTTGGCTTTTGGAATACCTGGGGCTGCTGTTACCGGTATTCTTGATCTACAGCCACCACATCTAAGGGTTGCGATTTGAGGGAAATGATTCAGATTTTTGCATTTTCAGACTCGATGCACAAGCAAACCTAATGTGCAAAGAAAGACTCACCCCCTCCTTGGACCATTGTCAGCATTCGGTCCCCTCTGCCCCCTCTTCTTAGCGTCCTCATAGTCTCCTTTCTTCCCTCCCACTGCCCCACAGAGGAGGGTCTGGCCCAGCTGGAGCAAGTTCAGCCAGCTGAGAGAATGATGTTTGCATAATTTGAAGAATAATTTTGCATAATAGAGGCTCTCATTTCAATGATGTAAATCAGTCCTCAGTTCTCTCTTCAGATTATTATTCATCCATTCAGTGAGATCACTTTTAGGGGATGAGGTAGAAATATTTACAAAAGACAGAGAATCAAGTGTGGAGGCTTTGAGGATTTCTAGCAAAAATTAAAAAAAATTTTTTTTTTTGCTTTGTTTGATATATTTGAGGATGGAGGCTGGTGCTGAATGTACAACACTTTTATGGGGCCCAGCGGATCTTAAAGCACAATTTTCCCTGGGTCTGTGGGGGTCGGGGGAAGAGGAGACAGAGGATAGGGACTATGAGTTAGGTCTCAGGGTAGGGAGGGGTGCATCAGAAAGCAGTGGGTCTCTGCCTATCTCCTTGTGAGACGCACCTGAGGATGCCCTCCCGCCTGCCTCTTCCTCCCTCTGCACATCCTCTTATCTTTCACAGGTGCAGAGCTGGTGTGGATTCGCCTCCTCTTCTAATGGAAAGAACAATAGACTTGGGTGGGGCAGACCTGCTAGCGTTCTTTGGTTGCAAGCAACAGAAACCAGCTCAGGCTCAGTTAAGTCAAAGGTGTTAGCCAGAAGGTTTAGGATGTGAATTGCAGGGCAAGGGCATATAATGGGCCCAGCGTGGGTTCCATGCCCTCTTCTTGGCTTGCAGCCCCACCCTCGACATGGAATGATCCTCACCAGATGCCACTGCCATGCTCTTGGACTTCCCAGCCTCCAGAACTGTGAGCCAAATAAACTTCTTTTCTTTATAAATTAAAAAACAAACAAACAAAATGGACACCTGGGCTTTATATTGGGAAGCAGATGGGGAGTTGTGGTTATGGGACAACGACTCAGCTCTGGCCAGTTATTGCCACGCAGGGCTCCTATTGCCAGGGCCTCTGATTTTTGAAGAGAAGCTTTTAAAATTATGAAGTTTCAAGATTAAAACACCCTGGCAACTAGTTAAAAAAAAAAAAAGGGTTTAAAAGTGCCCAATAAATCCCATTCACAAACCAGATTTGGCCTGAAGCTGCTCTAAACAGAAACTAATTTCGAGTTTTTGTCTCAATTCCAAATTCCCAAGAAGGAGAGACTCTATTGGACCTATTTTGGTTTGGTTGTCCCTTCCTGGTCCAATCAGTCATGGCTGGGAGAGTCATGTCCCTGCTGCCCACTCAGCTCAGGACGGGGATTGTCCCTCTAAGAGCTGAGCAAGTTCCCTTGGAGAGTAGTGAATGATTTGGGGGTCGAATTACAGTCGCTTACTGCTCTGTGATCATGAAGCTTGCATTCGTCTCCTACAGCTGCTGTAGCACATGGCCACAAACCTCGTGGCTTAAAAGGCACAAATTTACTATCTTACAGTTCTGGAGGTGAGAAGCTCACCGAAACGGGCTAAAGTCAGTAGGCTACAGTCAAGGCGTAAGGAGGGCTGCGTTCCTTTCCGAGGCTCCAGGGGAAAATCCATTTCCTTGCCTGTTCCCGCTTCTTAGAGGCTGCCTGCATTCCTCGGCTCACGGCCCCTTCCTCCACCTTCAAAGCCGGTGACAACCAAGCGGATCTTTCTCACGGTGCGTCACTCTGACTCTGACTCTCCTGCCTCCTTCTTCAACCTTTAAAGGACGCTTGTGATCACAGTGAGCCCCCCTGATCATTCCAAGACCATCTCTTGAAGGCTAACGGACTTAATTCTGTCCGCAACCATAATTACCCCTTGCATGTAAAGTGACATCGTCACAGGGTTCCAAGGATTAGGATGTGGACATCTTTGGGGTCAGGGGGAGGTGGCGCCTACCCCAAGGCAGTTTCTGAACTTTGCGGGTTGTCTGTAAAATGCGGATAACCCTGCCTTCTTCATGGGTTGTTAAGGGGTTCAGATGACAGAACCTATGCAATCTGCCTGGCACAGTCCCTGGTACCCAGCAGGCATCCTTGTCAGTCCCTGTCCTTCCCCTCCTTGGGCTACTGGCTTCAATGTGGGTGAGCCTTCAGCTGTTAAATGGTGAAGATGTGTCAGTCCCACCTACCTTAAAGGGTGGTTCCTTCCTTCCTCCATTCCCTCACTCATTCATGCAACAAATATTTATCGAGGGCTGACTATGTGTCAGGCACTGTGCTAGGTGCTGGGACAGAGCAACAGATGAGGCAGACATGAGGTTTATTTTCAGGTGGGGGAGGAAGTCGTAATAAATGAATAATCACAATTTGGTATAGTAATAAGCACAAGAAGACAAAGTAGAGTAAGGGGACAAAGGATGATGGAGGTGGTGGCGGTGGCAGGGGTGCAGGGGGATGCCATTTTAAATAGAAAGGTCAGAAAAAGCATGTGTGAGTGACATGAGAAAGGACAGCGAGTGTTTGTTGATTGACTGAACGATGCGATGCTGATTTCCAGCTTGATTACGGCAGAAGTGGATAAGCTGATTGCTGGTAATCAGCGTGAATTCCATGAGATTCCTTCCACAAACATTTTAAGCTTTTCTGGCTTTCTTTTTCTGTGCTGAATTTTACTGTCTTTTAAAGAAGTGACTCAAAGGGCAGATTCATTCGTCCTTTTAGAACTGGATGGACATTCCCCTAAATTAGCTCATATTCCTCCTGGAGGGCTCTCAGGCAGCAAGAAAGAGAGACCCTGACAGCCCTGTCCCCGGCTCTGTCTGTGACCTCCCGCCCCCGCTTGGCTACTGGGAGCCTCAGCAGCCACATTAATGTTGGAAAAGCACTTTGGGTTCCCCGCTGAAAGATACCAGGAAAGGCAGGGCATAATTATCTTGTTTGTCCCACATCTTCAGTGTCCAGAAAGGCTGTCAGAAGCAGCAGAACCTTGTCCATGAAGAACAAGAGGCTGTAGCTAATGCAGGGCAGAGAGGGGCAGGCAGCGGCAGAGAGAGGCTGAGGCTGGAGAGGGGCAAGAAAGACAGGCAGTAGGTTCTCCTGGCCTCTGCTTGAGGATGGGTCATATGCTGGCACGTCACCGACCATGCCTGTGACCCGCCATGTTTCCATGCTGCTGGTGACCTCTCTTAAGGTTCATCTCTGATCAGACCCTTTTCCTTTTTCCATACCAGAACATGGCTTGGGGACCCCAGTGGCCTCTGGAGGCGTTGTGGGGTGGCCTGCAGGAGATGGACACTGGCTGGAGCAGGTGACAATAATAGTAAGAGCTCTGATTTACTGTGCACTGGCTCACTGCCTCCTCACCAGAACCCTGATGGGAACAATTATCCCCATTTTACAGATGAGGAAACTGAGGCTCACAGAGTGTAAGTGATATGCCCAAGGATGTGGACAGGTTGGGATTTGAACTCAGTTCTATCTGGATTCAGCATATTCTGTTGATTCTACTTTCCAAATATACCCAGAACCTGTCCATTTTTTCCCACCCCCACTGCTCCCACCTGGTCCAGCCACCGTCACCTCTGGACCATTGCAGTAGCCTCTTCCTGCGTCTCCCTGATTATGTCCTCCCCGCCACCTTCCACTGTTCTCAACCCAGCAGCCTGAGGGCTCAGTCCCTCCTCTACTCAAAGGTCTTCTGTAGCTCCCCTCTTGCCCAAAGTAAAAAGCCAAAAATCTCACCTTGGTTATAGGTCCCACATGTTCCCTCTCTGTCTTCCTGCGGTTTATCTCCTTGTACTTGTTCTTCCTTAATCAGACCAGGTACACTCCTACCACTGGGCCTTTGCACAAGCTGTTCCCTCTGCCTAGAATACTCTTCCTCAAGTATCCACATAGGCTTGTTTCAAGTCTTTGCTCAGAAGTCATCTCATTGACCCATCTCTGAAAACTCTTTTTACAATGCAATTCTTTCTTTCTTTTTCTCCCTAGTGCCTCTCATTGTCTAACATACTGTATGACTTATTTTGTTTGTGGTGGTGCACCCTTCCCCATTAGAACATCAGTGCCACGGAGGCAAGGCGTTCTGTGTGTCTTACCCTGTCAACACCAAGAACGTCGCCTGACACCTAGCAGGTGCTCAATGGGCATTTGTTGAATGAATGACTCCAAAGCCCTTGTTCAGTCCACCACACATACTGCTGTCTTCTTGGACTGGTCTGTTGTCTATAAGAATTCTACATCCTTGCCAATACATGCTATAATCAGACATTTCAATTTTCTCCAATTTATTGGTGTAAAATGGTATCTCATTGTGGTTGTAATGTGCATTTCTTGATATGTCTGGGCACTCAGGTATTGAAGTGGCTGAGGGACAGTGGGCCTGTGTCTCCCTCTACCTGGAAGTCCAGAGCTCTGCAGCAGACCATCTCCCAGCATTTTTTGAGAACATGGGAAATGGGTCTTTGTTTTAGGTTATAATAAGACAAGCAACTCATGTAAAACAAAAGCTAGCATCTGCTCTGCACACCAGGTTTAATATTTAGGGCTAATTTAAAACCAAGGAAAAGGCAGAGTTATTAATAAACATTTGGGGGGAAGTGTGAAGAGAGTATGAAAATCTCCGATTGAAAAAGCTACTGTAAGTTAGCATCTCAAATGAGACCTTACTTAGCATTCTGTTCTGCTCATTTGCAAATTAAGGGATGTATTGTTTTAAAAATAATTAAGTCTAATTTTGCATGTTTGGGAGAGGCACTGGCTTAGAAATCTTTATTTATTTGTAATGCTCTGAATACAGATTAATCTCCATCGCTAAGCTAAGTGTTGGCTGCTTTACACACTTGCAAATGTTCACCAAGGCAAACTGCAGTCAAAGCTGGAGTTGCTAGGGGAGTGATGTCTGAAGTCCTCAGGGGCTATTTTGGGGTTCTCTGTAGACCTGTAGAATTCCTGTCATTTGGAGCAAGGATCTTAGCAACCACGGAGCCCAGCGTTCATTTTACAGGTAAGGAAATAGAGGCCCGGAGAGGTGAAGGGACTTGTCTAAGGTCACACAGCAAGCAAGGCAGTGGAAGAACTTGGATTAGAACCCAGGCTTCTTCTAGCCTTATAAATTGTATTTTCAAACCCATATGTCCCCTGTTTCAGTCACATTTTTTAACATATCCATGTGCCATCCATCCTATTGTTGAACATGTGTTTCCCTTAAATCAATTCGCTTTTTAAAATGCAAAGACATTTATTTAAAAGAAAAACACATCATAAATATAAATGGAAAACCCTATTGCTCACTAAAACAGAAAGTAAATGAAAATTAACACATGGCAAACAAAACAACGTTCTTAGGTTCTAGCAAAACATCTCATTGATAAGACATCGACTCTTGTAAAACAGATGTTGGCATCTGCCCTGCACACGAGGTTTAACAGTGAGAGCTATCTAGGGATACTTAAAGCTCTGGACCTAGACCTGCTCTGTGTTTGTTAAAAGTAAATGAGAGAGAGGTGTTCGGAACCCTGCAGCACTAACCTGAGACTTTCTCCTCCTCATACTCACAAGGACTGGAAGAGAATGGAAAAAGTATGAATTTTTCCCAGGGTGGTTGTGTAGCATCCCAAGGACCACCAGAAGTCCTTGCTTCTGATGAATCTGGACTGTGAGAACCGGTGAGAATGAGCGCCTACTCTAGACTTGCCTTTGGAAAGGACTTGGTCTTCCATGGGCGGACAGTTCTGAAGACTTACCCAAGAGGGCAGCTTGAGAGCCTGGAGATGTGTGAGTCCTTGCCATGACTCAAAGCATGAGGGCAGAGCAAGCCTTCTTCTCAGTGGATGTTTGTGTGGTGCCCCATGGGTTGGGGTTTGTGGAGGGGGCAAGAAGGAAGAGGAGGGGTGAGGAAGGAGGGAGGAGAAGAAATAGGGAGGGTGGCTAGGTCGGTTCTAGCCCCCACTTAAGAGGGTGTGGCTGAGACTGCTGGTTGTCTCCCAGTGTTAGTTCTCCCATCATCCCATAGTACTGGATGCCCCAATATTTCAGTTGGCAATTAGCCACCCAAAAGAAAGAATATATTTTCTAGCCTTTTTTGTGGCTAGGTGAGGCCCCATAGTAGATGATATAGTTGTGAAAGTGTCAGCTAGCTGCTTTTAGGAACCTTCCTAAAAAGATAGCTGTTTGGGCCCTTTGCTTCTATTTCTTCGTCTCATCCTCTTTCCATTGCCTGGAATTTGGATGCGATGGCTGGAATTAGGCAGCCACAGTTGATTATGAGGTGATCATGAGAATGGAGTCTACATACAGCAGAGCAACAAGATAGAAGGAGCCTGGTCCCCTGAGCCTCTGCATTGTATTTTATGTTTTGGTCAAAGAGAAACTTCGAGCTTGTTAAATTTCCTGCTATGCTGGGTCTCTACTGTTCACAGTCCAATTTCATTCTAATATGAAAGGAGAAGTGAACCCTGGATTAGGAATTAGAAGACCTGGGTTCTAGCCCCATTTCCCTGACTCATATTCCCTGCAAATTTGGGGATAGAAAAAGATGAATGGCACCTGCTTTGCAATCTCTGGCATCCCTGGCCATTTTAAGCATCCAGCGAGTTTCACCCCTTGGGAACTCTCAGTTCTGCTCAGAGTCCTGTGTGTTTCCAGTCCAAGGCCGTGGGGGCAGGGTGCCCAGGGAAGGTGCAGGGTGGGGGCTGGTGTCTGCCTGAGTTTTTCACAGGTGTTACCCTGTCGAGCAGGCGATAGAGGTGCAAATGGAGCCCAGAGGTGTGAGAGCATTCTGTGTTAGAGGGATAACAGTCTTTGCTAACTGCTAAATAGCATCACACAGGGAGTAAGTCTGTCCTTAAACCGCCTTATCTTCTTCCTTCTGAACCATACCAAGCACATAGCCATAAAAGAGCAAATAGCCCTTCCTCTCTTGCCCCCATAACATCCTCAGCAGCTGCACAGTTGTTATGTATTTTAAATAAAGCATTTAAAACCACTCAGAATGTAGCAACAATCACCATGGATACTCATCACTGAAATCCTTTGTTGCCATGGCAACATTCCACCCTTCACCCCTCCCCCCACCCCCCACCCTCATCTTGCCTGTTTACCCTGAAACTGACACATTGGTTATGGTGAATGATAGGAAAAAATTAGAGAGGAACTTCCAAGGGCAGAGAAGCATGAAATATCTTGCCGGAAAATAGGTATTTTTCCATTATTGTAATAAGTATGTTTTACTCTCCTATTTTATCAAGGATAGATGACTATTATTACAGGGGGGAAAGAGGAAGATCGATGATGAATTAAAGTGACAACGATCCCTTTTGTCATATCCTGTAGGTGATTTTTAATAGCCGTTCTTGCTGCATTGAAAGTGTGGCTGGTAGCAATGCAGGAGTATTAAACTGTTGGTGCCATTTGACCCACTTCCCGCAGCTTTCAAAAACACTCCAAGAAAACCCTTTAGGAGGAAAAAATCTGTAGAAAGGTATTCATGGCACCCTTTATGGAATGGTAAGAAGCAAGAAATAGTCATATGCCTGATTTTGGGGAGTGGTTATGCAGAGAGACCAGAGTGCGACTTGGTGCCACTCTTTGAAGCACTGACAAATGACAAGTAGGACATGGCTGTACATTTACTCGTTCAGAGAAACAATGTTATGCAAATTGAGCAAAATACAGGTGATCCCAACCACTATAGGTGTGTGCTCTGAAAACCTTCCTATGCACCTTAAGCAAGGCTGGGGAGAATTTGGAGATTCTGAGCTCCTTTTGGGTCAATGATCTTTTTGAGAATCTGAGAATGCCTTGGACTGTCTCCCCAGAAAAATTCCTAGACATACCACATTTTGCATATAATTCTAGGGGGTTCATGGCTTCGCTATGCCCATTCAAGGACTATGCCTCACCCAAAAAGTCCATCAACTCCAGGTTTAAATGTTCATTTAGTTGCTTATTACGTTATTGAATTCCATCACAAAACTGAAACCCAAACTAAAACATGATCAGAGATCTTGGATACATAACTTGTTTGCTGTCTGTTCCCTTCACTAGAGTGTAAACTCCATGAAGGCAAGGGTTTTTGTTGGTTTTGTTTACTGTCTGTACCCCCAGGATCTAAAACAGTGTCTGTTCTCATAGTAACTACTAAATATTTCTGGGAGGTCAGAATTACTTAATAGCAGGCCAAATACATAGGCTTATTACTAGGATTACGACTTTGCATGTGAAGAGCCACGGGTGTTTGTCATGGCCATGCTCATCAACTAGTGGGTGCTTGTTACTAATTAGTAATAATAATAGCAGCAATAAAAATAACAGCAGCAATAGTTTTAAAACATTCCTTGAGCACTTACTATTGTTCAGATTATTGCATTGAGAATATCATGTGCATTGTCTCATTCAATCTTTGCAATAAGTTTTTGAGGTTTAGGGTAGACATTGTTATTTCCATTTCACAGTGAGGAAAACTGAAGCTTAGAAAGCTAATGTAACTTCTCAGCCCCAGATTTCTGACTCCAGAGACAATGGGTTGATACCTAAGCTATTGTAAAGGAATATCTTGGGCCATTTCTGACATTCTGTTCTCATTTCATTTTTTAAAGATATAACCAAAATAGCCATTTACACTGGAAGTCCAGTAATATGTCAGAATTATCAGAGTCAAGTAACCATTAGGTGCCTAAGTAACCATTAGGTGCTCAGGTAAACTTTTCCTCCAATTTTAGCTCGTTATTGAAGTAAAACATTCATACAAAGAAACACATAGATCGTTAAGTGTATAGTTTGATGAATTGTCACAAATGGAACATACCAATGTAACCAGCGTCCAGGCCAAGAGACAAAATGTCACCCATCCCCCCTCCAAGTCCCTCTGTGTCCCCTTCAAGTAAGTCACTCTCCTTCAGCAAGGGTAACTTCAACTTTGACTCCTGACAACATATACTAATTGTACCCCTTTTTGTACTGTATGTAAATGGGGTCACACAGTGTACACTCTTGTGTCTGACTTCTGCTCAACACTGTATCTGTGGGATTCATCCACATTGTTGCATGTAGTTATAAAACACTTATTTGCATTGCTGTATAGTATTCCATTTTGTAAATATATCACAATTTATTCATGTAGGCTACTGTTGATGAGCATTTTGGTTGTTTCTAGTTTTGTTTTGTTATTAGGAATACTACCTAGAACATTCTAGCACATGCCTGCTAGTGAGCAAATGGATGCATTTCTCTTTGGAATACACCTGGGAACAGAATTGCTGAGTTATAGTGTATGTATACATGTTTAGTTCCAGTAGATAGAACAGTTTTCCTGAGTACTTGTAGTGATTTTCACTCCCTGTTCAGGGAATTCTGCATATTTCTCTCCATCTCTAAGTTGGCCACGTCATTCCATGACTCAGCATTCCCTGTAAAGCCGCTCGTGGAAATAACCACCCCTTACCTGACCCCTAAGTTCACTTTCTCTCTTGTTTGTGAACCATTTCCTCTTTGCCCATATGAATTATTAGTTCCTTGAGATGGCTCCTGTCTTTCCACCAGATGCCTTGAAAACATTGGATGCTAATATTTGTTGAATACATGAGTGACGGATTCAGTTTTTTTCTGGAACAAATCCCAAACATTTGCTCTCCCATTTTTATTTTGGGCCATGCTTTAAGAGGAAAATTCTGAGCAGTTTTAAAATACTCAGTTAAAAGCACATCTCCAGTGGAAAAATGACCGAAGACTCAGTTTACGCCACAGTCACCGCAAGGTGGGAGGAAGATCTGCCCTTCGCGTTGCAGGTGGAAAGGTAATTGCTGGCATTTGCCTGTGGAATTGGGTTGGCATGCCAGGCGGAGTTGCCAGTAGGCTGCGAAGGTGGGCTGGGAGGTTATTTCCCAGAGATTAAATGTTTCAAACTCATCGTTTGTCACAGGACCCTGGCAGGCCTTGATCTTGTCTTCAAAGAATGTGGATGTGGAAGGAAAAACACAGAAATCACACTGAGTACCTGGCATGGGACAGGCCCTGGGCTAGGTGAAGTCTCCTACAGCAGCTCATTTAATTTAATTGAGTTCCACGACAATGCCAGCATCCTCTGCTCTGATCCTTCCACTCCCTGGGAATAGCATCTTCGTTTACCTAGTCGCTAAAGCCAGAAATGTAGCAGCTACCCTTGATGATTTTTCTCCCTCATCCCCACAACCAACCCGTCGCCAGGCCCTGCAGTACTTACCCACTTCTCTCTGCCCCCACTGCCACCATCCCGGGCCAAGCTATGGCCATCTCCAGCCCGAACCGTTCCAGCAGGCTCCAGGCTAGACTTCTGCTGCTCACAGTCTGTTCTCCACCCAGACACCAGAGTGAGCTTTGAAAATCACCCTGCTTAGCACCCTTCAGCGGCTCCCTGTCGCTGGTGTGGTGGGTGCCCTGTTCACATCCCCTGGGCATGGAGACCCCATGTTTCCAACAGCAGCACCTTTGGCTCTTACTCTAGGGGCCTTATCTGGCCATTTAAAGGGCCAGCTAGAAGGGCCAGGAGGGAACACCACCCCATCCCCACCCCCACCCCCAGCATGCCTCAACCAATGACTGCTCAGAGTTGGTGGATAAATATCCCAGATCCCTCACCCATTGGTTGGGATTTCATTGACTGTGCTCTACATGGTCTTCCTGAACTCCCCACTGCATTTGGTTCCCTGTTGTCCCCTTGGTAACCTGCTCAATGACTCCTCCTGTATCTGCTTCCTTCCTTTCCCTTCCCCTCTCCTCTGCTAGTGCGTCCTGAGGTCACCTCCCAAATAATCTACTTGCACTCGCATCTTTGACTCGGGGTCGGCTTCTAGGGGAACTGCAATGCGGACACTCGCCATTGCATTTAGGATAATGTCCAAACTTCTCATCACGGTCTACAAGGCAGGTATGATCTATAACGGTTCCTGGCTGCTGCCTCTTTCAATACTCCAGCTCCACTGGGCTCTCACCTCCTCAGACACACCGGGATTCTGTGGCCTCAGGGCCTTTCTATGGGCTCCTTTGTCTTCCCGGAACGCTCTCTTTGTTCCTGTCTGTGGTTTCTCACTATGGGCCATTTCCCCAAAAAAGCTTCCTCTCATTCCTCAATCTAAACTCACCACCATGTTATCCCCTGTGCCAGCTCCCTGTTTTTTTCCTTCCTAGTGTGTTTCATCATTTGTAATGATGAATTTATTTGTCTGTTTATTTGTTTAGTGCCTACAGTCCTCCCCAGAACGTGACCCTCTTTGAGGATAACCGTATCTATCTCGTTCACCACTGTATGCCCGGAGCCCACTTCACAGCGGCGAATGAATATGGTGTTATTATCATCCCCATTCCACAGATGAGTGAGCTGTCTCAGGGTGCCAAAATCACTTGCCAAGGTCACACATCTGGACGATGAAAGGGTCTGAATTTGAACCTGGTACTGACTCCTGGGTAAACATCTAGGAGTGGAATTATTGGGTCATACGGTAAGTGTATCTTTATGAGGAACTGCCAACTGTTTTCCAAAGTCGTACCATTGGCATTCTCATCAGCAGCACATGAAGGTTCCGGTTGCTTCCCTGTCCTTGTCAACACTTGATGTTGCCACTCTTATTCATTTAAAACCATTCCACTGGGAGTGTTGCGGTATCTCTTTGTGGTTTTAATTTGCATTTCCCTAACGATGAATGATGCTGGGGATCTTTCCATGGGCTTATTGGCCATTTATAGATCTTTTGTGAGATGTCCTTTTATAAAAAACATCTGATTCGCTGGGAAGATAAATGGCTCAATCATGGAACAGGGTGGAAACAAAGTCTACGATGGGATGGAAGAAAACAGGTCAACTTGAGGGGGAGGAGAGGGAAGAGTTTCTGAAATTAAAAAATTCCAAGTTGAAGGAGAGAAAAAGTAAGGAATATTATGGTAGGAAAATTTGTCCACTATTGTATCTCTAGCATTGAGTCTGTCTGCCACGTTGTAGGTACCCACTACTATTATATGTTCGTTGGACTTAGAGAAGGGCTGTAAAAGTTCCTGTAAACACCCAAACACCCATCAACTGATGAATGGATTAAAGAAATGTGGTCAACATACACACCCACATAATGGAATATTATTCAGCCATGAAAAGGAATGAAATATTGATTCATGCTACAACAGGGATGAAACTTGAAAAATGATGCTAAGTGACAGAAGCCAGACACAAAATGTCACATAGTCACACATTATATGATTCTATTTATAGGAAGCGGCCAGTATGTGCAAATCTATGGAGCCAGAGAGCACGTTAGTGGTTGCCAAGGGCTGAGAGGAGAGGGAAGTGAAGAGAGACTACTTGGTGGGTGATGGGTTTCCATTTGGAGTGGCGAAAACGTTTCGGAACTAGATAGTGGCGATGGTTGCATAACAACATGAATGTGCTAAATGCCACTGAATTGAATGCTTTAAAATGGCTAATTTTATACTATGTAAATTTCAGCTAAAAAAAAGTGCCTGTAAACAGAAAAATGATGCTTCATAAGGTTTATTTTAGCTAATGCCAAAGACTTTTGCAGCTGGTGCATTGTTCTACGCCTCATGTGGGGCTGCCATGTTGTCCGGTTCCAGGGCACCATTCCCACAGATTCTATAGGGATGGTGTCCCCTGGAGTTGTGTGATGTGAGAGCTCTGCCGCCCTGGTCAGAAAGCGATCTGACAGGCGGAAATGTCACTACCTTCACAAGCACGTGGCTTTCTTTCCTCTCCAAAAGGCTCGGGAACCACAGAACGTGGCCCTGATGATCCTGACTCCAATTAGGAACTTGCACTTGGCTGGTGAGACTCCCCAGACAGCCCTGTGGTTGGCTCCTCACAGAATCTCTAGACGGGCTGGTTCAAGGGCCAGAGTGAGCGGCGCTTGGTAATTGCACTGAGCTGGGGATGCTCGCTTCCCAATTACTGAGCATTTGAAGTTATTTGATGTGGGAAAAACCTCCGCACTGCAGAACTGCCTCCACGCTGAAGCCAGAACATCTGTGAGAGCACAGGCTCAGGGCTCACGGGAGAGAGACAGAGAGAGATGCCCACCCAGAGGGTCCTCCATTCCTTTTGGTATTAGTGATTTTCCCCTGGCCTGGGCACAGCTGGGCCAGGATGGGCACGTAAAAATAATCACCCTTATTGAAGTATAATTTATGTACAATGCTAAAAATAATCAACTTTATGGAGGTGTGACTTACATGCAACAATGTACCCATGTTACGTCAACAGTTTAATGAGTTTGGACAGATGGATACACTCATATAAATACCACTGCAATGAAGATATAGAACATTTCCAACAGCCCAGAAACTTCTTCATTCCCCTTTGTCACCCATCACCACTCCCTCAACCCCGGACAACCAGTGAATTGCTATCACTGCAGATTCCTAGAGTTTCATATGTGGATTCATATAATGTATAATATTTTGTGTCTGGCTTCTTTTGCACAGCACAATGTTTCTGAGATTCATTCATGTTATTTTTGTGTTTCAGCAGTTCATTTCTTTTTAATGGCTAAATAGTATTCCATTGCATGGATAGACCACAATTTGCTTATTTGTGCACACATTGCTAGACATTTGGGTCACTTACAGTTTTTGGCTATTATGAATAAAGTTGGCATGTGTAGGTCTTTGTACGGGCATATGTTTTCCTGTCTCTTGGGTAAATATCTAGAAGTAGAATTCCTGGGCCGTATGTTAAGCATATGTTGAGCACTATAAGAAATTGTCAAACTCTTTTCCAAAGTTGTTGGACCATTTTGCAATCTCACCAGCAACGTATGAATGTTCCAGTTGCACCACATCCTCTCAAATTCCTGATATCGTCAATCTTATTAATTTCAGCCATTCCAGTAGGTGTGCAGTGGTATCTTCTTGAGATTTTAATCTGCATCTCTGGACTGATTAATGAGGTTGAACACTTTCACGTGCTCATTGGCCACTTATATATCTTCTTTTGTGAACTATCTGTTCAAATATTTTGCCCACATTTTAATTGGGCTATTTGCTTATTATCGAATTATAAGATTATAGATGCCAAAGGCAGGGAATAGAGTCATTCGAGGTTCTCAGTGTACAGGCATGAGGGGAGAATGTTTTGGAACTACAGGGGGTTCTTAGCCTCCCCTTCTTTCTGGGATCTGGCCATGATAACACAGGGGGCCTTTAGAAATGTAAGGTAAATCAGAGAAAGAGACAGAAATTACTTTAGCATAAAACACTGAGGAGTGTGTTTTATGCTAACCTCAAACTCCAGTAATGAAGTTTCTGAATCTGAATCCCCTGGGGGACTTGTTAAAACATAGATTTGCTGAGGGTCCCACCCTGAGCGTTTGAGTTTCTGCATTAGTAGGTCTGGGGTGGGCTCTGAGAATCTGCATTTTTGTTTCTTTTTTTGTTTTTCAGAGACGAGGTCTCACTCTGTCACCCAGGCACGATCATAGCTCACTGCAGCCTTGAATTCCTGGGTTCAAGGGATCCTCCTGCCCCAGCCTCTCGAGTACCTGGGATTGCAGCCAGGTACCACCATGCCCGGCTAATTTAAAAAAATATATATATTTTTTAGACACGGGTCTTGCTATGTTGCACAAGCTGGTCTTGAACTCCTGGCCTCAAGCAATCCTCCAGCCTGGGCCTCCCAAAGTGCTGGGATGACAGGCATTTCTAACAGGCTTCCAGGTGATGCTGATGCTGCCGGACCATCGACCACACTTTGAGTAACACCTTACAGGTGCTTGAGGCTGACGTTTAGACCCCAGCGAGGACCTTTTACTCCTTCTCCATTTTGTAGTCTCTGAAGCTCCCCCCTCCCTCCTCTGTGCACCCGTCCATCCCGCCCTGCAGAGTGATGGGACATAATCGAGTGACTGATAACCCACATTGTCTACCTGGAGAGTATTAAAGGAGTCGCAGGGACCAGAGGAGAAAGGGGAAAACAATCGAGCAGGAGAAATCCACGCTGACCTCCGAAGGGGCACACGCACGGGGTGCCCTAAACGTCTAGAACAGAGGTCAGAAACTGGCTGCATCTGGTCTGGATTTGTGTTTCTGTTTTGAAGGGCGAGGATGCCTCCACCGTGTTTGCAATTCTTTGGAAATAGTTATCAACATTTTAAAGTTGGAAATTTTATCTAAAAAACCTGGATTTATACTTGGAAAAAGTCAGGAAAGCCAGCCATACTGGTCCCTGCCTTAACCTCCCCCACAGCGACAGCTCTTTCTGTGTCTGCGCACTGAGACCCCTTGCTGCCGCCTAGGGCTGGCCACGGCTCTCTCTGCGGCTTAGCCAGTCCCTGTGCACCTTGCTCTCCTGTTGGTTCCATTAATTCTGCTCACATTGTGCAAATAGATAATTCATTATCTCTCTTCAGTTTGCCCTTGGCGTGTGCTATCTTCTTCCTTCCACGACCTCGACTGCTCCAACACTAGATCTTCAAGTGTTGACGGTATGATACTGGCATATATGAGCACTTTCATATCAGAGATCATTCCACAATCCCCCGTCTCTACCTCATCTTCCAGCCTCAGTCTTCTCCTCTAAGAAAATGAGAATGAAAATATCTACCGTTTGGAAAGTAGGATTAAGTAGGTTGATACGTGGAACGTACAGATGTGAGATTCTTTCCAACATCAAATTTTGGGGGATACAAACAGCCCCCCCAGAAATGTCTCAACAGGTTGCCCTAAACCTATTTTTTCACCTTTATTTTTTGCTTTCAAAACCAGAATCATGTGAAGTTCTTCGCTGTTTATCATCACCGTTGCCATAAGGATCAGTTCTGTTGATACGATGGCCTTGTTTTGGATAATAGTCATGATACCCGAATACAACCTGATAATATAACAATATCTGCTGTTTACTGAGGGCTTACTGTATACCAGGTGCTTCCCAAGAATTATCCTATTGAAACCTCACAACTCTAGCAGGTGGCTGCCATTATTTAATCCCATTGTCCAGAAGGGTCAACAGGTGCTGGTATTAAACTGAGGCTCCAAGAGAGCTGCTTTCCCAGGGTCAGGTGGTAGAGCTAGGATCTGAACCCAGGTTAGACTCCAGAGCTTGATCTGAGCTCCCCACACTGTAGGTACCTAATAGATTATTGCCTATATATCCAATTTATCCTGTTATACGTCAGACACCTGTAAAGAACCTTGTAGTGGAACTTTCTGAAGAACCCCTATGTCAGATGCAGGCCATATGAGTTTTCTCACCAACCCCAGGTGTCCTCAGCAGAGAAACAGATACATGTCAGGGACACCTGCTGTCACCTTCCACAGTATCAATTTCCCATCTTCTCCATGTGTCCCAGGCTAAGCCAATCAGTGCTTCCCAATCCCACTAGTCACACTGATTGGTTCAAGAATGGGCATTAGATTAAAATTGGCCAATTAGAGCGAATCTCAGGAATGTTGGAGTTACCAGAAAAGAGACCTATTTTCTTCTGAAGCTGGGCGTGAATCTGAGAGGACATGGCCTGGGGGACTGGCAGCTGTCTTGCCCCCATGAGGTGACAACGTGCCAGACAGCAGAGCTGAGCTAGAGATGGAGAGAAATCAGGTCTTCAAAACGTCATTCGCACCCTGAATTACACTGTGCCTGAAGGTAGATCAACCTCTGCAATGTTCAATTATAGGATCCAATAAATTCTTTTCTTTTTCTTCCCAGTTTTAAGTTTATTGTGTTTTGTTCACTTTCAGTTGAAAGGGTCTTAACCATTATAGCAGATCAAAGCCTTCTTGGGTAAAGCATTTGCCACTTGATCCTTGTGGTATGATCCTGGCCATATTATTGTCAAATCTCAGACATAATACTTTTTCGTCTGTAAATATTTCATATCTTTACAAGGCAAGAATTATTTTAAAAAATATAACCAGAATAACATTAAAAATAAAAGTTGACACTTAACATAGGATCATTGTTATGGCTAGCAGTTGCAAACAAACTTTTCGAAGAATTTCCTATGAAAGGTGCAATTATGCTTATTAAATTATTATGATTTTTTATTTCAGAGTATTACATGGGTACAAATGTTTAGGTTACATATATTGCCTTTCCACCACCCAAGTCAGAGCTTCAAGCGTGTCCATCCCCAAGACGGTGAGCACCGCACCCATTAGGTGTGAATATACCCATCCCCTCCTGCTCCCATCTGCCCAACATCCTATGGATGGTACTACTATATGAGCACGTAAATGATCAATTAGTACCAATTTGATGGTGAGTACATGTGGCGCTTGTTTTTCCATTCTTGTGATACTTCACTTAGTAGAATGGGCTCCAGCTCTATCCAGGATAATACACGGGATGCTAGGTCACCATTGTTTTTTGTGGCTGAGTAGAACTCCATGGTATATACATATACCTATGCTCATTAAATTATGCTCCTTAAAAACGGCCAGTGACTTTGGTGTTTGATCTATAAATACATTTTGGGAAACGAGACCCAGAGAGGGACCAACAACCTATTAGGAGTGTGCGTATATAGGTGTGTGTGCACGCACACGCACCTTCTTATGTGTGTGTTTAGAGCCAAAAGACAACATAACCCTAATTGGAAATTTAGCAGGAAAGGCATTTTGCTTTTGCAAGCAGCTGGTAAGAGGGAATTTACAAACTACAAAGAGTAAAATATAAATAAAGAAGCTTAAAAAAAAAAGGAAATTGAAAGGAAGGAACACCCACGGTTGCCAGTAACGAGGGACAGATGAAATAAGAAACATTTTCAGTTTTAGTCAAACCTTTAGAATTTTTCAAAATGCTTAAATGAGAAAAAATAAGGAGGTGGCGTGAGTGTGGGAGAGGGCACTGCCAATTTAGATGAAGCTAAAAATTTAAATTCTTGTTAAGCAATCCCAACAAATTGGCATTCGAAGTGTGCTATTAATAAAAATGTTCTTTTCAAAAAGATGCTTTGGTATAAAGCACTTTTCCCCCTTTATACTTTCTCTTGCCACGCTAAGGCCCTTGGGGTGTAAAGACTGGGTTCAAATTTCAGTTCTGCTGTTATTAGCTGTGTGACCTCGGACAGTTTACCAGACTTTTCTGAGCCCGGTTTCCTTACCTGTAAAATGGGGATAATAACTCCTTCTGGAAACTGGAGAAAACTCAGCATTAGTTAGGCCTTAGGCCAACCGCAAAGGCCTATGGGAGGGGGCCAGGAAGACAATGTAAAATTGAGTAGAAACCCACCAATTAGAGGAAACACCTCTTTAAAGGGCCTACTGTTTGTTAATTTCTGCCTCGGGGAAGGTGGGGTCAGCCTGGCCCAGACTTTGTTTTTACTGGAGTTACTGAAAATCTCCATATTTATGTGATCTCCCGGGTTTTAAGCCTTGGCAATTAATTCACATTTTTCTAAAACACAGACCAAACCACACGGAATACATTCTGCAGGCCACACTTGGCCACAATCCTCCGGTTTACATCACTTGCCTTAAAGAGGAAGAGAATGAGATGATTTCAGCTCTGGAAAGATGTTCTCTTCCATTTCAGCCCTGGGGATGTTTGTCATGCCGGCTGCAAGCAGACGACACTAGCTAACATTACCCAGTGCCTACTGTGTGCCAGACGTTGTCCTAAGCCCTTTACACACACTGATCCGTTTAACACTCGCGACGGCAACTCTTTGTTATCTGGGATACAAAAGGGATAAATCAACTAGCCGAACGTCCAGTTTAGGCACCGTCTGAGCCACTCATTAAAACCCTGCACTTTGGGGCCAGCAGTTCCTTCAGCGATTAGTCATGCAGGGACTTTAGTTGGTGACTCCAGAGGCCAACCCCACCCCCCTCGATTTTCCTCTGGCGACCCTTAGAAGACGGACACCGTGTCCCTAAGTATAGGGACGGCAAATGCAAATGCCCCAGGGGGCAAAGACCCCCTTGCATTTGGGGAACAGCACAATGAAGGGACGATGGCGCGGGAGGGAGGGAGGGGTGAGCGAGGGGCTCCGGCGGCGCCAGAGAAACCCAACTGCAGAGACAACTGTTTCTGGCGGCGGCGGTGGAGGAGGAGGAGGGGGTGGTGTTCCGGACCCTCCATCCTGGCTCATTAACCCGAGATGAGCTTGCCCCGGGCGGGGAGATGAGGCTCGACGCCGTTCCCACATCTGAGGGCAGAGCAGGGGGGCTGGTGATGGAGGGTCACGCGCGGGTGGCTTTGCCGCGGTGGCGGCGGCGGGCGCAGAGGCCACACCGCTGGAGGCGGCAGAGGGACCGGCTGCGTGGGACGCTGCGGGCGGGTAAGGTGCGCAGGGCGCGGCCGCGGGCCAGGGGGCGGGTCCCGCCTGCCCGAGCTGCCGCCCGCGCCGGGCGGGGGGTCGCGGGGGGTCCTGCGGGGCGGGGCGGGGGACGCGGGACGCCGCCTCCCGGAACCGGCTGCGGGAGCCGGAGGATGCGCTAGAACCCGGGTGGGGCGACGAGGCGATCAGCGGCGGGAGAGGGCGCGAGAGCGGCGGGATCCGCTCGGCTTGCGAGGGGCCGCGTAGACCCGCTGCTCCCGAGAGAGGGGAACAGGTGGTCGCGGGTGGCCGCGGTTGACGCCAAACCGCGGGGTGCTGGACGTGCGCCTTCTCCAGCGGTCCCAGCGGTGCCCGGAGCCGGCCGGGACCCCCAGCCAGGCTTTGGCCAAGGGTCTTTGGAAGGGGTGGGAAGAGGGGAGACTCAGAAAGAGCTGCAATCCGGACACTAGGGGGACAGTGTGCCAGGTTTTTACCCCGTCGTCGCTGCCCACCCACGGCGCGGCACCCTCCCCGGTCGCGCTTTCCAGAGCTAGTCAGGGGGAGGCGTCCTGGTCACACCGCTGACGGTGGCCTTGTCATTTCACCTCCTCATCCAGAGGTTGCGGACTCGGATGCACACAGGGACCCGTCAGGTGAATAATGATCCCAGCTCCGATGGTCCCAGCTGTGCACCAGGGCACCGTCTGAGGGGCTTTGCACATTCTCGCTGATTTAATCCTCACCCCCTTCCCCGCCCCCGGCCTGCTACTTGTTACCACTCTGATTTTACAGGTAGGGAAACAGGCAAGGTGAAAGTCGCTTGCTCAAAATCACATGGGTAGGAAGTGCCAAGTCAGGATGGGACCCCGGGCAGGTGGCCCCACAGTCCTGGCTCCTGACCGCATGGGCTGTGGCCTGTGGGGTCACCTGGAGACCCACCAGGGCGACGGGCAGAATCGTAGGCCCCGTGTGGCCAGAATGTTCGATTTCTTGAGAAGCCACAGTTGGGGCTTTTAAGTGGCATCACCTTTAGATTTTGACAATTAATTTAAACTTAAAAACACTTATTATAATGAAAAGTTTCAAACATACAGAAGGTAGAGAAACTAGTATAATGAAATTTTTCTTTTTGAGACAGGGTCTTGCTTTGTTGTCCAGGCTAGAATGCAGTGGCATCATCATAGCTTGCTGCGACCTCAAACTCCTGGGCTCAAGCGATCTTCCTACTTCAGCCTCCTGAATAGCTGGGACTACAGGCATGTGTCACTATGCCTGGCTAATTTTTAAAATTTTTTTGTGGAGACAGGGTCTTGCTGTGTTGCTCAGGCTGGTCTCAAACTCCTGGGCTCAAGTGATCCTCCCACCTCAGCTTCTCAAAGTGCTGGGATTACAGGTGGGAGCCACCACAACCGACCCAGAATTTTCTCGAAGAAGGCATACCTACACAATAAACTGACAGTGTTCACACTGGTCTTACCTTTGTCAGGGCCCTGAGCCCTGAGTCTTATACGTCTTACAGAATTGCTTTGAAGATGAAATGAGGCAATATAATTAAGAACATTTTGATGTATTTTTATTAGTCAGGACTCTTTCAGTTAAAAGAGATAACCTAAACCAGCATAGGCAAAAAAGGGACTTGGAAAAGACTAAGGAGGAGTTCAGGCATGGCTGGATCCAGGGACTCAATGTTATCGGAACTTGGTTTCTCTATCAGGAGGCAGGAGAGGCAGTGGGGGCTGGCTCACCTGGACCAAGTATCTGGAGATTGGGAGAATGGCGGTGTTTACAAAAAAAAAAAAAAAGTGGGAACAAGTGCTTGGCAGGAAAGATAAGATGGCCCTTAAAGTAGTTGGATAACCATATTTATTATAATTCTTTTTGTTTTTGTCTGATTGTCTATACTAGACTTTAAGTTTCTTGAGAGCTGTGGCTCTGTCTTTTGCATCCCAGAATACTGCATTTCACATAACGATGCTCAAGGAAGTACTGAATCAAATGTAATTAACTCAAAATAAAGTAGAGATTCAGTCTCTCAGATACTGCCTCCGGCAAGAAATCTCTTTCCTTCTCTGAGTTATAATGAAGGTCGCTGTTCCCAAGTTTGTAGTATAAAGAACATCATAGACTCTGACGTTGGACACCTTTGTTTCCCTCACTGCCACCCCTCAATTCAAAGTCATTTTGTCCCTTTGCAGGTGCCAAGCAGCTAGGAAAATGGGCCCAGCATGAAGTTCAAACTGTGCAGCTTTTTATTATGCACAGGTAACAGGGTTTCTCTCAGCATGACCCCAGTGATAGTGGCTGTCTAAGATTGCTACCTCAGAGTCAGGGAGGAAAACAGAAGCTTTCAAAGAGTATGAGTCAATCAAAGGGTGCTATAGACTTCCCATTTTGTTGGGGGGCAAGAATCTTTTGAGAGGCAAACTAGAATTCCAGCAACTAATAATGAGTCTTAAAAAAGCAACAAAACAAAACCAAAAAGCCTCTCCAAACCAACCTAAGACAAAACAAAACAAAAAATAGAATGCAGAGAAATCTGGGAAGGTCTACAGAGGATTAGAAATCTTTTGGAAATAGAATGGCTGGAACTAAATTTCTGTCCTTTTAGTTCAACCTTAATGGGAAAGAGGGTAAGGAAAACATGGCTTGAGCAGGTAGTCCTATGAATTTCATCGTTAGGGATTCAGGGGTTCAATAAACTCCTATTGCAAAAAAAAAGCAAACATAGCAGCCACTCACATTTTAGTCTGAACTAGCAACTGTCTGCCAGCTGGGAGTTGCAAACTCAACTGCTTACAGGGTCCGGTTATGAAATGTCAACAACTGAAGCAGGCCAAGTCAGAAAATACAAGAGTGGTGGGGTTATAGTGAGTTGGGGAACACGTGGTCCATCTCTAGGGAGCAGCGGTAACTCAGCTCTGAGTGATCTTTACAGGTGTGAGCCACTGTGCTTTATGAGCTCATTTAAAAGATGAGTTGTATTGTATCAAAGTAATACAAGTACATAGTTTAAAAGCCGGATTATAACATACTTATAACAAAGTATTAGTTTCTGCTCCTTTCCTCCTGCTCCATCCTAGGGACAACTGCTTTGAACTCCCTAAGTTGTTTCTTATGCCATTTCCCCGTCTTCGTATTTCTAATCTTGATTTTGACATGTATTTCTAGTTATTTCATTCATTCTCTCACTCACTAATTCATTAGTTGAAACACATATGTAAAAAGTCTCTGGGCCAAGGGCTCTGCTGGGTGCTATAGGATGAACAAAAACAGATACAGTCTGTATCTTTCTCTGTCAGTTTCTTTGTCTTCCTGTCTGCCTCTCAGTGTCTGTTTTTCTCTTTGTCTCTGTCTCCATCTTTTTATTTCTCTGTTCTTTGCTTCTCTCTCCATTTCTCTCTGGATTTAACATTTGAAGATAAAATGAGGCAATATAATTAAGAACATTTTGATGTATTTTTATTAGTCAGGACTCTTGCAGTTGAAAGAGATAACCTACACCAGCATAGGCAAAAAAGGGACTTGGAAGAGACTAAGGAGGAGGAGTGCAGGCATGGCTGGATCCAGGGACTCAATGTTATCGGAACTTGGTCCGATCAAATTCTCCCTTTATCGATCTTTTTCTGTCTCTGCACCCCACCATCTTTCCCATCTCCCACGCCCTTCTTTAACATTCTAGGACTCTACAGAAGGGTCTTCTCCGGGTGAGGCCATTTGTAACCAAGAACTTGGCTAACAGCATTTTTGTATTTTGTGCAGTATTCGAGGATGGGGCAGGGTGGGAGAGTTAGCTAGTTTGCACTTAAGGTAGTTTAGTCGAGATTATCTTTTGATTAACAAATTTGTGCGGATTGGTCTGTGACATGTGACTAAAATATTAAATTCTTACACTGTCAAAGGACTAATGGATTGGGAAGGAAAATTATAGACGAGTGTTCTCCCACAAAAATTACACTGACATTCAAAATGAACTTTTCTTCATGCCAAGCCCACTGTATTACACACTGGCTTTGAGGGGGAATGTTTAGGTCTAAGTTCTTGGTGAATGCCCCAATAGACAAGAATAGCAGTAATTAAATTAGAAGGCAAAAATTGGTATTTGTTTACTTCCTGCAAGTTTTCTTACCTTGGGGAATATTAGTGGGAGGAAATGTTCAGCAGAGTCTGGACAAAATTAAGATTATGCAGCCTTTATGGAAATGAACAGGTCCACAGATAACTCAAAATGTTTGGGGAAAAAATAAGTAGCTTGGGAAGAGTTTTAAGATTTGTCCCTCTTTCCTTTCTTACATTCCTCCTCCCCCCTCCTTCCTTCCCTTCCTTCCCCTCCCTCCCTCCCTTCCTTCCTTCCTTCCTTTTTCTTTCTGGTTGGTTTTCTCCCCTCTATATTATACCTGGGTCAGTAGCCTGCTGTGCTTAAACTAAAGCAGAATTGACATTCGAGGTACATGAGTTCAATCCCAGTTTTGCTCTCCACCAGCTGTGTGGCCTTGGGAAAGTTATTCAACCTCTCTGGGCTCGGTTTCCTCTTCTGTTGAGTAAGAAGTTTTGAACTAGACCTCTAATATTTTTTTCCAGATCTAAAATTCCTTGACACACACACCAACAAATGTTTAATTTTTAATAGGTATTTTTTTTCTTGTTATGAAGAGGACAAACTCATTAAACGACTTGGAAAAACAACAACAACAAAAAAGAACAAATGAAAACTATCCATGATCCCACCATCCAAAGAGACAATGTGAACATTTTGGTGCATTTCCTTTCAGTCTTTTTAGATACATAATGTTCACAAATCATGGTTGTTTATATCATGCATAACAGTTTTGTATCCTCTTTTTTTCCTCCCCAGCGCTAGCATCACCATCTCAGCTCCACCTCAGATCATCAGACATTAGATTCTCGTAAGGAGTGGGCCACTGAGATCCCTCGCACGTGCAGTTTGTAGCAGGGTTTGTGCTCCTATGAGAATCTAATGCTGCCGCTGATCTGACAGGAGGCGGGGCTTATGTGGTGATGCGGGCGATGGGGAGCGGCTGTAAATACAGATGAAGCTTCGCTTGCTCGCCTACTGCTCACCTCCTGCTGTGCAGCCTTGTTCCTAACAGGCCACTGACCCATGGCCCAGGTGGTTGGGGACCAAAGCTTTAGAGAATCAGCACACCTCGAATCCTGACTTTGGGATTCAACAAAGCCCAAGAATCCTCTAGGTTAAGTAGAACTCAAACTTTCGATGTGCCCAGGGTGTTTGTTGATAAGCAGATTCTTAGGTCCCCCTAAAGATTCAGTGGGTCCCAGGGGGTGGGTAGGGGAGCAGGGACCTAGCATTTTTAACAAGTGCTCCAAGATGAGTCTGATGCTGGTAGTCTGATGCATACTATTGCTTTTCAAATGTGAAAAAAAAAAAACCCATGAAATTCTTCCCCAGTGAAATCTGGTGTGTTATATAAAGGTTGAGCTGCTTTGGGCGATGTAGCGGGGTGAAGGGCTCAGAGCTCTGTCCTCCACGCCTGCGGTAATAGCTACTGTTTATTTATTAGCTACGGAGGGCATTAGGGACATAGTAATGAACAAGATAAACCCAATTCCCACCCCCATGGGGCTTTTATACCTGCGGGGAGACAGGTAATAAACAAAGTTACCTAATAAGTGAAGGAGACACTGGCAGGTTGTGCTAAGCGCTCTGAAGGCAAACACAGCCTTGGGCAGGGGGCAGAGATGCTGGAGGGGGGCTGTCAGGTTCTCTGAAAAGGAATTTGAGCAAAGACCTGCATGTAATGCGTGAGCAGGCATGGGACACTTTGTGGAGAAAATGTTCCGGGAAGAAGGCATGGCAAACGCAAAGGCTAGGAGGCTGGAATGAGCTAAGCGTGTTGCAACATCAAGTAGAGGAATGAGGCCGGTGAGCCTGGGGGGGAGTGGTCAGCCAGCTAGGTAGGGGCCAGGTCACGTGCAGCCTTGCCCATGACTTTGCACAGACCCTGTGCATAGTAAGGTGTTTGCATTTCATTTTAGGAGTGATGGAAGCCATCCCCTCACTTAATCTTCCCAATAATCCTACGAGGAAGGTCTGACTATTTATACCCATTTTACAGTTAGGGAAATTGAGGCTTAGAGAGATGAAGGCATTTGCAACTTGTAAGTGGGAACACGAAGATTTGAACCTCAGGGTGACTTCGGAGTCCTAGTGCTTACCACTACATAGTACCAGCTCCCAGATATCTCAGGATTCTAGCCTCAAATTCCACCCCAGTAGATCTCTCATGGAGCTGGAGTAGCATGGGCTTCCTCTCACTAGCTATGCTTGCTTTCCTCCTCTGGGCTAACCAAATTGTTGGTGACTTCAGCACCTCTTAACTCCCATCTCCAGGATCTGTCCTCAATTCTGCTCCTGCAACAAATGAAAATAACCCCTACTCTCTTGGTTCCAACCACTGTGGCCTCCTTGCTATTCCTTGAACACCTGCAAAAACATGCCTCAGGGCCTTTGCACTTGCTGTTCCCTCAGCCTGGCATGCTCTTCCCTTGGAGAGTCACCTGGCTCTCTCATTTCCTCCAGGTCTCAACACACATGTCACCTTTTCAGAGAGCCCTCCTCTGACATTCCTATTTAAAATGTCACCTCCTCTCACTTTCTGTCCTTTTCTGGCTTTTTAAAAAAAATTATAGCAGTACTTCATAAATCCATTTGTTCATTCATTTCTTGTCTGCACTATTTGCTCCATGAGGGCAAGGACCTTGGCTGTATCCCCAGTAAGTGGAACATAGAAGGGGCTTAATAAACATCTGTGGAATGAAAAATAATGCATACAGTGGGGCCAGCCTCTGTAGTACTTGCCTCACAGACTTTTAACTCATTTCATTTACATAACACTTAGTCCTTCATCTACTACCATCACCCAGTTTAATGATGAGAAAAATCTCAGAGAGGTTAACGGAGTTGCCCAAGGTCACAGAGCCAGCGAGTGGCACAGCTGGAGTAGAGCTTCAGTGTGGACAATCCCACTGGGTTCTCTCGGCCACCACCTGTGTTGTGTGCGTGCCTTCCCCTTGGTGATCAACCTACGGAACGAGAGTTCTGGTCTTGACACAACTGTCTCTCACCAAGCGACCTTGGGCAAGTCCTTTCTCACTGGTGTGAGAGTCCCATAAAGCTGTAGGATACTGAAAAGCCCATTTTGTCTCTGTACCCCACAAGGGCAGGGCAGCATCTCCTCATTCCATGTGTCCCCCAGTCGGGTGGACACCAGGGCTCAGTGTCATAACTCCTATTTGGCTGAGGCTCAGGGCTGCCTTGTTTTAGAGCTTAAATAGGGTGCCACAGGCCTGCTGCAGGAATTTCGACAGCAGATGTATTTTTTTCAATCTAAAGTGTGTTTTAAATAATTTTCTCTAATGCCCACATTTAAAAATCAAGAGATCTCACACAAAAATCCAACTTCTCTTAGAAATATAAAAATAATCCCAGGTAGCCACTTAGGTGGCGTTGAGGAGCCCCTTTATAGGGGCACATGGCTCCTTGTTTGTCCTGGTCCCCTGAGGCTCATTTAGTGGTTTCTGTAGGCATTTGAGTTGGAGACCTCCGGTGAGTGTTATTTTATTTGAGCCGAACCTCAGTACCAGTTAGGCCCAGGCTGTGATGTGCTGAACTTTTCACTCGCAGAACAGCACCCTGTAAATAAATCCCGGGCACTGTGCCATGTTGGGCTGTGTTTACAGATGCCGTGGGAATTGTGTGGCTGAATTTCTGTGCTTTGCATTGTCTTCGGTGATTTGTGCTCAGAAACGAAATCATTGCTTGGATCCTGCCAGGCTGCGAGAGCAGATAACTCACCTGGTTTTGAGAACGCAGGTCTGTGATGGACAGTGGTTTGTTTCCTTTTGTCTGTGGTTTTCTGTGTGTGCCTGCTGCATTCTGAAGTCTTCATCTAGGAGCCTGAGCCAGGTTGTCCAGTCAAAAACTTGCTGGCACATAACACAACGGTCATTACAATCTCCCCCGGTACCTGCGGATGGTGGCGGGGAGGGTTGGTTCTAGGACCCCCTCGGACACCAAAATTTGAGTATTCTCAAGTCCCCGATACAAAATGGTACACTATTTGCATATAACTATGCACATCCTCCCGTAGACTTTAAATCACCTCTGGATACTTATAATACCTGATACAATGTGAATGCTATGTAAACAGTTCTATTATTTTAAAATTTGTATTTGTATTAATTTTTTTTGGCTTTTTGGGGGAGGAATATTTTCCATCTGTGGTTGGTTGAATCTGCAGATGTGCAAGGAAGCAGTGGACACTGACACACAAAATACATCCTTATTGTGTGCTGACTTACGTGTGTGTCTCTCCTGTGGCAGAGACAGTAACGCTCATCACACAGTCCCTGTGCTCCTCTGTCCCGGCCCCCTTGTAGTCAAGCAGGGCTGTGCGACTGGTTCTGGCCAATGGGCTGTGAGCGGAACTCGTTTTTAGCTGCTGTTGATGTGGGATGTTGACATAATGCCCTATGTGTGAGCTGGAACACCACAGTTGATTTTATTTTTATTGGTTTTTGTATCCTCATGGATAATATGATGCCGTTTTATTATTACTATATGTAAACGTATTGATTAAGTAATTCACCAATGTTTATTGAGCACTTACTATATTCCAGGCACTGTGTTAGATGCCTGCAAGGACCAACTTTTCCGCAACTCTAGAGGGCATCACTCACGCTGTGTTCTGTGTGATCCTGGGGTTGCACAGTACAGTGGGAACAGGCATTTGTCATTCTCCTGAAGGAGTCCACAGCCTAGGGTCCTAATTACGAGCTTGGGCTACGGATCTGGACAGCCTGGCTTTGAGTCCCATGTTCACTACTTACTGGCTGTGTGATGCTGTCGGATCACTTCACCTCTCTGTGCTTCCATTTTTCTCCCTTGTAAAATAAGGATAATAATAACTGTTAATTCATAGAGTTGTCATATGGTAATGAGTTAATTCATGCAAAAGCTCTCAGAACAATACCTAGCACATAGTAAGTGCTCAGTAAAAAGATTCGGGATCAGCTTAGATATATCTCTCCCCTGGTAGCTTTAATAGTTTTTCAGATGGGAAAACTGACTCAGGAGCATAACCTAGCCTAACCTGACATAATCAGCTAAAGCCAAAGTCTATGATAAATCAGTTAGTGACCATTTGCATCTAGAGGGCGTGGGCTCATGCAGCAGGGTATTTCCCCTGTAACTGACACAGTCAATTATAATAAAGAGTTTGACTCCATTTTTTAATGTCTGACCCTTGACAACTTCCAAGCCCTCTCCCTCACCTTCTCCCTTTGCCCCATGGCTGGGCAAGCCAATAAGAAATCCTGTACGCTGCCTCCGTTGGCATTGGTGGAGAAGTTCAGCCACCCATGCTGGACTGGCACACAGACACATCCCCTAACCACAACAAAAACTAAAGCCATTGCTTTTCTCTTTGCTCAAGCCATTCCAGACCGGCTTGGGTGCCTGCCCTGCTCATCCCAGAAAGTTCCATTATGTGAGTAATGAGTCTGTCCATACTCTCTTGGTGCATGTGTGGTATTGTCATTCTTGACATCCAAACCAATTTGGGGTAGGGTGTTGACTCCACCCTTCGTTGGGGCAATCACACAACACCAATGTTAACTGAGAGTGAAATTTGGAAGAAAAATGGAGGTATTAATTGGTCTGAAAAAAATGACCCACCTCTTGTGATGCAGCAATTCCACTTCTCTGACACCGCTGGAGAGAACATGTACACGTGTGACAGGAACGGCTCGACAAACCGTGAGACATCTGGCGTGTGCTACGCAGCTACGAGTAAAACAATTATGTAGGCTGGTATGTGTGGACAAGGGTAGGTTTTTGAAACATGTCACTGAGTGAGAAAAGCAAGACAGAGAATATGTTAAATATGTTTATGATCTCTTTGGAATTAATTTCTGTGTATGGTGTGAGGTAGGGAGTCAAAGTTTTGTTTTGTATTATTATCTGCATGGATACCCAACTGGTGTAGCACCATTTATTCAAACATTCATTCTTTCCCACTTGCCCTGTTCCCAAACTGCAGTCATGCCTTTGTTGTAAATCAGGTGACTATCTGCGTGGCTTTGCTTCAGGACTTAATTTTGTTCCATTGGTCTCTTTGTCTATCATTGTGTCAAAAGCCCGATATCTTAATAACTATAGCTTTGAGTAAGACTTGAAATCTGGTAGTATAAGTTTTCCAACCTCCTCCTCCTTTTTCTATATTGCCTGATTTTTGTTAGGTTGTTTGCATTTCTATATAAATTTTAGAATCAGCTTATAAATTGCAATGAAAAATTAGACACTAGATTTTGATTGGGATTCCAGTGTATCCATAAACCATTTGGGGGAGAATTAAAATCTTAATATTAAATCTTCTAATCCATGGCCATGGGACATTTCTCCATTTACGTAAATATTCCTTAACTTCTCTTTGCAAGGTTTGTAGTTGTCAGTGAAGAAGTCTTGCTCACCTGTTGTTAGATTTGTTCCCAAGTTTAAAACATTTTTCAATGCTATGGTAAATGACATTGCATTTTAAATTTCCTTTTTCTCTTGTTTGTTGCTAGTGTAGCATATGGACAGAAGGGTGACACTTATGTGAACCCAAGCTTTTCCCATGATTTAATATGTCTGTGTAACTTCCCAGGAAAAAGTGTGGAACTGTACACACCAAACTGACCACAGCGGTTACTTCTAGGGGGCAAAGGGAGGAACTGGGATTCTCAGGGGGCACCTAAGCCTTATCTATCATGTTTTAATTGTTATAAAAAGAGAATGTTTTAATGTATCATTTGTGTAATTAAAAATCTATTAAAAGAAAAGAAAAAGTAAATGACCCATGCCAAATCCTGGCTGGGCGTATGTGTGTGATGGATGAGTTTGGGGAACCCAGAGTCCCACTTGTGTCAGGAAGGTACCTGGAACAGGTTTATAATTAAAACCATGACAATCTGACCAATTGGGTCGTCCTTTGAAGAGAGACCGTGTTGACTGAGATGCTATAGAAGCGAGTCAAGGGAGGACAGATTGGTCAGTGTGTGTGTCCAGAACTGCAGAAAAGAGAACCCCTAGACCTACACACAAGAGAAGACAGCCCGTGCATCAGGCAAGTCCCTAGAGTGGAGGGGCCCAGTATTATGATGGTACAAGTGACCGTGACTCCAGGACTACCAGTGACGTCTGTCTTAGGCTGGGTTCTCCCAGCAACAGACCCTGAGACAAGGATTTGCTTGCACGAGTTTATGTGGCAGGTGATTCCACAGAGCACTAGTAGGGGAGTGAAGTGAGGTGGGGAAGAGCTGTGTGCCAGTACAGGGTGCAGTAATGAGCGGATTCTGCTGCAGGCACCTGGCTCAATCCTGCCGAGGATTTCTGGGAGGCTGCGTCAAACATACTACAACGTCGTGCATGGTGTGCAAAGTTGTGTGGGTGAGGAAGTATTTATTCTGTGCTCACACCGGTCATCAGCTGAGGGCTGCTCCTAAGGGTGTTATCTCATTGACGCTCCTGACCTGCTCTACACATGGGCTTTGCATGCTTTGGTAGCCAGAAAACAGAAGTTGTCAATTCAGCATGGGAGGAGTGGTGAGAGAATCAATTAAGTGGGCTATGACTTCCTATGTAGATTTGGAACAGGGAGAAAAATATGCTTAGTGAAGAAGGGGAATATTTGTCCCCTGAGTGCTTCTAGTTCTCAAGGAAATCAATAAATCAGCACTCTGGTTTATACATTGTGCTTTTATGAGTTTGACTAGTGTGAGTCTAAGAGACTGCCCCTTTTGGGGACTACTTGGCAAAATTGAATTTCTTAGACTATAAAACCCTAAACCAAGTTTGGAAACTTAAAGGTGAAAAATTGCACCAGGCAGGGACCATGAATAAGTGAAAGTGGAGGAAGGCGGAGGGGATAATGTACATGAAGGACTCAGCATAGTGCCTGGCATATTATAAGTGCTCAGTATGAGTTACCTATAATGCAGCAGCAGCAGCAGCAGTAGCAATAGCAACTATTTCTGGGGACAGCTTTGAGGAGGGCATGGAATCCCAGTGTAACATTGAAAAGATGCCAAAGAAATTCAGAAACTAACCAGGAAAAGGTTAAAAAAAAAATCTCCTTGCCTAATACTGGCCTCTTGTATAGACTTTGTAATTAGGATGACAGTCATTTTCTATTAATTGCAGCAACTGTGGTTTTTTAGGTGTGAGGTTAATTAGTAATATGGGTGTGTAACATCTTCCCCTTCAGATATTTTAGATGCCAGTAATTAACCTCTCTGTTCCGGGGTGCAGCCATTAATCATTTGTCTTCTTGGCGTTCCGCTGGCAGCATCTTTCCACACTGCCTGCTGCATTGGCTCTGACACATTATCAGGACCGACGTGGAGGAACGTACGAGCAAGCTGCAGCGTCTGTGTGGCAAGACCAAGTTGACTCTCTACTTACGTGGCCAAGGTGGCAGCTGGTTTATCCATCGGGCACCGTGAGGCCCAGTGCTGGGTACTCATGAGTCTTATGAGGGCCTGTGGGAATGTTTGTACCCTAAAAAGAAGTTGTAGGCTCTGAAATATGAAAAGAAAATCATAAAATTGAAATTAATACGTGTGTCATTTCATGCCTGCACACTGTAACATTGCATCAGCTAGTCAATGGCAACTCAGCTCAACTTACAGTCCTCCAGATATTTTATGTGGTTACATTTTAATGCTTTCATAATTTGAAGTGAGAGCCTCTGCTGTCAAGCTGTCCAGGGTTTTTGCTGTCTGAAGATGTGAATCAAAACAAAACAGAACAAATAAGCTGTCCGGGGTTTACACGTGGCCCTGGGCCCAGGCTACTGATAACAATCTGTATTTATAAGAATTTGATTTATTCAGGAAGGCCCCAAATAAACGGATTAGTGATAGCTTGGGATAGTGTAGCCTTTTTCAACGTGTTCACCTGATTTTTTCCAATGTTCTTTGGAACTTAAGAATTTTAATTGCAAAAGTAAACGTATGCTTGTTGGAATAGAATAAATGCAACCACGTATAAAACAAATATTAATATTAGCGGCATCCCGTCACCCTTCCCCCTCCTTCTGATCTTTTTAAAAAATTTAAATGCAGCGTTTCCTAACCTTTCCTAAGGGTCGGAGAGACTTGGCACATAGCTGTCCTGCTCCTGCCCCCTGCAAAGTGGTTACTGGGCACATTCTGTCTGCCACGCACTATCCCAGTGACTTTAGATAAATGGCTTCAACCCCTTGAGCCTCAGCCTTCCGCTGTGCACCATGGCCTGGCAACAGCGTCTGCCTCTGGGTTGCTATGAGAACTGAGTTGATATGCACAGAGGATTCGGCCTTGTGCTTGGTGTAGCATATATGCTCAATCAGGGCACTATTTCCTAGCTCTGCACCGTCAGGCTGGCGAAAAGAGATTGCATAACGCACGTTTCTGAACCGCAGTGGTGCAATTTCCCAATGTTTGCTGATTTAGGGCACTCCCTGGGGGTATAATTAGAATCAGATTTTGGATAAAGTTGATCCACTCAGTCATCTGTTTTCCTCTCCTTAATTTACATAAATGGTATACTGCAAGTCGCCTCCCCAGGTGAGTTGAATAATTAATGCCAGCTCTGATGATCCTGCCTGGCTTAAAACTGGTTCATTATTACTGATAACAACCACTGCCATTTACCCAGTGTTCGACGTGTGCCAGACCCTGTCCTAAGTCCTTTGCAACCGTAGAGTCTAGAGTTAAGCAGTCAGGATTTCGAGACAGAGATCTGAGATCCAGCCCTACTCTTGCCTCCTCCAAGCAGTGTCTTCAGGTAAGTCACTTCCCCTCTCTCTGAGCTACTGTTTACTTATCTGTAAAATGGGATGCTAGCAGCTGCTCCCTCACTAAGGTCATGTTGAGGCTGAAATGCACAATTAATGCAAAACTCTTAGCCTGAAGTTGGCAGACTGCAAGCACTTGATAAATGTTAATTTTTTTTATTATCATTGTGTTCTTCAATACTTTCAACAGCCCTTTGGGGTAGCTATGAAAAATGCTTGGCTCGTTTCCTAAGACATACCTCTGAAAAACAGGAACCTTCAATGTTTAATTCTATTTCCCTTTATAATTTTTTTCACAGTATTTTTGGGAGTGGGGATGTAAAATTGCCCCTATCAACAGGAAAGTAGATATGTGCATTATATACATGGCACTGGAAATGACTGAGCTGGGGGGGGTCTATGAATGGACATGGCTGAATCCCTCTAAAAACATGCCAAGCAAATAAAAGCAAGTTGCACAAAAATGCATAGAGAATATTGTTTAGGAGGTTAAAAAATGTGCAGAGCAATTATATATAAAGTTAGGGATACCCATTATACAAATTAGTAAAAGTATAAAGACATGCATGAGACTGGAATAACACCTAACTCAGCATAGATGGGGTTCAGGAGCCCACAAGATATGATCTCAGATATATTGGGGATGTTTATTTCTTAATCTGCTCCTGGGGGCATTTCTTATCCTTTATGCCTTTCAAAATATGTTTCAACTAAGTAATAGTCATCTTAAAAATTGCATCTCAGCCTTGGGGAGAGGGTTTTGTTGGCTTCTTTAACCAGGTCCTTTAACCTTCCAGAATCCACACTTTCTCTGCACCCACGTCCATTCCTTCCTAGTACCCACTAACAAAGCCCTCAGCCCACCTGGCTCTAATGGAACTTGCTGGTTGCCAGGTTCTCAATTTGCATGGTAAAGGAGCCCTTGCTTTAGCTACCTGCGTTTTCATAACAGTTCACCTCCCCGGCTTAACCTCCAAACATTCCCAGACACTTGATGATGCTTTTTGGGGGAGGGGCCCACCTTAGTAGGGGCAGGGCTGACACAAGGCAGGATATGTCCTGGGGCTCCCTTACCCCAATCTCAACAGATTTATAAACGTGCAGTTTTATTAAAATGAGTAGTGTAGGAGAAAAGAAGTATCTTTTCTTTCCATCTTAGGTTCATGTCTGAGGCGCCTGTAACGAAAGACAGATTCACGAGAGAAAAGTACACAAATTAAGTTTTATGTCACGTGGGAGCCTTTGGAAAATAAAGGCCCAAAGAAACAGGGAAATCTGCGCATTTCTCGTGCTAGGTGCGAGGAGGAAGTGGATAGTCATGGAGAAGTGGGATTGGACGCAGGTGGCGTGAGCTAGTGGGAATGAACGGGGGGAACTTGACAAGGCCTGTTTGCTCAGATCCCAGAGTCTTCAGAGATAAGGATGCCCCTTTCCTCTAGCTATGAAGAGGGTACCTCTCGAACGAGGGTCTTATGATTGCTCCACGGGAGAAGGACCAGGGAAGGGAAAGCCACCTTTCTGCTTCTGCTGTTTTCTCAAATGCCAAGGTGCCATATTTTGCAGTAGTGTGTCCTGAGCCCAACAGTAGCAAAAGCACTCTTGAAGGGAAAAGGGAATGTATTCACAATATAACACCCCTCCACCTCTCCCCAGCATGCTGCCTGGTTGAGTGTGTGTGTGTTTGTGTGTGTGTGTGTGTGTTTGTGGGTTGGTTGCGGAAGACAGGAGGGGACACATTTGTCAGGCAACCAGCTCTGCTTTTCTTCCTGCAACAGCTGGCTCTTTTATCTGAAACCCCAAGGTAGGTGAAGTTCTAAATAAGGACATTTTCCAGGTGACTGAAACATACACCACTGAGGTCATCAATATTTATGTGCAGAATGGGAGGTACAGAGAGGTGAAGTGATTGTCACAGGAGCACACAGTTGGCCAGGTGCCAGAGCTGATACCCGAAGTCTAGATCTATCTGAAATCAAGGATTGTGTTCTTAACGATTTGCTACTATTTTACTGAGGGTGACATTAATGGCAATCATTCCAAGAACCACTTCCCCTTTTAAAAATTGTTTTGCTTCCTAAAGAGGATACAGAAACAATTTAACTAAAGTCAGTTATCTACTCTGAACACCTGGTTATGCTCAGGTGTGTTTGAGGGGAAGGTAGGGATGGAAACTAACACTCACCAATTACCACATGCTAGGCATTTGCTAGACATCTTACATATTCTATTTATGTTCCCTACTCTCAGTTGTTATTCCCATTTTACAGATGGAGAAACTGTCTCAGTGTATCAGTTTTCTGTTACTGTATAACAAATTAACCCAAAATGTAGCGGAGAGCTGTTTGCCCTTACACTTAATAGCCCCGGGCTGCAAGCCTTTTTATTTACTTTTAGAGTTTCCCTCTCTTTTTCTACGTTTGCCCGGTTTTCATGCATCACATCTAAGCAGCATTCTTCTTCCTCTAAGTTGGCGTTTTGAATCTCTTGTAGAATTGGGAAACCTGGTAACTCCTAGTGTGAATTATGTGTAAACCAAGAGTCATTAGGCTCTGAGTGAATATTTGGGGTTTTCCCCTTTGGCAGGTGGGTTTTATAACAATTTGGAGTGCTCTGAGAATTTCCTTCCTCTCTTCCTGATCCTTCCTGATCTTTCAGATCATTGAGGTGGTTGGGTAACTTCTGGATGAAATAATGATAAGGGCCTGTTTAATTTATCCTTTGAATAACTCTTTGTAACTCTCCAAGGTCATTTATCTGCAGCATATCACTTGAGTCTCATAAAAAACTCCGTTAAAAAGTGGGGGCAAGTGTTACAATCTTCTACATAAGTGAGATGTTGAGCAACCACTTATCCATGTGTCTTCCTTCTCTTAGTGCCTGCTTGGTGCTGGCCACTTCTGTCCCACGAGCTTCCTGTTTTCCTGCTCTGTCCCACAGTGGGTAGCCCCATGTGAGCTTGTGGTTGTGAAGTTAATATTTTAATTTGCATGTACTCTTGTGAAAAGGGCATAGGTTTGTGTTAGACTTGGGTTCAGATCCTAGTTTGACCATTTACCAGCTGTGGTTTAGGGTTAGGGTTAGGGCAAGCAACTTCACTTCTTTGGGCCTTGGTTTCCTCATCTGTAAAATGGGGGTAAAAACAGTACCTACTTCATAGGACCATTAGAGGAGGATCAGATAAGACAACACAACACATAAAAAGTGTGTAGCGCAGCGGGTGGCAGACAGTCCATGCTCAAAGGCACCTTACACTTCTAAACACAGCTGTCTTTGTAGATGCCACTTCCCTGTGTACCAGGATGCTAGATTGCTGTGTGACTTAGGGAGGTTGCTTGGCCTCTCGGGGCTACTTTCATTTGTAAAATGAGTGGGTTCACTTGCATAATCTCTGAGGTTCCTTCCAGCTCTAACAATTCACCACCCTCGGATTGCTTATGCAGCACACCCATGTTATTTATTTAAAAAGAAAGATCTATTCATTACATCCTCCTTGCTTTTGCCTCCTGTAATAATTTTAGATAACAGTTGTGCAGAATTAATAGAAGCCAGAGGAATTGTTCAGGATTTTCTTTAAACGCAGGGATTGAGCAATATACTTATGTACATAATTACCCTTTTTTTCCCCCTTGAAATGTAAGAGGGCATATTAAAAATTGAGCAGTGAGTTCTTTCTCCTCCTGTTGGCTTAAAGAACTGGCTAATGCAGTTTTATGTTAATTTGAAGACACACTAAATAGCGGAGCTAAAAGAAAGAGAAGCACTCGGTTGTAAAAAGTGCTTTTTAATCACCAACCTGAATTTGAGTGTCTGAAGGGCTGGCAGCAAGTTCTGCAGCTCCGGAGGGAATACGTGTTCTGCCTTCACTACAGAGTTGATAAATAAAGGATTTCCTGAGTGTGGCTCTTGCTGAAATTCTCGAACACCAATGAACCAGATTTTTCTCTTTTTCTAGCTTCTCTCTCCAATTTCTCTTCCCCTGCAAATGCCTAGCTGGGATTTTAGCCTAGTCTCTCGTCTATTAAACACACTGTTCCTTGCTCAGCATCTAGTTGATTTTTTATAGATAACCAGAAAGACAGTTTGCTTTGAAGTCACTCTCCTGCTCTAAAACCTTTAGTGGTTCCCTGTGGCCTATGGCACTGAATACAGACTTCTCAGCCTGTTACCTGGTCTTAACTCTTGGGATGCCAAAGTGGATGATGTGCTGTCTCCCATGTAGGCCCCGAGACCTTAAAACTTGCCTCCCTGTGTTCATTCATTCAGTTTCCTCCGTCTTTCATCCCTTTCCTTCCTCCTCCTCTTTTTCTACCAGCATCAAACCCAAACTTCCAAGACCCACAGACAAAGCGTTTCTCTTTTGTGAAGACTTTCACTCCCCCCTCTTGCCTCTGAATCCCTGTTACATTTCATCTCAGGGACTCTGTGTCTACCCACCAGGTTAAGAGCACAGTCTTCATAGACAGACCTAGGACTGCATCAGAGCTCCAACACTTGCTGTGTGATCTTAGCATTAATGAGGCCACTTCCCTTTCTGAGATTCATTTGTAACGTCTGTAAAGTGGGGATACTGCGTTGCTGCGGGGAGTAAAGGAAACGATGCATAGGAAACAGCACACTGCCTGGGTCATGTGTATTTCCAGAAATGGATGCCATAATAACGTGTTTTGTATGTTTGTTTGTGTTTCTTTGTAGCACATCCCATAATCACCCCCTTCAATCCAGGGCTCTAACTCTGTGTGCATCACCCTGTGGTAAATTTCACCATTGACCTGAATTCTTTGTTCTTTCCGGGCTTTTGCTTGGTCATGTGACTTTGCGGTGACTTGTTTTGGTCAACATGTCCCATCTTCAATTAGAGAGATTTAAGCCCCAAATGATAAGTATCGTATTCAAAATTTATAACACTCAATATGTATGAAAGAAAGTTAAATACATATACTTTCAAATGATGTGTGCTGTCCATTTGTAGCACTTATACTTCCAAGATTATTAAAGCTTGAAGCTGCACTAAAACTTTTGGGACACCCTGCATTTCCCCACCCCTTGTCTTTGGTTCAGCCATATGTCTTGCTTTGGCACGAAGAGTGAGAAGGAAGTGATGATTCTACTGAAAGAGGATGAGAGCTTTGTGGAGCAGAGGTGCTCAGTGAGCCTAGCTTTGATCAGCTCATCTCCACATGCATGAGGGAAATGATCCTTGGTCGACACTACTGCGATTTGGGATGGCTTGTTACATAGCTATAGATACTGAATACATATTGTTAAGTAGTGTCCTGCCCATGGTAGATTCTTAGTAAATATTTATTGAATTAAATTAGCAAATTCATGCATTGTGCTTTGGGAACACTTCTGTTCTCAAGGATAATTATTTGTTTCATTAATTAAGGACTTCTGCTTTCAATCGAGATGTTAACTCATTAGGGTATTTGGGGAAACTGGCTTCTCAGATGCTGGGACTTAAGACCTGGGAAATGCAAACCTTCTTGTGAAAAGCGAGCAGTTGACAAATCCCGAGGGCTTGAGCCTCTATATTAAACACACAGTAAGCTTTGAAAAAAGGTGAAGCAGAAACACAATTCTTTTTATTTTGGGGGGTACTAAGTCTTTGAACTCTGGAGTGTATTTTACATGTATAGCACATTTCAACCGGGAAGCTAAATTTTCATCAGAAATATTTGATCTGGGTTTGGATTTTTTAATATTTACAACCAGCGAAGTAGATTCACATAACTAAGTCCTAAACATACTTAGATTTTTTCCCCAATAACTGAATCAAATCTGAGTTAAAAATTAAAATGAATTAAAATTACATAAAATAAAAAATTAATTTCTTTAGTCACACTAACGACATTTCAAGCACTCAATAAATAGCCACGTGTGGTTTGTAGCTACCTCATCAAACGATGGCAGATCTGAATGTTTCATCAACACCATCTTCCCCAAACCCTCATAGGCTGTTTCTTGTCCAGTGGCCCCACTGTGCAATTGATGTATAAGTTAGAAGTTCAAGGGTTATCCTTGACCCTGACCTCTTCCCATCCCAACATCCCATGTGAATCCACGGCTCACGTATCTACCCTCTTCTCTCCCTCTGCCTTCCTAGTCGAGGCTCCTGTTGTCCCCCTCTGGGTGACTACACTGGACTCCCCATCTCCTGCCCTCCCCCTTGCCCTTCCCCGCCTGTGGACAGATTGCTCTTTCCAGCAAGCAGATCTGATCGTCCACTCCTCCTATGGCTGGAGTCCTTCCCATGGCTCCCCGTGACCATGGGATAAAGTCTAAGCTCCTCGATGTGACCCCCAGGCCTTGCCTACTGCTCTGCCCTCACACTCTCTGTTGTTCCAGTGGCATCTTACTGCTATTCCTTGAATTTCCCCTGTGCTCTCAGGGCCTTTGCACGTGATATTCTGTCTTTCTGGAATCCTGTTCCTTCTCCCCTCCATCTCCGTCTGAGCCTGAAGTTGGCCTCCACTGAGAGGCCCTCCTGGGTCCCCTCCAGTCTGCATTAGGTGCTCCTCCCTGGGGCTCCCACGTCTCCATGCTTCCCCTCCCCTGTCCCCTTCTGGCTTTGGTGACAGAGCTTGTGCGAGAATCGACCTGGACTGTTTGTTCACTGCTGCATCCCCAGTGCGTAGAGTCAGCGCCTGGTACAATACACTCAATCAGTTACAGACCTGCCCCCACCAACCTGCCACCGTGAGTCCTGTTGTTCAGAAGCACGTCCAAGCCCACTTTCTGGAAAGTCAACCCCAGTACAAGTCTGACACATAGTGGCCAATGGTCTGTGGTGACCGAACAGCTAACACATCTCCCAAAGTGTCCCTTGAGCTACTGGAATAATTGTTCCACGTTTGCAGCCTTGTTTGAATTCCACCAATGGCTTCTCATTGCATTTAGAATAAAGCTCAGGCTCTCCTGACAGCTCACAAAGAACTGAATGATCTCAGCCTGCCCACCTCTCTCATCCCACCTTCCTCTGATCCCCTTCATCAGTTCCAGCGTCTGGCTCGCTTGGCTCCAGCCACTCCACCATGATCTTCTCTGTTTCTACCTCAGGACCTTTGCATTTGCTGTTCCCTCTGGCCCTTCCCTCTCCTTCTTCTGGTTCTCAGTTCAAATGGCTCTTCCTTTGAGAAGCCCTCTGTGATCTCTCTAAAGTAGCAGCTCGCCTAGTCCCTCTGCAGCCCATTATCTTATTTTATTATCTCCTTGGCCCTTAAACTTGTCTGAAGTTACTTTATGGATTTACTTTCTTGGTTGCAATTTATTTCTCCCCACTTGAATGTCAATTCTTTGAGGACAAGGATTTTGTCATCTCATTCTTTGCTGTTTCCCCAGCGCCTAAAACAGTGCCTTGAACCTAGTAAGTGCCCAGTAAAATACTTGTTTAATGAATGAACTGTTAGAGAATTAAGCTTTTTAGTAACAGAATACTTCCAAGAACCAGTTATAGGCAGACTTCAAGCATTTCTTTCTTTCTTTCTTACTTTTTAGTTTGTTAACCAGTTTTCTCGATCCATTGCAATTATATCTTTTCATTTTTATAGGAGAGAGCTGGTTCGTGGCCCTAGTTTTAGGAATTGAGACAAACGAATACAGTCATGTAACTACCACCATGATCAGATGCAGACACCCAAGTGTTCTTTTCACTTCCCTGGGAAAGGTGCAAGAATTCTCCTTGGGAAAGTCATTGCTGCCACTCATCACAGAATGCGTTAGCCCTGCTCGTATCCTTATCGTCCTATCCAGAGCATCTTGGGTCATTGTTATTTTTGACTTCACTACTTAGTTCTAGCAATAGAAATACTCTTATGTAACTAGCATTGTTCCAGGAAGGAAAACAGAAGGGAAAAATAATTAGAGTCCCCTCAATGAAATCAGCAGCCTGCAGTAGGATAACTGTCTCTCCCACTCCTTAATTTAAGTGGATGTGCTTACACATAGTGGCTGAAGCATTTGTCAAATAGAGGTGCATCCGCCAGAGCCGTGGTGGTCACGCCCACATTTCCCCTGCTCTGCAGTGTGGCATTCTTGGAACCGTAATGGAATTCAGACTATAAAGACTCCAGTGAAGAAGTGGAAACAAAATAGCCTCTTGCCAGCCCACGCTCTGCTTGGAATAAGGAGCAACGTCTATTGAATAATTCAGCCCCGCCTGTCAAAATATTGTTTTTGGGGGGTGGGCTATTCATTTGGAAATATTCCAGGAGGCCTTTAATTACAGGCTTTGGTGCATTTTCCGTGCTGAAACAAGTCCTCGTGCTGCTTGCTTTATTTTCCACATCTCGTCTCTGGCGTGTGAAAGGCTCCGTTGGTATAACTGAGGTTAAGTGTACTGTCGCCCCACTCCCAGGAACGCACGCCTGTTTAACAGGCCTGGGAACCGGGGTGGGAAGCTTGGCCTTGATTTCCCTCCCAGGAAGCTGTTAGCACCTTGCATTTGCTCTGTTAAACTTTTCACCTGTGATTGGGGTTCTCGTCCTTCCCTGCGGTTCCCTGAGGAGTACCTGGGCCCTGGGAAAGAGTTTTACTTTTTAATTTAAATTTTCTTTTTGAGGTCTCACTCTGTCACCCCGGCTAGAGTGCGGGTGGGGTCAGCTTAGCTCACAGCAACCTCAAATTCCTGGGCTCAAGTGATCCTCCTGCCTCAGCCTCCCGAGTGGCTGGGACTACAGTCATGCGCCACCATGCCCGGCTAATTTTTTTTTTCTATTTATTTTTAGTTGGCCAGATAATTTCTTTCTATTTTTAGTAGAGACGGGGTCTCGCTCTTGCTCAGGCTGGTCTCGAACTCCTGACCTCAAGCGATCTGCCCGTCAGTGTCACCATGTCCGGCTAATTTTTTCTATTTTTAGTAGAGATGGGGTCTCACTCTTGCTCAGGCTGGTCTCAAACTCCTGAGCTCAAGTGATCCTCCTGCCTCATCTTCCCAGAGTGCTAGGATTACAGGCGTGAGTCACCGCACCCGGCCCTTACACTATTTTATATTGATCTGTGCATTCCCTATAATTATATCCCAGCACCCTGCATAGGGTCTGGTACATAGTAGGGACTGCAAAAATATCTAAGGTGCGACATGATTAAAGACGGAAATTTGCATTTCTGTGTATTTTTTTCTTTTCTGGTAGAGGCTTTGTTGCTCTGGGCGGAGCCTTGCAGACTGGGGCCTAAGGAGGGACCTATCCTGTGGAGAGGGGCTGGCCTCCTGCCCCCAGCCATCTGGTAGACCCTGGCCCCACCTCCCCGGGGCCTCCAGCCGCACACTCAGTGCCAGCCCTTTCTCTCAGCCTCTTGGCACTTGGCCCCAGCTCCCAGCTCTGACCACTGGAGAGGTGGTCTCCATGGCAACAGTTTCGAGGACATTGAGCTGGAGTGAAGGGGGGAAGGGTGTAGTGCCAGCCAGCCCTTGCCTGGGACCCACTCAAGCCAGGGTGCTGCTCCTGTGCCCCTGAGGGAGATCGCGGCTGCAGAGGGTGCCAGGTCCAGGGGTGATTGGAGAGGAGCTGGGGCTTGTCTTTTGGTGACTTCTTTCTGTAGCTGGCCTCCTCCACTGCCATATTCTCCACTCCACAACCCCGTGCCAGGATCCCAGTGCCTCCCAAAAACCATAAGCCGCTCACTGTCGTCGATGGCAGGCTCTGGAATTTCAAGCTGGCTCTCCCATTTACCCGTGGTTTGACCTGCGGAATAAGTTACTTAACCCTCCTGGCCTTGTTTTCATCATCTATAAAATGGAGTTTTTGTTTTTATTTTTAAATATGAAGGGAGAATCTGTGAAGCCCTTAGAATGATGCCTGGCAGCTAGTAAGTGCTCAATAAATGTTCCTCTATATTATCTGTTGTTTGAGATGGGGAAACTGAGGCCCAGATCCTGTCCTCAGGATCCTCCACGGCATCAACTCTACTCTCCATTCCTATGGGAGCAACTTCTTTCCTGGGCTTCCTTCTCCTCCTTTCCCCCAGGCAAATGTTACGCATCTGTTGTCTTGCGACATCAAGGCCCTGCTGAACAACTGGCTTGTTTATCTCTGATAAATGGATCCAGTTCTCGAATGTTTAAGGCTGAGTTAGACATTTTTCAAGAGGTATTTGCATCTTAGAAGAGGATTCCCAGAGACAATAACATTTTCATTCCAAGACAAAAATCTTGGGAGGGAAAAAGTTTTCAGGCACCAGGCAGTGGGAGGATTTGAAAATAACAGAGGGGTCACTGAAGCTCAGAGAAGTTAAGCAATGTGCTCAGGGCCACACAGCAGGTGGGTGGTGGAACTGGGATTTGAACCTAGGTCTGCTTTTCAATTGATGTCATGTAACATTTTCCTTTCCTTTCTCACCTGGTCTCTTAATTATCCACCCAGAGTGATGGACCTGTGAGATGCCCCAAAACTAATGATCAAATACCCATCCAATAGCTGAAATTGGGGGGTTGCAGCTTCCCAGCAGAGACAAAGGAGGTTTCAGTCTTTCTCAGCTCAGCCGGGAGAACATACTTTATGGAAAACATTCCTTCTTCCGTGGGTAGATTTGAGAGGCATTTGTAATGCAGATCTTGACTCTGGGCAAGGACCCAGCTCTCACCTCTGGCTGAGCCATTTCCTAAAAATACAAGATGACAGTTTTTTCCCTCCTGAGCCCTGAGGTCTGAGGCTGAGTAGCTGAGTCCCCCTTCTCTCTCGCTGTCTGTGCACATCCCTTCTTCCTGTTTGTCCCCTGCTTTCCTTAGGGAGCTGGCGGTGTCAGGAAGGGAAGAGAAAGGGGTAAAGAATAATACTCGAGACTCTGGGGTCAGAGTTAGGAAATGAGCATCTTCCCCATCCCCTGTGTGAGATTTAGACTTGCAACTCCACGCTGCTGAGGTCTTGGTGTCAGTCGTAATTAATCTCAGGCACCTTGGGGTGGTCCAGCATCCCCAAATGGCCACTCTTGTCCTTTAGCCAGTCTCAGTAGGGCGAGCTTGGACAAAGGCTGGTAGGATTCATTGTTGCTGTGGGCACAGCTGGACTCATTCACTCATTCGCTCACTCACCTGTTCATTCATTCCCCAGATATTCACTGGGTGCCTTTTATAGGCTCAGGATCAGAGAGGTAGAATGAACAGCCTCCGCTCTCCAGGGCTCCCAGAACAGTTAATTCTCTTCAAGTGGCAAGCACTGAAACATAACAGCAGAAGGAAAAAAGTTTAATTGCAATGCAGAAGAGGAATCCTTATTTCTGCCTCCGGGACTCCCCGGAGGAGGCCGCATTCCAGTTGTCTTTTTTTACTTTTTAAAAATTATAAAATCATCCGTGTTCATTGTCATAAGTTCAAACAAGGCAGAAACATATAAAGGGAATAAGTGAAAGTCTTCTCATTCCTCACTGTCCACCCCACCTCCGGAGGTCACCGGTGTGATTGGTGTGGCGTTTATCCTTTTGGAGTATTTTCTACCCTTATATATGCACAGATCCAAATCTTAGCACAATTTGTGGTTTTCCCCATGCCAACCCGCATGCAGAATCTATAATAGCATGTCTTTGAGTTCTTGGAGAAGAATCCATCCACAGGCACACAAGCCCTGCTGAGCAACATGGAGTTTATGGAAGGCTTCTTAGAGGAGGCAGAGCAAGGGGTCACACTGAGAGGCATCCCCCCAAAGAGCATCACGCCCCACCCTTGGCCTTGTCACTGCTGGGGCTTCCCCTCAGTCTCACCTGCTTCTCCTCCCTGAATTTCCAATCGCTGTTGTGCAGAAGAATTCCACAATGCACCAGATCCTACTCCAGTTGAGTGCCCAGTTCAACACAGACTGCCCCCAACAAAGGACTCCCACCCTTAGAAGGCAGTTTTGGGACCACATCTTGCTAGTGGGGCACGCCTTGGGCTCCCACTCTCTCCAAGTCACTTGCCGAAATGTTTCCTCCTTGCAAGTACACTGTTGATCTCAAGAGGAATTCCAGAGGATTAAATATTCTGTCTTGTAACCTAGAGACTCTTACATACAGTTGTGTTTTTTAAAAATCATATTTATCTGTTACCAAAGTGGGATCATACTACACATATTGTTCTATAATTTGCTTTTAAAAACAGCTTAATTGAGGTATAATTCATATGCCATACAATTTTCCCATTTAAAACATACCATACAATGCTTTCAGTCTATTTACAGGGTTGTATAACTATCGCCACATCTAATTTTAGAACATTTTTGTCTCTCCTAAAAGAAACCCATTAGCAGTAACTATACATTTTCCCTCATCTTCCCTCAGCCTCTGGCAACCTCTAATTTACTTTCTATTTCTTTAGATTTACCCATTCTGGGCATTTCATGTAAATGGAATAGTATTTGTCCTTTTGTGACGGGCTTCTTCCACTTAGCGTAATGTTTCCAAGTTTCATGTGTGCTGTAGCCTGGATCAGTGCTTCGTTCCCTTTTATGTCTGAATAACAGTTCATTATATGAATATACCACATCTTATTTATCTGTTCATCAGTTGATGGACATTTGAGTTGTTCTTGTTTTTTTTGGCTACTGTGAATAATGCTGCTAACAACATTTGTGAACATTTGTGTTCCAGCTTTTGTGTAGACATATGCTTTCAATTCTCTTGGGGTCTATACCCAGGAGTGGAATTGCAAGGCCTTATGGTAATGCTATGTTTAACATTTTGAGAAACTGTCAAATTGTTTTTCAAAGCAGCTGCACCATTTTAACATTTCCAACAGCAATGTGTGAAGGTTCCAATTGCTTCATATCCTTGCCAACTCTTATTATTATCTGTGTTTTTGATTATAGACATCCTAGTGGGCATGAAGTCCAATTTGCTTTTTTCACTTATTAAGGATCATGGACATATTTCCAGATCAGCAGGTAGTCATCTACCTAATTCTTTCTAGTGGCATAATATTCTACAGGATAAATACACCCTAGTGATTTTATCCATTCCCTTTCTGACTTAGTCAGAATTATTTTTTCTAAGTTACCAAAACAATCCAACCCAAAGTGGCATAAACTAAAAAAGCTTACACCAACTGAAAAGTCTAGAGCTTGTCATCAGGCTTCAGGTATGGCTTGATCCAGGTGTCAAGTGAAGTCACCGATACCCCTTTTTCCACCTCCAGACTTTGCTTTCTTTGTGTGGGCTTCATTCACAGGTCAGCTGCCCCTGTGATGGTGAGATGGCTGCCAGCAGCTCTTGCTTCACTGCAAAGTTCAAATGTGCTAAAAATAGTGTTTCCCAATAGCTCCTGCAGAGGTCCTGAGATTCACTCCAACTGGTTTAGCTGAAGTTACATGCTCATCCCTAAGCCAACTGCTGCCCAGTACAGCATAATGTTTTTTCATGGCACTCTATGCTTGGAGCTGGGAGTAGAGCCCCGCCCCAATCACATGGTCTGAGTAGGGAATGCACCAAGTGAAAATCAGGGGCAATTGCTGGAAGGCGAGGTGTGGATGCTGAGGGTGTAAGTTACAAACACTCATTAGCTTGCTGAGTTTTCACTGGGCTTCCAGGACACCACATGCTCCTGGTGTTCCTTCCACCTCTAAATGGTGTAGTATCCCAGGACTCAGTCCTTGGACCTCTTCTTCACCTACATTTGGCTTAAAGTACCATCTCAGTTGTGTCTGACTTTAAAATTCATTATCTCCACCTGGCGGGTCCCCTGAACTCCAAACTTGCACAGCCATCTGCCTGCTCAGCTTCTCCACTAGGACATTTAATAGGAACCTCAAACATGATATGTTCAAAACCAGACTCCTGATATCTACCCTCTCTCCAAACAAAAACCCTGCTCCTTCCATGGTCTTCTCAACACCACTGAATGGCAACTCCATTTTTCCACTTGCTTGGGCCCCAAACCTGGAGTCACCCTTTCTTCCTCTCTTTCTGTCACACTCCACGTCCAATCCATCAGCCAGTCCTGTCTGTTCCATATTTAAACCACATCTAGAATCTGACCAGACCCATCTCTATGAAGCAAATCAGAAATAATGAAAATAACTAGTCAAAACCCAGAAAGGGACTTGGAGACATTGGCTCTAGATAAAAAAAGGATATTAAAATACTCATTAATAAATGCTTCTCAGCAGGTCCCAGATTCACAGGGCTCATATAGGGTATCTCCCTGTGATGGGATCATTACTTTCTTTCCCCAAGAAATTTACCTGTTTTTTTTTCTTTTGTGCTGAGTTTAATTTTACCATAATGAGGAAAAGCTCACTTCCCCGATCTTCATCTCTCTCTTTTGAACAATTAGCTGCTGGTGTTTGCTTTTCTTTTTTTAAAACCACCTTTTGCTTGTTTGACTATATTTTGACACAATAGGGGAATGCACTTTGTATTTGACTTTTACTTGGGTCAATAGTAATAATAATAATAGATGTTATTTATCAAGCACTTATGTGCCAGTCACTGTGCTAAGAGCTTTACATTCACATCAACTCTTTGCCTTATTATAACAATCTATGAAGTAGATATCATGACTATCCCCTATAGTATAAATAAGCAAACTGAGGCTCCGAGATGTATTGCAACTTGCCCAAGATCACACAGCTGGGAAGATGTAGAGAAAGATTCAGGTCCATGTGGGTCCGTCTGATTGACGATCTATTACCACTCCCTTCAGTGTGAAGTCAGTATGGTTTGTTTTTGCCCTCATAGGGTGACGGATCCTCCCGTTCATCCATCCATCCATCCATTCAATCATTTCATACATATTTACTGAGCCCCAGTATGTGCTAGGCAGGGTTCTAGTGATATTGAGGTGCTTTGCCCAGATCTTATTGCCTCCTTGAAACTCACAATGATTCATTCTCACTTTAGGGTTCTCTGAGATTGGAATTCTTGTTCAAGTGCTTTATGGAGGGAGAGTTCTCAGAAGAACCGGAGTGAGAAAAGCAGGAGAGGGCAGGAAGGAAGCTAAGCACAGGTGTGGTCTCAGGTGGAGATCAGTTCAGCCTGATCCCGCGGAGAACTGTGGAGCATAAATTGCATCATGGAGTTGGTGCCACCCTGAGACGAGGGGGCTCCTGCACTGCGGTGTCGATCAGTTACTGGCTGTGGGCTGTCCTGAGAGTGAGTAAGGGTAGAACCTCCTGGGAAGGGTGGCTCCCATCTGGCTGAGAACAATTCTTTGGAGAAGGGTGCAACTGTGAGCCCCTAGCAGCCAACGCTCACAGCGGCTGGGGATGAGGAGATGCTGGGCAGGGCACCAACAGCCACCCACCACCCTTCCTTTCCTTGTCTCCTGTCATTCAGGTCAATTTTGCATTCATTTAATCAACAGTTGTCCATGGCTCCCTCTGGGCCAGGCACTGTTCTAGGCACTGAGGATATTGGGAGTAAGACGGACACAGTCCCTGCCATCATGCACTCTCGGTCTAGGGGGTGGGAAAACAGACATTCAACAGGTGATTATAATATAGTGGGTTAAGTCCCTGGGGTGGGAGGTGATGGCTAAGCTGACGCCTGCGGAGCCTGATGAAGCAGCAGATTAACTGGTGTGGGTTGGAAAGGGGAGGAGGAGGGCAAACAGCCCAAGTAGAGGAAACAGGCTGATGTGGGGGCTGCATCACCCCCAGCTTGCATCTGTCTGTAGAGTTTTTACAGGTTCTCAGTGGTAACTCAGATGGCAGCTGTCCCCTTGTCCTGTGGCTTCTGCTCATGTTGTCTCTGCTTTATCCTGTGGCAGCCGTGGACACAAGATTCCATACCTCTTCAGGGTGCCCAAGAGAAGCCTGTCACACAAAAGCCTCATTGGGCAACGTGACTTTGCTGAAGATGTCACAGTGAGATGGAGGCAGGGCTTGCCTTGGGCAGAACTGCATTGACAACTGAAAAAAAAAAATCCTCATTGGCCATTTCTGTTCTCCTCCTTGGAGAACAAGGAATGGAGTCCCTCCCTGGAACTAACTGCCACCGAGTTTCTCTTTTTCAATGGGGCAAGGGGTCAAGCCCTTTGACTCTTTCTTAGAAGTTCAAGTCCATTTCCTCACACTTTCTACCAAGCAGCTCCACTCTGTTCCAGCCCAGGTTTGGACCTGCACACCCCAAATGCATCTCAGTGAATAAACCACGAAGGGGTCCCCCAAGTGACCAAACTCACCCTCCTTGGTGGGGAGTGCGTGTTTAGAACACCTCTCCCAGGGCGGCTTATCAACTTATATTTCCTTCACTCAAACAAAGAAAAGATACAACAGGGGGTGTTTTTGTGTTCCTTCTCCTTCAGGGGACATGTGGCAATGCCTGGAGACATTTTTGCTGGTCACAACTGAGGGGGTAGTGCTACTGGCATCTAGAAGGTAGAGGGAAGGGGTGCTGCTTAGGACCCTACACTGTACAGGACAGCCCCCGTAAGTGTCATCTGGTGTGGCTGGAGCATCGTGGACAAGGGGGAGAGGTGAGAGGTGAAGTCTGAGAGGGGAGCAGGCCCAGCCTTGTGGGGCCTTACAGGCCATAGTCAGGAGCTTATATTCAAAAACTGAATCTATATGATCATCCTTCAAAATAGTGGTCATTAGTCATGGTTAACTTTGTTTTCATAGAGTCATTGCTGTGGTTTGAATGTTTGTCCCCTTCAGAACTCATGTTGAAACTTGACCCCCACTGTGGCAGTATTGAGAGGTGGGGCCTTTAAGAGGTGGTTGGGTCCTGAGGGCTCTGCCCTCGTGTATGGATTAACTCTTTCATGGATTAACCCCTTTAATGGGTTCATGGATTAATGGGTTATCATGGGAGTGGGACTGGTGGCTTTATAAGAAGGGGACAAAAGCCCTGAGCCAGGATACTCAGCGCCCCACTATGTGATGCCCGGCGCCACCTCAGGACTCTGCAGAGAGTCCCCACCAGCAAGAAGACCCTCACCAGCAAGATGCAGCCCCTCATCTTTGGGCTTAGCCTCCATAATGGTAAGAAATAAATTCCTTTTCTTTAGAAATTGCTCAGTTTCAGACATTCTGTAAGAAGCAACAGAAAATGGACTGAGACAGTCATGTTTTCATTTAACGATGGCAAATCATTACTTATGGTTTTGAACTTGGAAAAAATATGTTTCTTGAAGGTCAGAATTTGTGAATATATCAACCTGAAATGGGACTCTGGTCCAAATGTTGGTTCCGCCAGGTGTCCCTGGGCAATCTCTGTTTTGTTCTCCTGCTATATTGCATTGCTTAAGCTTGTCAGCTCTCTAACTTTCTGTCTGTGAGATGGCTTTCAAATTCTAAGTCAAGATGGGAAGGAAGCAAGCACTATTCTTCCCAAAGGACATGATTCTCAGGGGTGACAGTGATGTTCTTGTTTAATGCCAATTTAAAAAATAAATGGGTCACTGGTTTGAGTGGATGACATCCATGTCAGTTGCTGTTTCCTTTGTGATTTATGTGATGAATTGGTTGAGTATCTCCTCAAATGCAGGATGTACTCCCCATACTCCCCTGATAGTATAACGGATGATTGATTTCTGATGGCACCTACAATGATTTGGGGCGTGGTGTTACGTAAGCTCATGAATCATATAGAGAAAAGTGGATTCTGTTTTCAATGGCTTTCGTTCCTCCAAATGAGGTCATGGAGAAAGGCTCAGTTGGGTGCTGGTTGGTCTCTAACACTTGCTCCCATCCCTCTCTTTAGTAAACAGATAGCAGGTCTCAGACTCAGATCCTGGGGCAGGTGAATATGTTTAACTAGAATTTAATATCAACAGCAAGAGCCGTGGTAAAGAGAGCCTGAAGGCAAAAGCTTTTGGTGACCCCTTTCCAGGGGCCCCACCTGGTCCTTTCATGTCCTTTGAATTTTTGGCATCGTGTGATGTAGATGGCACCTGCCAGTTGGTACCGTAATATTCCCTGGGTGGATCTAGTTGGTGTTGGCCTTGGCTGTAGTTTGGATGTTTGTCTCCTGCAAATCTCATGTTGAAATTTGATCCCCAATGCTTCAGGTGGGGCCTAATGGGAGGTGTTTGGGTCATGGGAATGGACCCCTCATGAATAGATTAATGCCCTCCCTGTGGCAGGGGAACAAGTGAGTTTTTACTCTTTTATTTCCCTCGAGAGCTGGTTGTTAAAAAAGAGCCTGACACCTGCCGGCTCATTTTTTTCTTGCTTCCTCTCTCGCCATGTGATCCCTGCACACACCGTCCCTCCTTCGCCTTCCGCCGTGAGTGGAAAGCAGCCTGAAGCTTTCACCAGATGCCCAATCTTCCAGCCAGCAGAATTGTGGGCCAAATAAACTTTTTTTTTCCTTTACAAATTACCCAGCCTGAGATATTCCTTTATAGCAACACGAACAGACTAAGACAGCTTCTTGGCACCAGGTGTGCCGCTTACACCCCCACACATCCTATCCCAGTGGCCAGATCTGCACACTCTAATTAGATAACTACCCGAGTTAATTAAATCTGACCTAATAAATGAGATGAATGCTTCTATCTCTAATCAACCCCTAATCTAATATTTGCCAAAATGTGTTCCATGGAACACTCATTTCTATAGGGATCTTGAAAACTGATAATTCAAAAAGGGTTTTGTGGCCAAAAATGTCTGGAGCATATTGGGTTAAACAGAATGGTTTTCCTCAGGACTTCTCAGAGCCTTTAATATGTTAATGACATTGTGAGGCTCCCAGCAGGGGTTAACAAACCCAGAATTGGCCCCACTTTATGTCAGCCCTTTAGTTTTTACACTGCCTCCCACAGGACCACTGTTTTGGGGACTGGTCACTAGAAATGTTCCCTTAATCATCTTTTCAGGTATCCTGAGACGGAGAATGTAGAATGTTGCCATGGTGCCCTATGTTGAGATGAGGAGATTTGAGATGTCACGGAAAGTCATCAGTGGAATAGGAGACTATGGCTGAGGTCTGCAGGCTTTTCCCTTTAATGTGGGTGCCCAGGAAAGCTCCCACTGATTGGTGCTCCCTCCCTAAGCACTTGCGTGTCATTAGTTCTAGGGAGCCCAGATGGTGAGTGATCACAGCCTGTGAGATAGATCTACTCCAGCACCCCACACTCCTTTATTTCATAGCTGTATATGTTTGGGCAACTGCCTCAACCTCTCTGGGCTTCCATCTTCCTTTGGTGTTCTCTGAGAAACTGGCCCCAAGGCAAGTGGCTTATTTGAGAGGTGCAGGGGCTGTCCGAAGGGTGGGGACTGACACAGGGAGGGGAAGGCAGCCAGCACCCACAGCAGGAGAGGGAGTGGTAAGTAGGCTATCTCTTGGGTGGGGCTGGGGGCTGGGTTCATGCCCTGGTACTTCTGATTCTGTTTGCACAGCCAGAGAGACTGCTGGGGTTCTGTAAACAACCCCACAAAGATGCAGATATTGGCAGCTAAAAGTTGCTGAAAAACACTGACGGCCTGAGGCATGAGCATCTTCTCCAGCCTCATACCCTGACCTGTACACATTGGACTGACACCTTTATCACAGGGGTCGGTGAGGATGAGACCCCAAAGCATTCAGAATGATGCCCAGTAATAGAGACAATATCTACCTGTTTATGGGTACTGAGTCATGTGCCAGGCTCACAACTGAACCTCACAAAAACTCAAGCAGCTCTGGGTAATTATCTCCATGTACTAATGAGGAAATGGACGCTCAGAGAGGTTAGGTAACTCATCAAGGGTCACACAGCTAGGGAACAGCAGAGCCAAGGTTCAAAATAGGCCTCTGACTGAAGGCTGTGACCTCAACCACTGTGCTACACAGCCTCTAATAACCAGAGGCTCATTAATGACTCCTCCTCTTTCTATCACCCCTTCTTTCTCTCCCTCCCTCCCTCTCCTGCTCTTCCCCCCCCCCCCTTTTCTTTTCTTCCTTCTTTTCAGGACTGTTACCCTGGGACGTTCAATGCCCAATAAATATTTTT
>CM052452.1:6654093-6672543 GCA_028533085.1 Varecia variegata
CTACTAAAAATAGAAAGAATTATCTGGCCAACTAAAATATATATAGAAAAAATTAGCCGGGCGTGGTGGCGCATGCCTGTAGTCCCAGCTGCTCCAGAGGCTGAGGCAGCAGGATTGCTTAAGCCAAGGAGTTTGAGGTTGCTGTGAGCTAGGCTGACGCCACGGCACTCACTCTAGCCTGGACAACAGAGTGAGACTCTGTCTCAAAAAAAAAAAAAAAAAAAAGAGGCAATATCTGTTTACTCATCCACTTGTAGGAAACCAGAAGCTTTCAGGTCTTTGCTTCTGAGCTCTTGAATTGCACCTAGAATAAGAGGGTTTTAGTCAGCTATTACTGTGGAGAAAACCACCCCAAAATATAATGGCTTAAGACAAGCACCATTTATTTAGCTCAGATTTTGTAAATTACCAGTTTAAGCTGTACTCAGCTGGTTGGTTCCTCAGGTTTGGGCTGGGCTCACCTGATCTTGACTGGGTCTCACTCATCTGGGTCAGCTGGGGGCCAGGTGATTTAGGATGATTTTGGCTGGGATGAGTTATATTTGCTTCACCTAGTATTTAACCCTCTGTTCCAAGCTTGTTCCCAAGGTGACAGTTCCTGAGAGAGAGGACACAAGCACACAAAGTCTCTAGAGGCATAGGCTTGGAATTGGTACACTATTACTTTTGCCACATTTAAGTGGCCAAAACAAGTCACCAGGCCAGCACAGATTTAAGGAGTGGGAAATCAGACCCCACCTCTTGATGTGAGGGTCTGCAAAGTCACGTTGCAAAGGACATGAATGTAGGGAGAGCATTAACTGGGACTGTGAATGCAGCTAAGCAACCACAGGGGGAAATGCCCAACCTTCGTTGTTAAAAAAAAAAAACAAAAAAAACTTGGCGTTAAGACACTGTTTCGATTTCTGAGCCACCAGCCATGAGTCACTTACTTTAATGATTAGATTAAAAAGTGGGTGATTGTGTCTTACTTTGAAGAGTGGGCATGGAAGCATCTGGCAGGGGCCAATTCCTACTCTGATTCTCTATATTTGTTAGGATAGAGATTTGGCTGCTATTGTAAAGAGACTTAAAAGAGATAAAAATTTCTTTCTTTCGTAGTCAAAGTCTGGGAAAGCAGTCCAGGATTAGTGGGGTTGTTTCCCAATCATTACGGACCCAGGCACCTTCTACCTGGTTGCTCTGCCATCCTCAGCTCACGGTTATCACCTCATGTTCGAAAATGGCTGTCCCAATTCCTGCCATCACATCTGCATTCCAGTAGGGAGGAAGGAAGGGGAAATGGAGGCCTGCCTCTTCCCTTGAAAAGAACTACTCAAGTTGCACACATCACTTTGGCTTACATCTCATCGGCCAGAATTTCTTCTCATGGCTATAGCTAGCTGCAAGGGAAAGGGAGTCTTTAGTTTTGGTGGCTAAGTGCCCAGTTGAAATCCAAGAAATCTCTTACTAAAGGAAGAAGGGAAGAATGGATATGGAGGGACAAGGTCTATGCTTCCCTTTTGCATTTTTCCCCAGGCAGACCAGAGCTTTATGAAGGATTGTCAATAACTAAAGAGCAGACCTGAAGCCGGGGAGTTAGGGGCAGTTTTCAGCTTACAAATTAGAGATCAGTATCAGAGCAGTCTCTGGGGGCCAAACACCTGGGCACCATAGCCTAGCCAAGTGGACACATTAAATTAATTATCCCAGGCTTTGATACCAGTTTTGCTGGTGACTCGCTGTGCAATTCTCTGCAGTATGTAGTCTCACAGGGTCATGGTGAGATGCCGTGAGATGCCACGGAAAGGACTCAGCACAGCACTTGGTTCAAGCACCCAGAAGCAGGTGCTGTTGTGGCTCTCCCTGTGGCCTCCCAGCACCCACCCCTGCCTGTTGAAGACTGCGCCCTGCCAGTGGGCTTCTATCTGGTCCTGGGGGCATGCTCACCTGTCCTCAGGTAAGCTGGAAGTGCCACAGAGTTAATGTCCTCGGAAGAGCCCCTCAGGCACATTAGGTCTAAGGTGACCAGCCCTCCTGGTGTGCCCAGGACTGTCCCTGTTTCAGGACTTAAAGTCTCATATCCCAAGAAACCTTTCAGTCCCAGGCATCCTAGCACAGGTGCACACTCTACCTTGGCTCCCACAGGTCCCATGGTGGCCTGTGCACCAGACCAGCCCGAAGTGTGATGGAGTCAGTGCCTCCCGAGCCAGCCGTCCACACTGACAGGGAATTTGTTGGTAAATACCCAGCTTACTTGCCCCATGGTTGGGATTTCTTTGAGGTATGTCTTATACCACATTTAGTTTCCCAGCGGGGGTTCCCCGAGGCACCCACAGCTCATCACGCCCACCATTTCCCGGCTTCCCTCCCTCTCTGTCTCACTTCCTGTCCCCTACAGCTGCTGTCTGGGACCCTCTCCTGAATAAACCCATTGTGCTATTCTGGAGGAGCCAATCTCAGGCAATGCATTTCAAGAATTATTATCACCAAACACTTTCCTCCCCATTGTCTCCTTTGATCCTCGCAGGAATGCCACGAGGGTGGCAGGCTGCAGGTTATCGCTGTTGTCAGGAGTATTGTCATTTTTATGTAGCAACCGAGTAAACTCAGGCTCAGAGACTCAAAGAGGCAAGAGGCTCACTAACGACCGAGGAGGGACAAAGGGGAGGCGCTGAGATGTGCACCGAGGCCTTCTGGCTGCACCTGCCACCACCTCCTCATGTCACTACTACCTCCGGCACAGGTAGCAGATTTCGTTCCTGTGGGCATCGCATGGCACACGCAGGTGTCTAATAACGCCGGACGTCTCTTTTGTCGGATTTGCAACAGCGGTGGGTGGAGGTGGTTTGGGCCCTGCTCCCTTGTGGCTTTATTTTTCCCTAAAGGGACCCCTGCCACAGCCGAGGGAGGGATTGTTTGAGTCTCCCGAGGTCTACCAAGCCTCCCGGACTGCCTCCCCACGCACATCCAGAGGTAGACAATGCAGAGATCTGTCATCTCTGACCCCGTCCCGGGCATCCATCAAGATAGCAGGATAAGAGTTTTCATCCCACACTCCTGAGCATCAGATACCTGAGGTTTCATTTCAGAAGCCCCTGCCACAGAGACACAAAAGCGCCACGATAATCCCTTATCTGATGGGCAAGAGGAAAGTTATAAGCAGGGGTTTATTTGGGGAAAAAAAAAATAAAAAATAAAAACCCAATCCACATTCTCGCTCAGGGGCTTTACTTCCTCGGTTTATTTTAAACATCACAAACGAAAATCAGGACTGGCTTTTCAGTTTTGTCACAGCAGCCGCAGACTAAAGAATTCTGAGCAGCCAGGTCCCCTGGGGCAGCTTCCGAACCTGTAAAACAGTAGCACTCTTTTCCCGCCTCCAAAGGGACAGTTTTTGCAGAAGTGTCTTAGCCAGATCCCTCTTTCTTTCATCTCTGTCAAAGCTAAAACCACACTGGACAGGTTTCATGTGTCAAAACTTTTATTATTTGGTACCAGAACTTGCTACTTCCCTGCTAAAGGAAATAATTTTTTTTTCCAATGACTTATCTCTAGAATTTTCTTGAGAGGCACCATGGTTTTGCTGAGGGGCTGAGGGCACCCTTTCCCATTTCTTGGAGGTTCACAAAGGACCAAAAATGTTAGAACAAGTGCGAGAGGCCAACTTGCCACCCTCGGAAGGTGTTTGTAGTAACTGTAGACTTTACTCAGGTCAAGGAAACCAACATTAATGGAATAGTTAACTCCATGCCAGGAACTGTGCTCTCTATGGCAAGACAGCCGTGTAAAATACAGGTACGATTCTCCCCATCTTGCAGGTGAGAAAACTGAGGCTCACTCAAGAGGCTTAAATGCCCTGTTCAAGGTCTTCCAGCTGGTAAAAGGCAAGCTGGGCTTTGAGGCCAGGTTGGCTTGATTCGGAAGCATATTATTTTTATTTTTGCTTTATTACTCTGAAGAGGGCAAAAGTGTGGTGGGAAAGGTTTTTTTTTTTGGGGGGGGGGGATAATTGCCCCCTGGGAGGCCTTGATGTTTAGCTCTTCATGTATCTAAAGGGTTGAGCCGGTGGCGCAGGCATAGGCTGCTGTCTGTGCAAAATTGCAATCTTGAAAATAGTGTATTTCCAGAGTTGTATTAGTCAGTGCTGGTACCGGTCAGGGTCCCATCAGGAAGATAGAAATGACTCTGAGTTTTTCAAACAGAGAGCAGTAAATGCAGGAATTGTTTAAACAGGTGAGGATGACAAAACCAGAGATGAGCAATGGCAGGAAGCTGCCACCGCCCCTAGGCTAGTGGGACAGAGACAGGAGGTGGGGTGTTGGTCACGCCCAGGAGTTGAGATCTCCTGGCGGAGGCTGGAGTCTCAGAGGAGATGCGACTCCTGCGACACCCAGGCGTCTCCCTTCCTTGCGACCCCGATCTCTACCGAGGCCCCCCATTGGCTGGACCGGCCTGACGCCACTTAGCAAGGGAGTCTGTGCCACACAGAGGAAGGGGCCGGGACGGCTCCGATGACCGCCCCATCCATGGCTGGTGCAGATGTCAAGCGAATGTGTAGATTGTACATCAGCTTCGCGTTCCCACCGGCTTGTGTCGCAGCCTCGCCGGGGCCGTGTGCTCATTTCTGGGCTTTTCCACGCCAGCCGGCAGCGCCTGAGCTCTTGGCTGTGTCTGCCCATCAGAGCTGCCCCGGGCTTCCCCTCGGAGCCCCCTCCCCGCTTCTGCCCCCGCAGGGCGCAACCCACAGGCGAGACTGCAGTCTCCGTGTGCTGTGCCTGATTTCAAAATTGGATCCTGGCCCCAGCTAATAACTTCGGATGCCAATAAGAGAGCCACTGGGCCTTCCTTTCAAATGCTACTTTATTCCCTTTTGCCGGTGGACGGGAGCTCTTTGGAGGAAACCTGAAGATGCGGGAGGAAATTGTGCCGGGGAAGGGCCCAGCCTCTGGGAGTGGTAAATTATTCAGGTGCTCTGATGGCGTGTCTCGCTCTCAGGGTGCCCGGCGGCAGCGCCGATGACGGCTGGAAAAACGCCTTGCTGTGCGCGCGTGCTGGGAGACGCATCCTGGCCTTGCTGTGAGCTGTTCTGGGTGGCTGCGCCGGATAGAAAGAGCAACAGCCGGAAATTAAATGACAATATTAGGGAGGGGAGAAGGTAACTTTTCTGCCCTGCTAATGGCGGAACACATCTGGCCAACCTGACAGATGTGGAACCTGTCATTTTCTCCCTGGATGACCTTGCACAGGTTTTTTTTGACCACCAGAGCCTCAGTTTCCTCTTCTGTAAAATGGGAATGAAACCAAACCCCATCTCACAGAGTCCTGGCTTAAATGGTATGTGACACTTGCAATGCACAGAGCACAGGGCCTGGCACATGGGAAACAGCCATTATTATTGTGATGAATTAAACCCTGGAATGAGCTTTTCTCTCCAGGTAACAAAAGTCTGCACTTGGGCTTCCCCTAAATCCAGAACCCAGAACCGGAAATTAGAAATCGGGGGGCAGTTATAAAGGCAAGAGGAAAGGATATTGGAAACTTGATCGACCTTGACTGTCCAGGGTCTTTGTTCAGTCTGTGTTTACTGCGGAGATAACAAAATAAACGCCGTCGTCATCCACAGCACCAAGAAAATCAATGCCACGGCGCGTTTTCTATCAGGAAAAACACCTTTGTTCCTTCCTGTTTGGACTCATCGCCTGTTAAAATCTATAAGGGTCTGGATGTAGCCAGTCACTTTCAGCTGTTTTGCAGAGCGGGCTGGGAGTGGGGAAGAAACCCGGTGCGGGAACAGCCTTTCAACAAACAATAATTGAGCGCCGACTCTATGTCAGGCGTTGTGCTCAGGCTGCAGAGATGGGGACGGGACACAGCATCGCCGTGGCATCATCGCCGAGTGGCCCCCTGCATAACCCACAGTCTACTTTGGGAAGCAGACCAGAAAACAATTCCGCATGACAGATTGGATAGGGCCCCAGAGCCCGTGATGAAGGGCTGCATTCCGGGAGCTCTAATATTTCTCTTCTGTTTCTCTTCGTCTTTTCTCTCTCCAGCCTTGGGCTACAAGCTGCTCCACTTCCTTTTTTTTCTTTCTCTTTTTGCAAACATCAGAATGCCAAGTTAATTTCCAGGGAGCAGTCTAGCCCCCCTGCAGGCTGGAACACACTCGTCCTGTGCGTCCCACTCTCTCCTGAAAGAGGGTTTGTGGGAAGCCACATTAAGGTGACTTAATGTGGAGAAGGTTGTTTGTGAGGCTGGGGGTCCTTCGCTTATCACACTCTTAATGAGGCCCTGCTATGCCAGGAGCTTGGCATACAAGGTCTTGCCCTCATGGAGCTCACAGGGGGTGGGAAGATGGACAAACCCATGTGAACAAAGATATAATGACGAATGTGCTGAGTGTTGTGAAGGAAACAGAAGAGGGTTTGATACAGCCTGACAGGTAGCTTTGGATGGGGCTGTCAGGGAAGCCCCGATGGAGATTTCAGCCGAGATGTGCAGGATGGTGGGTAGCCAGGCATGCAAAGAGCAGAGGGGAGGGTGCAGCGTGCACAAAGACCTGAGCTGGGAAATCAAGGAATAGGAAAAAAATGTGCCTCAAGGCTGCAGGGATAGAACAATTTGAGCCTGGAGGGGTGGGCAGTGCTGGGTCAGAGCCTCAGAGGCCGTGATAAGAAGTTTGGATTGAATTTTTGCTGGAGAGTTTTAGGTGGTTGAATAATATGATCAGCTTTGGTTCCTGAAAGATCTGTGACTACAGGGTGGAAAATTTCCTCCTATGGCGTTCAGGTAATTGGGGAAAAAAAAGGCTCCTTTGCTGTTCACAGCAGTGGTGGCTGCGACTCATTCATTCGATCCCTGGACATTTATTGAGCACTTGCCATATGTCAGGCACTTAGCATGTCCCAGCTTTCCAAGGAATTAGGTATATTATTACCACTCGCATTTAACAGAATAAGGGAACTGAGGCCCAGAGAGGTCAAGTCACATGCCCAAGGTCACACAGCTTGCAAGCAGTAGAGCTGGTATTTGAACCCAGGAGTCTGGCTGTTTCCTCTCTGTTCCCACCACTCCCATCTTCTCCAGCTACTCCACGAGCCCCCACCGCTTCCCATTCCCCTGGGGGGCTTCATTTAAATAGTTTCTTCTGATTACCCAAGGAGGACATTAACCTTGTTAAGACAGCCTCAGGACTGGCACCGGCACCTTTGTTCTGGATCACTTTAACCTCTCACCCTCCAGCGTGCACCCTCTGGTACTAGAGGCTGAGAAGGGTAGGGGGAAAAGGGAGATGAGGAGAGATTTGTTAAAGGATGCAAACTTACAGCTAGGTAGGAGGCCTAAGCTCTAGTGTTCTGTAGCACTGTAGGATGACTACAGTTAACAATAATATATTACATAGTTTCAAATAGCTAGAAGGAGGATATTAAATGTTCCCAACACAAAGAAATGATAAACGTTTGAGAGGATGGATACGCTAATTACCCTGCTCCCATCACTGTACATTATATGTATCGAAACATCACTATGTACCCCATAAACATGTATAATTATTATGTGTAAATTTAAAAAAAAGAAACACAATGTGAGTCAGTCCTGACCGGCCACATTCAGGAGCTCAGTAGCCACATGCGGCCAGTGGCTGCCATGTTGGACAGTTGAAGATTAAGAGACTTGCTTAAGGTCCTGCAGTGAGAACGTGACAGAGCTGGGTGTGAATGCCAGCTTGTCTGATTTCAGAGCCATTTTCCACATCACGCTCTCGTCCACTGAGCGGGTAGAGGAAATGCCAGATACGTCTGCACTGGAAGGAAATGGAAGGTTGGTGACCTTCCCAGGTCGCACTTGAATGTGTCCTTTCCACTGCAGTCTCTTTGCCACAGGCTTTCTTTTGCACCGTTCCTTCAGTCTGGGCCACCACGTTATCACTAACCACAGCTTGTGGTCACTGAGTGCGTTTCGTGGAGCATGAAGACAAGTTGATGTCCGAGCACACACGTTACCTAGGTCTCGTCAGCCTCCTCCCTGCCCCTGAGGCTCACGGGAATCATGCAGGAAAACGCAAATGAGCACACAGGGTTTGGTAATGACAAGAGTCGGGAAGGTGCGGAGGTCATTCTGTCGGGTTTCCACTCATGAGTCCGATGCGGGACAGCCCTTTGCTCATTCAGAAAAGATAGAGCGGCGTGGTTTTTGTCTCCTGCTCAGAATTTAAAAATAAGTGCCGATGCCATTCTGTCCGGGAGTCAACTCTTTGAATCTACATCGACATTGCCTTCAGCGGCTTCTCGGTTGGTACTTACTTCCCGTCGCAGTTCTGGGACCTGTTGGGTGGGATGAACCTTGGCCTTATATTGGCTTTGACATCAGAAGCAGAGGGTGTGAGCATGGCACAGCTGTCACTCTGGCTGGTGACATGGGGTCACCTTCAACTCATATTTCTCTTGGGTCCTGGACATCTCACCTGTCATAGAGCCTGTCTTCTCCACTTTTGGAATGACCTCTGAAACCTTTTCTCCTGCTGCCGTCACTTACGTCTTCATCCAAAGTTTTGCCCTTGCACTTGGGATATGTCCCCATTTCTTACCTTGGCCGAGAAGGCCCTACACGTGACTTGGCCTTTTCCCGCTTCTCTGACCTCCAACCCTTCCCCACGGCCCCCCACTCCCTCTGCTCCTGCCACACGGCCCATCTGTTCTCTCTCCAAGGCCCTTCGGTTTATTATTCCTCTGCCTTCAATGCTCTCCCTCCGATCTTCGCATGGCTGGTTCCAGGTTTTGACCCAAGTCAGAGTTTCCTTTCCCGACCACCTTTTCTAGTGATGCACCCCTGCTTCTCACATCCCATTATCTAGTTTTATTTTTTCAAAACACTTACTGCCCCCTAAAATAATTGTGCTCATTTATTCACTTGTTTATTTGCTAATTGTCTGTCTCCCACTAGAATGTAAACTCCAGGAGAGCAGAGACCGCACCCTTCTCGCCCTGCACTGTACCCACGGCATCTAGGACATAGCGCACTGGTGCTCAGCAGTTAGGAGATGCCCGATCAGTCTTGGCTGGTGGGAGGCCAGGACTCCTGCAGTGGTCTCCAAACTGGCATCTAACCCTCTCTCTGCACGCTCCTGTAGGAAGCTCCTCTTGAAGCCGAGAGCATTTCATCAGCTGGTCAACAAGTAACTGAGGTTACTTTTTCTTTTAAATATGCTCTCTCTTTGCTCTCCACCCCTATCTCTTTCTGTCTCTATCTCTCTCAGTATCCAAATAATTACAGTAGTTACCTTTGGGGAGGAGATTGATAGGATTGGATCAGAGGACGTTAGCATTTTATGTCATGTTCTTTGGTCGTGGTTGCTTTTTTTATAGTAAATATGTCTGCCCTTTTAATAATAATAGTATCAATGATACTATTTAAGATTTGTAAAGAGGATACATGAGAACATCTATGAAAAATCCACAACTAATATCATACTAAATAATAGATAACTGACAGCTTCTCCCCTAAAGTGGGCACGTGTAAGGATGTTGCCTTTGACCACGTCTAGTCAGCATCATATTTGAGGTCCTATCCATGGCAATGAGGCAAAGAAAAAGGCATACGGTTCAGAAAAGAAGAAATAAAACTGTATTCTTAGGCAATGTGATCATGTATGTAGAAATTCCTAAGGAATCTATCGAAAAAACCACTAGAACTCATAAGAGAATTTAGCAAGATCGCAGGATTCAAGGATGATATTAAACATTTTGATTGCACTACTCTATACTAGCAATAAATATTGTAGAATGAAATTTTAAAACAATACTATTTATAATAGCATCAAAAACTTGAAATGCTTAGGGTTAACAAAATACATAGAAGATCTGTGCACTGACAACTATAAACCATTGCTGAGGGAAATGAAGGGAAAATCTAAATCAATGCAGAGATAGTCCATATTATGGGTTGGAAGACTCAATATTGTTCAGATGTCAACCCTTCCCAAATTGATTTATGGGCTTAAAGAAATCTCACTCAGAATTTAAGCAGACTTCTTTTTTTTAGAAATTGACAAACCAGTTCTAAAAATTATATGGAAGTGAGAAGGAACAAGAATAGCCAAAATAATTTTGATAAGAAGAAAAAGGTTGTAAGACTCATCCTACTTGATTTCAAGACTTATTAAAACCGTGATATTGGCAAAAGAATAGAAAGATAGATAAACGGCATAAAATAGATAAGAAATAGACCCACATGTATGCGGTCAATTTTTAACAAAGGTGCCAAGACAATCAATGAAGAAAGAATAGTCTTTTCAATAAATTGTGCTAGGACAGTTGTATATCCGTGTGCAAATAAATGGGCCTCAAAGGCAAACATTAACTCAAAATGTATCATAGACCGAACTGTAAAACCTGAAGCTATGAAACTACTAATAAAAACCATAGGAGAAGAATCCTGGTGACCTTGAGTTAGACAAAGATTTCTTAGCTAGGATAGAAAAAGCATGAACCATGAAATTATGATAAATTTGACTTCATAAAAATTTAAAACTTCTATACTTTGAAAAGACACTGTTAAGAAAATAATACAAGCCATGGACTGAAAGATTATATTTGCAAAACATAGCTGATAAATGACATATATTCCCACTGGCACGGCTTTTAAAAACAGGTAATTAATACCAAGCGTTGGCAAGGATATGAACCCTGGAACTCTGCCGTATTACTCATGGGAATGGTAGAGCCACCCTAGAAAACAGAAGAGCAGTTTCTTATAAAGTAAAAAGTGCACTCATCTGATGATCCAGTAAGCCACACATCGAAGTCATTAATCCAAGAGAAATATGATAAAAACATATGACCAGGCTTGTTTGGAAATGTCTGGAGCAGCTTTATTCATAATTACTCAGATCTGGAAACAGCACAGATGTCTGTCCACAGGGAATGGATAAACCAATTGGGGTATTTTCATCCATACAGTGGAATGCTGTTGAGTAATAAAAAGGAATAAACTACTGTTGCACGCGACCACGTGGATGAATCTCGAAAACATGTTGAGCAAAAGGAGCCAGACAAAAAAAAAGAGCACGATTGCATTTATACGAAACTATAGAAAAGGCAAAACTAATCTCTAGTGACAGAAAACAGACAAGTGCTTGCCTGGGGGTGGGTTTGACTACAAAGAGACACGAAAGAACTGGTGGGGATAATGGAAACGTTCTCTCTCGTGATCAGGGTGGTGGTTACACTTGTCAAAACTCATTAAACTGTACACTTGAAATCCGTTCATTTCGTATGAAAATTACACCTCAATGAGGTTGATATCAATGTGAGAAATAAGAAGTCATACATGCATTAAAGAAAGTCTACATATACTTGCAGGAGCTGGTAGATTTTCTGGCCTTTTTCTTAAGAATTCCAGAAATTAATTTAATAATGAATTTTACTTTCATATCTTATTCATTTCATTACTGCCAGGGCTTAGGGATATGCCTGGCACACAGGAAGAGTTCAATAAATGTTTGTCGAGTGAATGTTAACCCTGTGAAGGCTTTTTACATTTCCAAGGAAAACAAGCCAGGGACCTAAAAGAATAAATATTTGATGAGTTATTAATATAATGACTTTTTTTCAGGCATTGTAGATTGGCAAGGGAGGAGAGAGTTGTGAGGGAATCTTTGCTAGCCATACAACCACCCACCACACCTGCACTCCTAAGTCAGAAACTCCTGTTAGAAACTCTTCCAATTCTCATGCAAGCTTCTTGAAAAAGGTAAATCTATTTCTGTAACCTTCACTTCCACTCCCTTCAATCTTCTCTGCTGCTGTGTGGTTTCTGCCTCCATTCCTCCATAGGAATCACTCTGTCCAAGTCTTCCCCTGGTCTTCTAATGGCCAAATTTTGGGGGCATTGTCCATATGCTCTTTTCCTGGAACTTGCTGTTGCATTTAACGCGATGGACCACCCTCCTTCTCTATGCTTACTCCTTTGGATTTAATTTTACTAAATTCTCTGGGCTTTCCCCAGGATTTCCAATCTCTGTCTCATCTTTCACCCACCTCTTAAAAGTTGAGGTTTTCCAAAATACCATCTTTGGCTCCCTGATATCTCACTCTTCACATCCTCGCTGGGAAGTCTTATCCGTTCTCGTGTTTCAAACTCCCTCTCCATGCTCAGGATCCCGTAGTCTCCATCCCCAGCCCAGTTCTCTGTCCCAAGCTGCAGGATCTCATGTCTAGCTGCCAGATAGACATCTCCACTTGGATGTCTCCAGACACCTCAAACTCAACACAGCCCTGAACTCATGGTCTCCCCCCCAAATCTTCTCCTCCCCTCTCCCTGTTGTAGTTGTTGGCCTCACCATTGCCTTGGTCTCCTAAGCTATAAACTTGAGTGCAAACCTTTCTCCCACTTTCTAATTGATTCTCAAGTCCATTTCCATCCCCAAGGTCACAGAGAGGGCAAGAGGAGATGGAGTCACGAGCATAGGTGCAAAGGTGAGTTTTGGACAGCAGAGGAGGCAAGGGTACTCTTTAGATGTCAGGAAAGGGCATGATATGGGTCGGGGTTGTGAATCAGCTACAGGGAGGGAAGTTGAAAAAGATTAAGCTTGATGACTTTAAAGTTCTCACAGAGAAGATGGGCTAGTGGCCTTTACATATCCACAGGACAACCCTAGGAGAGAGGGAATAAAGTTTGTGGACGTCAGTGAGCAGAACCAGGGCTGAGGAGCTGTGGGAAGGTGGGTTGTGGTTTGACCCACCATCAGGTCTGAAGCTGACCTACAACAACAGAAGGCACTGCCTTGAGATTTGGTAAGTTCTCTGTCACTGGAGCTATTTCAGCGGAGCTTGGGAGGATGCTTACCAAAAATGGAAAAATAGAGTGGATTATTTCAATTCTGGATTGGGGAATGATAGAGGGAGCAAGAAGTTGTGGTCTAGCTGAATGAGTTCTAATGTCCATCCCAGTCTCAAGGACTGACTGGCCTGGGGCCCAAGACCATGAGACAAAAAGGCAACAACAAAATACACAGCAAAGAAGAGATAGGCTGTTGGAAGCAAGGAAAACCAAGGTGCAAGCGGCAGCCTTCACATTTCCTATTCTGACAGTGTCCATCCAGAAACTTACAGCAGGGTTCATTTTCCTGCAATTGTGATTTTAGCTGATTTGAGCTATGAGTTCATTAGCTGCAAAATATACTGTGTGCTGTTAATAAGAAATGAGCTTTCCTTCTGCCCACCCCCATATTTGGGATTAAGAGCAAAGCAGAGGGAGTTAGGGGACTCCCCTTGGGATAAATACTGGAATGGCTTTAGCAAGTACAGACACCACCTGAATACCAACTAAGCTGCCTGTATGTCTGGAAAAGTTTGGAGGACAAAAGTTGCGACTGGATGCAGATAAGCTGGCTCTGCTTCAGTGTCATTTTGTATTTGTTTCCCTTTCCCCTTTATAGACAGAAGCCACGCTAAGACTCCCTTAGGCTTCAGAATATTCCAGGAACTATCTTCATCCCTTGCTTCCCACTCCCCAATTCTTTGCCCAAACAATGAGAACAACAACTTCCCCTTCCTACCCTATGTCAAGGCTAAAGAAAATGGCCAGATTTTGAGACTTGCAACAAATTCTCCTTGAGTTAACTACGGGCAGAGCCCAGGATTAGGAGCTAGGATCAGAGATTTAGTCACGAGCTCAGGAGTTACTACAGCATTTGCAAAGCACTTTTGCCTAGATCAGCGCCAGGGAGGCTGAGGCAGGTACGATGGCTTGTGTTTGACAGACGAAGACACTGATGCTCAGGGGAGACTAAGTGTCTTGCCCAAGATCACATGGTTGATAAGAGAACAAGTCTGCAGCCTTCATGCTATTTCCCTTGTGCTGTGTAGCGACGGACTAGATTAAAGGAACAGCTGTAGCTGTTGAGCAAAGAAGAGTGATTGAAGAGAAGAGGGAAGAGCTGAACCAAGGATGTCTGGGCATCACTCATGGGGGCCGTTGCCAAACTCTCTGCAAGGAGCCTGAAAAAGACATTCTGCCAGGCAAGTGTGGCACATGCCATCGCTGGAGATTTGGAGTGTTTCTTAGCATAGTAAGGGACTTGAAACTGATCAGGTTTCAAGTACTTGAAACTGTAACAGGTTAATTCAACAGTGCCAGCTTACTATGGTATGATAGATTCAATCATTGCCTTAATTCTACCCCCATCTCTGTACCACTCCCTTTCCCATCTAATTTCGCAGTGCTAATCCACGAGGAGGAAGCAACAATGTGTCAGTTCTGAGCCTGTGCCTCAAGGGGTGTTTTTGCATGTTTTTTTCTACCTTTGCCATCACCTTAAGGATGTGCTTGGGGTACTCATTGGTCCAAGAATGATGAGAGGCAGGTAGAGTTGAGCCCAACCTAGATCAGCCAATTCCCAGTGGACCCAGATGTGCGAACAATACACATTCACTATTTGTGGTTGTTTGTTATGCAGCATTATTGTGGCAATAGATAACTGATTCATAGGATACGATAATGTAGAGATTTCATTTATTCCGCATAACTGCTTCCAGCTGAGCATTGTAAAATCTCCTCTCCCATCCTCAGGCAGATTCTCCAACTTCTGGGCTACTTTAAGTTATTAAAATTCCATTCTTGTTGAAAACTGCAATCTCAAATGTAATTTGAATCTCATCTTCCTCCCTGCCCAGCTCAGACTTGAGCTACGGCCCCAGCTGTTTGGAGTTGAAGGGCAAGGGGTACGGTCTGCCGTGAGGCACCCCTTTCCCCACTGCATTCCTGCCTGTCTTTTCAAGGCCTAGTTCCAGGTGTTGGGGGATGGGGAGACAGAGGGAAGATGTCACTTTGCTCCATGGTTCAGTTTTGTACCAATGGCCACTGTTGATAGTGTAGTCTCTGAGCAGGTGGTGTAAGTGGTTTCCTTGGGGGTGGGATTCCACTTCTCCCTGGACCCATAATATCTGAGAAGCTGAGAATGTAGTGGGTCTACCCTCATCCCTTTCTTCCCAGAGACACTGTCCCATGGTGCCTTCCAGTCCTGCTGGTGTGGGATGCTCACGTCCTGCAATTCTGGGCCAAAAAGAAGAGACCCAGACAACATCCTGTTATTACACTTTGTGTTGCCCACATTTCAAAAATTCATTTGACTATGAAACTCTTTAAAGTTTTGACTTGGGGATAGTATACTGCTAATAGAAACCCAGGGAGCTTGGGTGTGATGGAGTTTTAATAACCTACTTGCTATATTTGGTAGATTGTTACACAAATTTTATAATAATTATATCTTTTAAAAGGATCATGCTAAAAATCCAGGAATAAAGAACTGTAAAAATGAGTATACCTTGTATCAGTTGGGTAGAATGCAATGGAGACCCAACTAAAGTAACAGTACTTTAAATTAGATAGTTTATTTCTTTCTCAGATAAAAGCTCAAGCTGGTATGGAGGCGCTGTTTGGTGACATTGTCAGAGACAGGCTCCTTCTTTCTTTGTGATTCTTTTGTCTTACCTTGGGTGTTGTTCCTGATCTTGGGGTCCCACATGGCTCAGCGCCATGTCCCTGGCCCAGCCAGTTAAAAGGGCAAAATAACGGAAAGGCAGGGACCTCTCCTTGTCTTTAAGGGCATGACTCAGGTTGGGTGCAGCCCTTATGCTCACATCCCATTGGCCAGAATTAGTCACTTAACCACACATAGCTGCAAAGGAGTCTGGGAAATGTAGTCTTTATTCCAGACTGCCATGTGTCCAGCTATGAATTCTACTATCATGGAACAAAAAGGAGAAGATATTGGGGATCAGACAACTATAAATTTCTGCCATATATTTGGAAAAAGTAATTCTACTCCTTGAAATGTATTCTAAGGAAACTCAAAAGAGGGGAAAAGTAATTTGTACAAGGATGTTTGTAGCTCAATGGTACGACAAATGGCCCTTCCCCCTGGAGAAGGTAGGCAGGTCTCAGATGGGGAGGAGTTTGGCTTATGGCTGGTCAGTGTAGCTGGAGGACAGTGGCTCATGGACAGAGATGAAGTTGGAGGGGAGAGTGGGGGCCATGGGATTTGTTAGCTTTTTGGTTTTCTTTGCATTTTTTGTGAAAGAGAATTTTCAAAAATAACTTTGAGGTGTTCAATTTTACGGGCAGAGAGATAGGGTTTAGAGTCTGGAAGATGCCATCTCGTCCTGACAGTTGAGCAGAAACAGGCATAAGCTTGCTCCTGTGCAGGTTAAGGCTTTCAGTGAGTACATAGTTCATGGAAGACAAGCTTGCGGGCAGATGAGTCCCCTGACCTGCAGAAGCTGCAGCAGCTGGCTTCTCCCAACAAGCCAGCGGATCCCAACAAGCCATGACCTGAATTGTTCATACTCTGTAAAGGCTTTGCATGCCCAAGAGGCAGTGAGGTGGGCAGGGGTTTTCAAATAGTGCTCCTTGGCACCCTAAGGGTTCCTTTGAGCTTTCTCAGAGTAGGGCTATATAGGAGGTGGGATGCAAAGGCTCAGAGTTGTGAGATGTTTAAAAAGAATATTCTCGTGCTAAAAAAAATAAATCATTTGAAGACGAGCTAACTTGGCTTTGAATCCTATATTTGTCACTCATTAGCTGTGTGACCCTAGGCAAGTTAATTAGCCTCTCTGAACCGCTTTATCTTCTTCCCGTTTCTCCACCTCCTTGATCATCATCATCAACACCGTTACCTAAACATTGACTATTACAATTGATTTAGATATGTTCTGCCGTTGACTTCTCATACCAGCCCTTTTGGGTAGGTAGTTTTACCTCCACTTCACAGGTGAGGAAATTGGAGGACCTATGAAGATAGTATCACTTGTCCAAGGTCACCCAATAGGCCACAGAGCTGGAATTTAAATCCAGATCTGTCTGCCTTCAACGGCTGTGGTTTTAACCACCAATAGAGCGGTTGTCAGGGTAAATGAGGATATATATATACACCTATATTGCTGAGCTCTGTGCCTGGCATGCAATTGTCACTTAATAAATTGTAGCAATTATGATATTCACCTTGGTTACGTCATTGAGTATTTGCGATCCCGGAATGTGACCCGGTCTTTGGGGACATTGCATAGCAGGCAGAGATTTTACGTTAATATTTCCAAGAAGAAGTGTACCTAACTCTAACTTCGTTTACTTTCCTCTCCAGGGTCAGCCGAGGTGTTAATAGGATAGTGTTCCAGGGCCAGGAGGGAAACAAGGGGCACGTAACCTCGAATATAAGGGATTGTGTTCATGGAGAACCCACCGTGTGCTCAGCGCAGTTAGGCCTAGCGGGAGGTGGGGAGGTGGGGAGAAGCTAAAGCAGTGGGATGGTGGGTCCACGTGCTCATCCAAAGGGACAGCAAGTGACAGCCAGCGCCTTCTGCAGTGATGACGACAGTAAGCGCCTCTGTGCTCTGGGAGGCAGCTTTGTTTGTGCTTAAAAGACTTTGTTGGTGGTAGAGCTTCTAAGTATCTAATCTCCATGACCTCAGTGAATTATCCAGCAATCCAGGGAATCAGAGTCTCCTGTGGAAATAGAACTGTGAATACCTAAACTGCCAGGTGAGAGGGATAGCTGGGAAGTCCCACAAGTAAGTTTTGTCTTCCTTTGTTCTTTGTTTTCTTCCCCCCCACCCCAAGACCTGGAACATGTGAAGAACTATGTAGACAGGAAAATAAACAAAAACTCTATCACAGATGTGGTGTTCACTCTCATTCACTGGAGTGCAGGCATACAGGATCCAGAGAAGTAAAACAAACAGCAAATATATGAGATTTCTGTCCAGATTTCCTTTAATTTTATGGCAAAATAACCACCCAAACCCCAAAACTCTCACTGTCTTAAAATGCAGCCCCTTTGCTGTATGGCAAAGGTGACACCAGAGATTTTATTTTGATTTTTAAAAGCAGACCTAGTATAATATCTGCCATACTAGGTGTTTAGGAAGCGAGTTGTTTATGTACTTGACTGTTATAGTTCCAATAATAATAATAAAAGTTGCTATTTTAAAATAGTCACTCTTGTGTCAGGTGCTATGTGTACTGTGCGTTGTTTATGAATTTATTCCACAAATGTTTACAAAGCATCTACCGTGTGCCGGGCACAATGCTATATGCTGGTGGCTTGAACATGGGATTTGGCACATCTCCTGAAAAAGATGTCACATTCCTTTCCTTTTCTGTTTATTTGTATTTTTCCTTTTTTACCCTTTTCTCCGTCTCTGTCCCTCCCTCCCTTCCTTCTATCTTAACACGAATCTCCTGTTGTAATGCAGCACCCAGCACGTCGTAGGTGCTCAATAAACATTTGCTGAATGACTAAGTGACTGAAACGATTCTGTGGGCTGGCCAATGCAATAAAGTAGCTTAGAATGCTTTTCTCAAGTTCAGAAGAACTCCAAACAGGCGGCAACAGCTGTCCTTTCTTTGATCGGGAACAGTGTCAGTGAGAATTCAGATCAGTTTTAGGGTGGCCAGACTCTCCTACCACAT
>CM052452.1:6673043-6799085 GCA_028533085.1 Varecia variegata
GGATGATGCCAGATGCTTGTTATTAATAAAAACGCACAGTTCTTATGCTCATGGTTGGAACTATTGAGTCAGAACTTGGGCAGGGGCAGGAATTTGCATTTCTAATAAACTCCCGGGGTGTTTCTCACGCACACTCAAATTGCCCTATATAAGCATAGTTTGTTCACTTTGATCATCCATGCTGCAATCTTGGGCCTTCCGCTATCTGTTAAAAGTTTATTTGTTTCTTCCTTAAAGCCTTGAGAAGAAAAAAGAGAAACAGCTCTTTGGGGACAACTCTCAGTTGAAAAGACTTGAGGAAAAGTTGAAATGATAACAATGCAATATAATTTTCTCACTCTTCCTCTGTTCTCAAAGTGTGTTGCATACATAGATTTTTTTTTTTTTTTTGGTATAAGATAATAGAATTTACTTAAGCACTTTAGAAATGAATGGCCTGCTTTAGACTTCTAATAAAGCTTTCCTTGTAGTTTTAACGGCCAAGGATTTGCCTCACTGGACTTCAGGGTATTAAGAAATGACAAATGACAGTTATTCTAGGCACCTCATTGGGTGGTCTCTGTTATCAAGTGCAGGCAAGAGAAGTGACAATCCGCACTGATCGCTGGGGAAATGCTGCCTGTCCACGTTTTGCTGCAATCTCTCTTTTTCCATTCTCCATACGTCTTAGCTTTTAGATTAATTTTAGTTCAGTTCCCTGAATGCTGTAGCTATCTGGAATTCAAGAAAATACACACACACACACATACACACACACACACAAAATCCACCCAGATCGCCATTCCCCATTCTTAATTATTCATAACGGAGATTTATTAGAAAGGCTGATTTGGATGAATTGATGCATCGTAGATCTGGATTCTGTGATGAGCAAAGGACATTGTCCCGTTGTAGGTCACCAGTGGTCAAATGCTGGCAATTTCTTACGGTTCAACCTAATAGAAACCACGTAAATCATCCAGATGGCTATTTGAAAATGATTTTTTAAAATATACAAAAATATTCAGACATACGAAAAGGTATAAAGAATACTATAATGACACCCACGTGCTCACCATCCAATTTAAGAAATAATAGAATACGTCACGAGTCAGCTGGGGTCCTGTCCCCAATCACGTGCCCACATGCCCCCCCCAGAGGTGGTTTGCATTCTGACTTTGGTGCTCATGCTTCCCATGCTTGTATTTATATTTTTATTTCTTATATATGTTTCCCCAAACAAAACTTACTGAATTACTTTGCACATTACTTTATTTAAATGATACAGTACATGTATCCTTCTGTGACTCGCTTTTCTCACTCAACATTGTGGTTGAAATTGAAGGAATGCAGTGAATTTCAATGCAAAATATGGCTCCCTGGTATAATGAGTATTTTGAATGAAAGGTTCTTAAAGATCAAGAGATGCTACAAGAAACTTTCTATGTAAATAAAGACGGGACAGGCCCACCAGGGAGAACAATTGTTTTTCCCCATTTCCCCCTCCTGCCTCTCAATCCTCTGCCTCTCCCAAAACACAGGCTGAAGCTCCCATATCTGCCTAAAGTCCAGACCTGCCAGAGAAGAAACTAATCACCCGTATCGCAGGAAGGAAGACTAAACCTGGACAGGATTTTGTCACAAACCGTTGTCTGCTCTGTGGACCCAACAGACTTTGCCCAAGACCGTTGTATGTTCATCAAGCCCATTGAAGTACCCTAAAAATCCTTTAGTATTCCCCTAAATTATCCACACTTCCTCATCTCCCCTTTCCTTAAGAAGTGAGGTATGGAAGCATCTGTACCCCGTTGGGATATGGGGCAACCACTGTTTGATTCTCCCTGTGCCCATGGTAGGAACCAATTTGTAAAGCCCTTTGTCTTATGCATTTGTCTCATTGTGAGCTGATTTTTTCAGCAAACCTTCTAAGGGTGAAGGTGAAGCACCTTTGGCCCCAGAAAGATTCATTCATGTTGATAGGTATTTCTCTAGTTGAATGTTATTTTCAAAACACAAGTGGCTGAAAGGATTTGCAGTTAAATCAACAGTGCGTGGAAACAAAAGCACATTTATTTTTTATAATATTTTCCCCAACCATCAGCCCAACCTGGTTTCAGTCCATATTTTTGGAAAATATTTGTATTGAGAAAGACCCCATAAGATTTTCAGGAAAACAAAAAAGCAGCCTAACAAACAATGGAGCTGTGTCACCATTTTGAGAATCACACTTTTGCCAGAGTAAAAGAATTTCCTGATACAAAGTCAGAAAAGAGTTCCAGCAGCTGGCAGGGCCTAGGATATGGTGGATGTTCAACCAATATTTGTTGCACGGATAAATTAAAGGGGAGAGGCCCCCAGTATGAAAAATTCAAGTGATGGCGTAAGGTAGGTCTGAGCCAAAATCAGATTTGAGCTTTGTTTTGAACTAAGCTGTTGTTACAGGACCGGGTAGGAGGCTTGCATGGGAAATGAGAGAATTGAATCCATGAGGCGGGATGGCTGGGTTTGGTTGCTGAGACCTGGGTTCAGATCCTGGCATTTATTAGGTGACCATGGGCAAGTTGCCTAATCGTGCTGTGGGCCTCCGTTTCCTTATCTTTAAAATGGGCATAATAAGAGGGTCTCACTAATGGGGTCAATATGAGGCTTAAGGGTGGGTGGTACATGAAGTGTCTGGCACAGGTTCTGGCCTCTAGGAAGTGCTCAATGTCATTAACTTTAAGATTCTGTCCCATGTGTCCATCCCTGTGGGGCCCAGAAGGCTGGACGGTGCACAAGCAGCCTCTGGGCACTGTAGACCCCCAGGAGCAGCCATAATTCAGGAGGGCACATGTGCCTGGAAATTGGCTTGCATAGTCACAGCAGGGCATCTTGAGGCAGGGCTTTAAATGTCAAAGAAAACCATTCAGAACGTGATTCATAAGGCAAGAGCTCATGCACATAGGAAGATGCAAGAAGCCATCCGAGTTATGGTGAAGGACTTGGGGGACAGGGGCTGAGATTTGTCCTAATCAGACTAAATCAACTTGTGCAGTCATCAACATTAGAATGCCTACGGGGGAACAGAAAGGGCAAAGCCTTGTTTTCCTTTTGGGTCTAGGTCTCTGTGTTGTGCAGGGCTGGAGGGAGAGCTGCATTTGCATATTGCTGACTAAGAGGCATTTGACTGAGTTGCTTGTGAGAAAGTATAAACATTGTTATTTTCAAGTGCCGGATTTTCTGTTTCCACCTTTCCTAGGCCAGTAAAGGGAGACTTTAGATTAATTCAGGGCTGACTCTTAGGTTTTGTCTCATAAGCCACTTGGATGGATTGCAGTTGACAGAGTGATGGATGAGGACTCAAGGCCATGCTTGGGCTCTATAGGAAAAGTGCTGTGGTCGATTAGTAATGTCTGCTATGGGTAAGGAAGTGGCAAGTCATGGAACACATGCTACATATTGGCCATCCACATATCCATTTAAAGTAGAGCAGATCCATTTTTGCTTCCATATTTTGCTCATTTCCTTCTCTTTTTCTAAATTTACTTCTCTTGCCCTCTCTGCTGATCCAAATCCTCTTCCCTCATCTCCATCCAGTTTAAGTCCCACCTCCTTCAGGAAGCCTTCTCTGATAAATCTAATCCACACTGATTTCTCCTTACAATTCTTAATATTTGTGCTATTTAATGAATGTTTGTACTAACACTGTTTCTCCCTCTCTCAATATGCTTTTGTCACATGGACCTCCTTTCTGAATTTCAAGCATGTGAGGTTTGCTCCTGCTTTAGAGCCTTTGACCTGGCTGTTCCCTCTGCCTGGAAACCCTTTGTCCAGATCTTCACCTGGCTAGCTGCTTCTCATCATGAGGTCTCAACTGCAATGTCACCTGCTCGGGAGCCTTCCCTGACCACTCCATGTGACCCGCAAACCCTTCCTGGCCGTCCTATCACATTGTTCTATTTCCATTAAGGTACTTACTGCCGCTTGACGTGTTCTTATTGGTTATTTCCTTATTGGCTTATTGCTTTCTCCTTTGCCTCTCTCTACCCAAACGTAAGCACCGCACAAACAGGGATTCTGTTTTCTCTCTTATTTTACTCCCAGCACCTACAACAGTGCCAGGCACGTAGAAGATATCTCGATAACAGTTGAGTCAATGGAGGTCTTATGACATCACTTGCGTTATCTGAAGACTTAATGTGTATATAGTTATTAAACTTTGTTGCCTATAGATTTTTCCCTTCCCAACAACATATGAAGGTTCCAGTTGCCCCATATCCTCACTAGCACTTGATATCGTCATTTTCTTGTTGTTGTTAGTCATCTTAATTGCTATCAGTTTAGAAGGCATGTTGGCCCTGCTTTGAAATGTGCCCTTTCTTCTTCAGGAAAAATTCATTCTCCATAATTGGGCACCCGCTTAGATCGGCACTATCAAATTCAGCTCTCTCCGCTCTGTTCTCCACACAGGTAATGGGGGAGGGTGAATTTTTTTCCCCTACTTACTGTGTTTGGCTAATGCAGTTCTTAGCTTTTCCAAGGAAGGAGTGCCATGAGAAATAAATTTATTCTAGCCCAGAGCTTGAGAAAGATCTGCCTTCAATTAGCCGGCAGTGTATGCTGACCTATTCAAACTAAACAGTCATGACTCAGATTGCATTAAGTTAAAAGCATATTTAAATCCATATTTGGATTATGAAAGAAAATTGAATATATCAAGGGCTCTATGCATACGTAACATTCTTATGTTTTCTTAAAGGACAAATGTAGAGAGGGAAAAGAAAAAAACAAAAAACCTTTCTTCCCAAGGAATTATGTCTAAAGTCTACAGCAATGATTCCCAACTGGCAGAAGGGGGGTGGAGGGGTGAAGGTCAGGGCTGTCAGAATTACTTGGGGGGGAGGTGTTCCATTGCACATGCTCACACACTCTTCCTTCCTCTCCAAGATTCTGACCTTTCCCTAGGGGAGTGTGCGCCCCCTTCTTCAGTTGAGCAGTATTGTCATTGTGCATTGCTGAAGGCATTCAATTGGATCTGTTGGTCATGTTGGGGCAGAAGAAGGTGGAGAATCTTCTCTAACATTGTCATTCAATGCAGGGTGGCAAAGAGAGCAGTAGGCCAGCAGTACATGTGATTCTCCCATTCCCACTTCAATCGATGGGTGATGGCTGCCTGCAGCAGTGCACAGAGGAAGGTAGAAGCCTTTTCAGACTTAGAAGGAGAGAGGGCAGGAATGATTTGGTGATGTTTGCAGCGGGCATAAGCCAGGAGATTTGCAAGTCTGTACCACGTATTTGCTCTCCTTGAAATAAGAATCTTCCAAACGTATTTGGTTTTATTCTTCATGCACAATTTATGACTTTGCCTTGATGTTGGTCAGGATTCATCTTGGACATGGTAACACATTTATAATGCTCTATCCCAGTGACTCTCACCTGGAGGCAATTTTGTCCCCCAGAGGTCATTTAGCAATGCCATTTTTGGTTGTCACAAATGGAGGGGTGCTACTGGCATCTGGTGGGTAGATGAAAGCTACTAAATATCCTACAATGCACAGGACATCCTCCCACGACAAAGAATTATCATCCCCAAGTGCAATAGTGCTGAGATGAAGAAATCCTGCTCTATCTCCTCCAGTGTTTCCTGGGATCACTTCCTAAATAAATACCGTTGGGTCCGACACTGGTAGGAAATGGGGAAGTGAGACAGGAAAGAGAGGCATACAATAAGGGACCTACTATCAAACCAGCCACCAGAGCTTATTCCTGCCAGGAAACTCTAAGGGTCAAAAGAGGACACACACCTCAGTTATCCTATCTGAGAGGTGAGGGAGCATGGTTTATACACCAACTCCCCACAGTCATTACTTGAAGGCTGCTCCCAAATGGCATTTCTAGAGCACCCTTTACTTCCTGATAATAGCGTGCATTGCACTCTGTGTAATAGCTTGTCTAATCATCTCCCCAACGACATTGAAAACTCCATGAGGGCAGGGCCCATGTCTGTCTCTTTTATCATTGTAGCCCCAGTAAGTAGCAGATATTCAATAAGGATTTCTGGAATGAATGAATGACTACCAGCCTCTTTGGGATCCGTTGGTCTGCATGCAAGAACGGCATGCAACCCGTTAGGGGCAGTTGACTGATACATTGTGACTATTGGGTAGGATGTTGTAACAGAGGAGATGGGAGCAGCTGACCAATCTGTGTCCTTGTATTTGATCAAGGGATCGTCCATCCTGTCGTAGAAGCCATGGTAGATGCTGCTCCAGAAATTTGTGCAGACAGCAGCCTGCACCTCTGTATAACCGGAACTGAGCACTTCCCTGGTACCAATGGAACTGGGAATATTTTGGCATTCTATTTGCTGAATCTCAGCACCACCTTGTTTTTCTGTCTTTATTCATCAGTTTTCCCTTATAGCTTTCTGCCCTGAAGCCGCTTAACTTTGAGCCTGCAGCCTTTTTCTTTTCTTCCTTCTCCTCATTGCACCAAAAGACTCTCTGAAGAAAAGGACAGTCAGAATCACCATCCACACGACCCATTTCAGGCTCATTCTGCACTCAGGTTGTTTCCTGAATCTCTTTGGCAGAAGACTGAAGTATAAGATTGACAAGTGTCTCCATGATTGGCGGGGAGACCAGTGTGTGTATGCATGCGTGCACGTGTATGTCTTTGGAGACTTCGGGAGACATTGATTAAATTCTGCAAAGTTCAATGTCAGACTCAAGGGTGTCATGCGAGCGAATCAAACCAGGCATCTGAACGTAATGATGGATGACATGGGGCCAGCACGTCTTAGGATATCAGATTGTGGCAGGCAGATGATGCCTTCCACATGTTGGTGGCTATATTGTCTCCTTGTTCTGTAAATATTGGTGGCTCATACTAAATTAAAAGAACAAGATTTTTCTTCCAGTTTTAATGAAGATCTATGTTACTCAGGAGACAGTGAACTATGGTGTTTGTATCGGTTACTCAGGAGACTGTAAACTATAGTGTTTGCTGTATAAAAAATAACCTCCAAATTTCAGTGGCATGCGACAAACATTTAGTCTCACTCACAAGTTTGCAGGTTGGTTGCAGTGGTTCTGTTCCACGTGTCTCTTATCTTCTTCCTGGGACTAACAGGTCACCCAAGGCACATTCTTTTCTTGGCAGAATTTCAAGAGGGCAAGCCCAACCGTGCAAGGACATTCCAAGCCTGTACTTGTGTCATATGTGCACAGCTCACATTGGCCAAATCAAGCCACATGGTTGAGTCCGAAGTCAAAGGACAGGGAAGCACATTGTGCCTTTTGTGGGAGGAACTCCAGGTTGCGTGGCAAAGGGCACAGTTGCAGGAAAGGATGAAGAATTGGGGCAATAGTTCAGTCTATCACATTGTGCAGAGCCTGGCTTGTGGAGTCAGACCTGGATTTAAACCTCTGCTCCTTTATTTACTAATGACGACTTGAGCAAATGACTTCGCCTCTTTGAGCTTTCTCCTCCATCTGCACGTGGGTATAATATGGGTACCACACCTTGGTGTTGTGGAGAGGATTAAATGGACTAATGCACATAAGCTATTTAGCAGAGTTCTGGGACAAAGAAAGTACTTAATAAATTACAGCTAAAACAAAACACTAAAGCCTCCAGCGCTGTGGATATGACATCTCCTCTTCACATTAGCCACCATGAAAATTATATTACTCCTTCAATTCTCTTCCTGGAATTTTAGCGACCTGAGGAGTTGGTGAATCTCCAAATATGCCTAGCTTAGGTCACAACGGATGATCTTGAAGGATCTGACCCTTGGAATAAGAAGGATGTTAAGCTTTGAATTGATCAGCAGAAAAACAAACAACAGCAGTTGCTCAGGGTAGCAATATTTCAGGCAAGCAAACAGATGGAAGGCCAGATTGTGAATATAACAGGCTCCAAGGAATCTATTAGAAAACACTAATGTATTTGTTATAGTTAAATATTTTAAATTTGTTGGGCTAACAATTGTAAGCAAAATGATATCCTTTTATTTAAAAAAAATTAAAGTAGCCTGCAGTACTGAAATTGCTTTTGCAGTGTAAGTGAGTAATAAGATTAGATGATGAATTTTTTTCCTGGTGGTGATCTACCTTATTTAGATATTTTAACTGATTGGCAAAAGCCGCTAATCTCAGTAATGCATACTTACAAAACCTACCATGGCAATAGTAATTGCATTCGAGATACGGCCATGTTAGATGTTGTAATCCCAAGTTACATATGACCCAATGAAATGAAAATGATAAGGCAGCTGGGAAGTGGAGCTTTTAATTCTTTTTATCCAGGAGTTTATGTCTCCAATTTTCATGCATTTCCAAGTTCCATTAACAAAAGAAAAAAAAAACTCTTAAGTAGAATTGAAGTGGATTTCTAAAGTAGTGGTTAATTTCCCTTTCTCCACACTCTTTTGACATAAATCTATCTACACCTGTGATAATGTGATGAATGGATTTTATAAAGATGGATAGAATGTCAGGCCTGGAAGAGGTCAGAGAAGGCTTCCCTTTCCCTTCCTCCTCATTGACAGATGAAAAAACTCTTTGCTCTGGAAGTGGATTTTAAGGCTGATTGGGAGAACTTTTGCTCATTAGGCTTGGATTTTTATAGCAAGCTCTCCCACCTCCTGTCACATCTCTACTCTGAGAACACCTGAGAACCGGTTATTGGAATCATCTCCTTTTGGAAAGGAATGCTTAGCTCTTCAGAGATCATGTCCTGGTCAGGTTCTTTAGGTAGATCTGAGACTAAATGGGTATGGGACAAATAGAAATTCCCACTTGGGAATAAAGAATTCTGGCTATCAAAAGGCTATATAAGTAGGTGGTTTAATAAAGTAAAAAATGTGATTTCTGGTATCTGTACCTTCTAAGGAATGTTGTGGAATACTCTACTAGTTGTCTAAACTCCATATACTGTCTCTGCTTCTTAATCAGTAATAGACCCTTATATTGTTGGTGGGCATCCATACACCCCGCTGAAAAATTATACTTCCTAACTTTGCTTGTGGACAGGAGTGGCCAGTGAAATGCACATGGAAGTGTTGATGGTGCGCCTGGGAAATTTCTTTAAGGGAGGCTGGACCAACTGGGCAATAGAAACGCTTTGGCCATTTCCTTTTCTTCAGTTCTTTTTGCCTGAAATGTGGATGTTATGGTTGGGGCTCCAGCAGCCATTTTGTGACCATGAAGCAAGTTTGAAGATGAAAACCGCATGTTAAAGGTAGCAGAGAAGGGGTCTGGGTTGCTGGTGACTCTGTAGGGCTGCCTGTGGACTCATTTTACACACAGATTAATAACCTCTATCTTGTTTGAGCCCCAATTATTTTGGTATCTGTTAATATGCAGCTAAATTGAATCTTAACTGATATAAGTGTCAAGAAGTTGCACCTATTAGACACCAAGAGAAGGACTATGAGAATCAACGAGGAAGAGGGGGAGATAGAGGGAAAATAATAACTTTATAATTTGCTGATATCTTTCATATAGCTAATTTCTCTGATCTTGTCTTACAGCCTTGATATGAATACACAGTTGACCCTTGAGCAACATGGGGGTTAGGGGCACTGACCCTCCTCTCTGTGCACTTAAAAATCCATGTATAATTTTTGATTCCCCCAAAACTTAACTACTAGTAGCCCACTGTTGACTGGAAGCCTTACCAATGACATAAACAGTCAGTTAACACATATTTTGTATGTTATATGTATTATATAACATATTCTTACAATAAAGTAAGGTAGATAAAAGAAAATGTAATTAAGAAAATCATAAGGAAAAGAAAATACATTTAGAGTACTGTACTATATTTATTGATACCATAAGTTTGCACCGTCTGTTTACAAGATGCATCATCTGTCTGAAATGGTGGCAACCACAGCTACAGACCTCAACCTAAGTTACGTATCAAGCAAATCGACTTTTTCTTGTAATGTCATGACCTTTCTCTGCTTCTTGGGAGCATTTCCAACATTGCTAAGTGGCACTTTGTATGGGTCTCACGGTGTTATTGAAGGTTTATGGTATCGCACTAAACATGATGAAAAATACGCGAGAACCACTAGAGATCACTTTTTACTGCGATATGCAATTTACTGGAAAGACAAACAGCTCGCAAGGAAATGATTATTGTCACAAGCTGTTTTAGGCGGATGCTCGCAGCACTTGAGCTCACTACAATAGCAACAGGAGGTGGCTATGAAATTATTACAGTGGTACAGTATGGACTGCAGTGAATTGTACGCAGTCATGACTTAATACTGCATCTCTACATTTCTCTCAACAAACAGTGGCACCATGTAGGGTCTGCAAATATCTGTGTGCATAAGTTTTGATAAATTTTAACTTTTCACGACAGATTTGTGTACATTTTATGGGAGCAAATGATAAAATAGGCTAGTATCTACATATGCTTTATGCATTCATGACAAACCTAACTTTTTACATTTTTTTAATATTTGTTGGCTATGCAGTTTGTCCCCGAGGGCTTGGATTGGTGCAATTTGCTGGCTCTAGTAGGCTGCTACAACCCCCCTGGTGACTGGCTGAACGGGGAGGGGGGGGGCGGATACTGCATCACTATGAAATTCTCTGCCATCTCCTGTAAGAAAATAGCTGAGCAGTGTCCCAGAGTGATCCTGGCCTATTGTCAGATCCTGGCCTTTGTTAGAGCTGGTTGTTTTCTGAGATGCTAAATATTGTGAACAGGGGAATCGTGAAGTATTTTATACTTTGGGGGGAGGGAAATTCTAAGTCCTGTAGTTCATATCAGTTTATGGTGTGTGTGTATCCAAGAAGGCGGGTTGGAAAGAGAGAAGGAGGACTATGTCAATGAATACATGTATAAGTTTCCATTCATTGTCTTTTTGAAGATTCAACACGTGGTACGTTAGGCAGTCAGAAAGTGACAATCATTTAATCTACCCCCCAATGCGTGGCAAAAAATGCCAATCAAGTACAAAATATACGACCTGTTATGCAGCCTTCGAGCTTCAGTGAATGTCTAGCTCTCTATTCCTATTAAATTTAGAGGAAATGCCTGTCTTCTAAAAGCTTAATCACCTGTGGATGTGTTTTGGAGCCTTCATAACAAACAAACAGTGAATCAGGAAAAAGATTTCTTAATTTCTCTTATTCCAGTTTCTGCTCTGTTGAAGAGACCCTCCCCAGCCTCCTGGGTTTTTCCTGGTCTGTGTGATTTGTGCTCCCTCTTCCCACCTCCCTCACTTCTAATTTAGCCGTTTCAGATGCTACCATTATGTCATAGCCGTTTGGGGGATTTCTCCCTTGAAGCCTTTCTAATTAAATCTTCCAGAAAAATGACATTTAATTATGGATAGAGGTTTTGTTTTGTTTTGTTTTGGTCCCAAAGACAGCAAATATTTCAATCAAATTGGTGCAGTCCTCGTACTTTTTTTTTTTTTTTTCTCTCCCTTTCTCTTCCCTAGTGAGATGGGGAAAAAAAATCCAAAATGAATCCATAAAGAAGCTACATATTTTGTGTGCTCACTTGGTTCTTTTGACAGGCTTTCGGTGGACTGTGAGAAGTCGCGGGCTCACTTCTCAGGTTCCAGCTTTGATCAGATAAGTTTGTTTGATTAAACATCCTTCTGTACTCATTATCAGCTCAGCAATGACTTCCTTCAAAATGACCTTTCTGAGGATCTAATCTCAAACAAGGGCTGCTCGAAACATGAACTTTAGTGTTATCTGATTGGTGTTCTTGGTTCGTGCTGGGTCCCACAGAGGCTCCTTAGGGTGACACCCAAGGGAAAAGCTGGGTTCTGGGGTGTCAGGTGGCTTTAGCTATTGCCTTGGCTACGTCTGAGCGCTGAACTCGCTTTTGAGACTCAATTTGGAGATGAAGGACGGAAACATTCATTTTCAAAGATTTAAGGTCCCAGGCTTTGAAGTCCGACACACACGGGCTTCCATCCCAGCTCTTCATTTGCTACCAGTGGGAACTTTTGCAGCCTCGTTATTTCCCGTCTGTAACATGGCATTAATAATCCCTACCCCCTGGGATTGTAGTGAGAATTCACTGAGTTAATGCATGTGATTGCTCTGAGCAAGGTTAACCCTTTTTGCAGGCTGGCTTGAGAAACCAGCTCTGAGACAGATGAGTGTGTAGGATGTTTAAGGAGAGCTCTTGGTATCCACCCCAGTGGAAGGGAGGAGAAGGGGGCAGGAGAGGGGACGGGGAGAGGTCGAGCTGCAAGATGGGCCCAGTGCTTGCCTCAGCTGACCCCACAGAAAACTCTGGAGCTAGAGCAGTCCTCGAGAGGTGTCCTGAGTTGGTTCAAGATGGTCCAGTCTGTATACTCTGCATGAATCCATCATTGGTATGGGCCACCCCGGGAGGTGTATGGCTTTGGGCAAGGTGGCTCTGCAGCTGGGGCAGCCCGTTCTTCCTTGAAGGTGGATCTGGGGTGCATAGCCTCATCCATCAAGACCCTCAGTAGGTGTTGGCTACTGTTGTCATTGAAAGGATTAATAGGAGATTGGACTTGAGGAACACTTTCCTCTCCTGTAGGATGCAGAGTGCTGCTCGAGTTGCTCATTGCATTGCGGCTATCAACTCGGTCATTTAACAAATGTGCGCTGAGCTGTCCCTGCAATGAACTGGGCATCATGCTAGGCTCTGGGACACCTCCCCTTGCTCTTGTGGGTCTCACGTTTGAAATGAGAACCTCGTCTTCTCCACGTTTTGAGACAAACACCATTACGACGTTTGTCAATGATGGACCGCACAGATGACAGAGGTCCCATAGGATTATGATACCATATTTTTACTGTACCTTTTGTACGTTCAGAGATGTTTAGACACACAAATACTTCCCGATGTGTTACAGTTGCCTACAGTTTCAGCACAGAAACATCCTGTACACGTTTGTAGCCTAGGAGCAGTAGGCCACACCACATAGCCTAGGTGTATAGTGGGCTATGCCATCTAGGTTTGTGTAAGTGCACTCCACGATGTTCACACAACGATGACATCACCTGGTGATGCATTTCTCAGAATGTATCCCTGTCATTACAAGATGCATGACAGTATATGCTGAGCATGAGTCCGAGCTCCGAAACCAGATACCTTCCCCTGACTGCCAGCTGCAGCCCTGACTGTCACAGAGCAGAGATAAAAGCCTCAGGAAAATCACCCAAGGGGAAAACAAGATTTGAGAGCTCAGTATTGATTACCCAGCCTGATGGCAAAAATGGCCACCGGCCTGATTCGCTGGGGTCTCGGTGAACTCTGGGAGGCCGTAGGGCTTTGAGAATTCCACTGGGACCCTGAAAGCACTTTCAGAAAAGTCAATAGAAACAAGGGGGTAAGGCATGGAGAGATGCCAGGGATAGAACCTTAGAAACTTCTTTTTGAGTGTGTGCAAGCCTCCAAGGGGAGCTCAAATTAGATTTTCTTCTTACCTTCCTAGTTAAACCGAGTGGAAAAAAGTCTCTTCCAGATAAAAATGGTCAGAAATGGCCCAGGGCAGGGGTTTGGAAACCCGCTGTGCTCTTGCCTGTCGGAGCTGGGATTTCAGAGGGAGAGCATGCCTTCCTCACTGCCGCGTCAGCGCAGGCTAATTGCTTTCTGAATCTGTGCCTGGCAGAGTCTGGGATGGAGAACGACGCTTTGCACTTGGGCCTGCCAGAGATTAGGTGCCCAGAATTTAGGATTAACTAGACATGGGGCAGAGACTCCTGGCTTCATGGAGTCCTCCCTCCAGCCTTGCCCAACTTCCCTCTACCCTTCTCTTAGGTCTGACCTGTTCATCATCCACCCTGCTCACATACTTTGAATGCCTCCCCACTGCATATAGGAAGAAATTTAGACTGCTTAGTGGGACCTACTGGGACCCAGCCCTACTCTACTTTATAACTCATGCTCCCATTTGGAGAACATTGTGCCCATTTTTCCTTGGGAGAACATCCTGAGACATGTTCTGTAAACATGCCTTGCCTTTACTTTCCTCCTTGCCTTTGCATAGGCTGTTCCCTCTGCCTGAAATGCCTTTCTCCCTCTTCTCTACCTAATAAACTCTTACACATCCTTCAAAGCCCATCTCAAATTTGTCTTGACTTTCACTCCTCTAGCCTAGGGTTTCTCAACTTTGGCACATTTTGGACTGGACATTTCTTTGTCGTGGGGGTTTTTCTAGTTATTATAAGATGTTGAGTAGCATCCCTGGCCTCTATCCACTAGATGCTAGTAAAACCCACCCCCGCCAGTTGTGACAACTAAAAGTGCCTCCAGACATTGTCCAATATCCCCTGGGGGGCAAAATCACCTCTGTCTGAGAATCACTGCACAGCCAGTGTTTAGCAGCTGCTTCTGTGTTTACCTGGTGCCACTTGGGCACCTTGTCTTATGTGCTGAGCTCATTTGCTCACCTGTCTGTCTCCTCACCAGACTAAAAGCCCCGTCAGGCTAGGACTTTGTCTTGCTCCCCTCGGTAGCCTCAGTTCCTTGTATTGTCCTGGCACATGGTAAATGCTGCAGGAATATTTATTGAACACAAGAAGAAATGAGACACGAAGTTTGGGGACAGCAGCTGTCCAGAGTTATGTCTCTTCATAAAGCCAGGGGCAATTAATCACCCTTGGGGCAAGAAGAGTGACCACCTCATGGGGCTGTGCAGATTGAAGGACTTACAAGATTTAAAGCTGTCAGAACAGGGCCAGGCACATAGTAGGTGCTTAATACGTGTCAGCTACTGTTGCTATTGCTATTTTTCTCGCTCTTCAGGGCTCTCTCTTTCAGAAAAGCTGGCAATTTGAGGGTCACAAATGGCATGAACAAGTGGGTGTTGTGGGTGGATCCCCACAATTTTAGGCTACTTAAAAGAAAGTACTTCTTTATAAAGTGAGTTGGAAGCAGATATTATGCTAATGGATGCTATACAGACATGGCAGGTAGGGGTGAGGACTCTGGGCCAGACTGACCGGGTTAGAATCGTGAGTCCATTACTCACTTAGCCTCAGTTTCCTCATCTGTAAAATGGGGATAATAATAGCATCTACCTCATGGGGTTATTGTCAGAGTGGAATAAATCATATGTAAAATGACACACAGTGAGACGCTATAAGTCTATCACCACCATCATCATCATTATAATTTTTAGATGTATTCTTGAATGATAGTTCCAAAATGGATCTTCTGCAAAGGGAAGCTGGAATGATTGGGGAGGGTGTGGATAGCAGAGACATGCCAGTACTTCCCATTTTAATCCCGGGCTGAGGCTTTGGGTAGAATCCGTCCTCAGCTCTTCCAGGTCTGGTGGTCCCTGGCAACCCTTGGCATCCCTTGTCTTGTAGCTGGGTCTTTAGTCTCTGCCCCGTCATTCACGTGGCCTTTCTCCCTGTGTATATCTCTGTGGGCCCTTTCCTCTTCTTATAAGGACACCAGTGATTGGATTTAGGACCCACCCTAGTCCAGTATGACCTCTTTGTAACTAATGACATCTGCAGAGACCCTGTCTCCAAATAAGGTCACATTCTGAAGTTCCCGATGGCCTTGCATTTTGCAGGGGATGCTGTTCAACCCACGACGGGGTGTAAGCATTTTCTAGACCACATGTCTAGTAGATTATTCCACCCTCTGCCACCTCGACTGCATGGGTGCAGAGGGGACAAGAAGGGTCCACCTGGAAGACGCTCGTTGTTGTCTGGGGAGTCCCACCACCTCCAGCTCAATTACAACAAGCAGGTGCTCATCGGGTGGTTTTGCGCTGAGCAAATTAAACCTATCCCACCACAGCGGAGCAGTGCCGACAACTTCATGCTGAACTTGTGCCCATATCTTGCATTTCCTAGTCCTAATTGTGGCTTGAATTTCCCTGATGCCTTCCAAAACCAAGGTCTCATAACAGATCTGCAGGTCCTACGAGATGGGTTTCTTTGCCTGGGTGTTTGGCTTTCTCTCTCTCTCTCTCTTTTTCCTAATGAATAATTTTCTAAAGCAAAGTAGGGTCACAGTATGAGGTAAATGCATGCATTAAGGAGAAGAGGCCAGAATAAACAGAATTTGCAGGTTCCCTAGGTATTCTTTCCTGGGGAGCAGCTTGTAACTGTTAATGAACTTGAATAGGTTTGCTTGACAGCCAAGGGGTCTCTGAGAGAATGCCCAGGACGGCTTTGAACACGTGACGGAGAAATTCACATGTCTTCTCTGCCAGCCCTACCTCCTCAAGAGGGGCACCCAGCCTGTAAGTGAGCTGATAATTCCATGAATAAAATGAGAAATCTGTAGGTTATATAATGTTGTTGATGGTGGAATTAGGAATTAGGTCTATTTTTTCAGCACCTCCATGAGCCAACTGCTCTCTAAATTTTAAATCAACTTTGTGAAGGACATATTTCTATCATCCTTTCTCCAGAGGAGGAAACTGAGGCTCAGAGAGGTGAAGTCATTTGCCTAAAGTCACACGGGGACCCATTGCCTAAGCCGGGGTTGGAACTCACACCGGGGGGTGATCCCTTGTGTCTGTCCTTAACAGGGGACATTGCCCAGAGTCTGGGAAGGTCATCTGAGCCTCCTCTGTTTCCGTGTGGGATTGCAGGTGCCAACCTGAAGAAATTTAGAATTGGCTGCTCTGTTCTGCCATGAAAGGAGCTGTGGTTTATTGGGCTTTAGATCAGACGTGGGTTCAAATTCTGGCTAAGCCGCTTATCAGCTGTCCTGGTCCTGGGCCTATTTGCCTGTCCTCTGCTCTGTTCTGATCACAGGGGGCCTCACCCCTGCAGGCTGTATTTTTCAGACTTGCTTGTCTGCTGGCTTCCTGGGTATTCCTGCCCCTCCCTCTCTGCCTCTGGGAGCGTTATTGACTCCTCCAAGTTTCCAGCTTCTACCAGGTGACACTGGCCCCAGGGCTCTTGGAATCCTACCTCCAGCCCAAGGGTAATAACAGCTTTCTGCCATAGCCAATCCCTGGGTGGCCTCACCATCCCATTGCCTTAGCTCGCTCCTCACCCACGTAAGCAATTCCCTGCATTAAATTCTCCCTGTTGTGAATGCTTGAAACGATTTCTGATTTCTTGACTTGATCCTGACTGAGACACCAGCCAAGTGACTTCACTTCTCTGAGCCTTGATTTCCTGATCTGTAAAATGGGGATAATAATAGTACCTACCACCTAAGATATTTGTGAGGATCAAGTGAGTTAATTTTAGTTAAGCATTTGGCTCAGTTTTGGGCATATAATAAAAATGGTTTTCCCAGCTTGGAGACCCTAGGCATGTGTTTCCGGCAACAATTTAAGCAGCATGTAATGAATTCTATAGTTAGCCACGGAGCCTTATTTTGCTTTGCTTTTTTGAAAAGCGTTGGTTCTGGGTATGCATATTAATGAATATCACCAGAAAAACACATTCCAGTGACTAAGCCTGGGGCTTAGTCTAACAGATTCGGCCCCTCCGTCTTCCTCTCCTCTTCCACCTCACGGAGCGGGCAAGCCAGCGTCTTTTCTCAGCGCCACACACAGCCAGGTGGATGCAGAAAAAATGCTGAACTTTCAGAATTTCTTGGGGCCTCCTGAAAGCCTGTGTGTCATCGTGAAACATAAGCTCATCTTATAAATCTGTCTTTCACAGACGCTTCAGTTACCGATGCCAAATGTCAACATATCAGATTGTTGGCTAATTTTAGCTTTCTCACTGACTGGCTTGCAGACATGTAATTAACACCACGGTCCAGAAGCGACCCAGGCATATCTTTATTTTGCATTGTGATTGTGAGACCTTGACCGTGAGAACTAAAGGTTCCAAATCTGAAAGTGCCATCTACGTGTGGGACGTCTCCCGTTTCCTCCACACTTCTGGGGCCACGCCTCCCTTTAACAGCTAAATAAAAACGGTCTAAGCTCCGATCCCATATAGCATAGGAAGTCCAGTGCCTTCTTGGCTGTATTTGGGAATTCTCAGAGGGCTTTTCTAATCCTGGTCACTTTTTGCGGGAGATTCTAGATGGCGTCATGTGGTATCTCGCTTCCTGAAGCTGTTGTCTCCTCTTTGCCTAACTTTGGACTCCACCCTGCCCCCTGCCCCTGTTGTCCCCATGCCTCAGGACATCACCAAAATAGTCAAGTTGTGTGTTGCAGACTTACTGAGGACTTGGAGATGGCTGAGCTGGAGACCGTGGCTCCAGAGAGAACAGGAAACAAATTAAAATGGAATGATCAACATTGTGAATTTCCTTAGCCACTCCCACCCCAAGAACTTTCTCGGCAATTGTCCTTCCTCTTGGGCTCCTGGGTTCTGCCCTGTTGTTGGGCTCCTTGTCTTCTCGTTGGCTCTCATCTCACCTTCTCTCATTTGGGCTTGTTTCTTATCCTTCTCTAGTGACCTACCAACCTCCAAACTCCACATTCATGCTATTTTTGTATTGAGAGTGAAAAACATTTTTTTTTTCCCCTACTGCAATTCCTCCTAGACCGAGGGCTGTCTCTGTTCAGAAGACTGCTGTGATGAGAGTTTGGGGAAGGAGTGAGCTTTCTGCCCCCATGTCCCAGGTCTCACTCCAGAGCTTTGAAGAGAATGGGAAGGGATGGGGATGAGGAGAGGAGAGGCCTCGGTGAGTTGCAGAGAGGCCTGCACGAGACGCAGGGACACACGTAAGACGCCATGTTGGTTGGTGTCTGTCTGCAGCATAATTTCACGAGCCCCTGACTCTGCGATGACGCGCAGGTCTCCTGGAAGATGCTTCGAAGACAAAACATCATAGAGCGCGCAGCACCCCGCACACCTCCACTGCCCCGCGTCGCTTGCCTGAGTCACTATATTCCATAAAAGATAAATGATCCTAATCCTCGCCTTTTCTTACATTTTATAAGATAATGTCTGACGGGGTTAGTGATTTTGCCTCTGTAATCTATAACCAGGTGTGCTCTTATACCCAAACTTTGGTGTGATTTTGCACATACGGAACCTCCACCCCTGAACATAGCAGTGGGCTAGAACTCTCTGCCAGACAGCCTGAGGGAACCTCTCCATACAGTGCTGCTCCTGGGCTGTAGGCCTCAGTCTCCAGTCTTCGGTAAGACTTCAGAATAAAACCAACTTTAATTCTTTAAAAGCTTTATTATTTTTTTTTCTTTAGTCAACAACTGGGAGAGTTGAAAGTCCAAGTGAAATCCCAAGAGATGTTTTGGGATGGGTGATGTCTGCTGTGGCCACCAGCCACTGTCCACGTTGCTGTGATATACACACAGCGCTTCCGTGGACTCCCCGTGGAATACTCAGTGAACGATGACATTGTTAGGAGATTCTTGCCGTGGGTAGATTCTCTAGGGAAATGGAAGCGGAAATGCTGTAGATAAAGCTTGTGTATCTGAGGAAGCATCTATGGCACCAGGCACCAGGGTGCTGAGAGAAGAAATCATGAAGAAATCAGCCTCTGAGACAGGTGGAAATCTAGTGACAAGAATGTTCTGGAATGTGCAGAAGCCGAGAGACAAGCCTTTGGACTTTGTTAGGCCGTGGGGATGAGGAGAGCTGAGGTCCCAGCAGGAAACAGCTGGCGTTCTCAGACTGGGTTATTTGAGGAGAATTGAATGCAGGATTATTTCTAAAACTGTGAGCAGAGTTCAGGGAAACCCACAGGAACTAGTCCTGCATCGTGGCGCTACTGTCACTGGGGTCATTCTCCCTCCAGGTGTGAAGGAGAAAGTCAAGTTCATTGCTGGGTAAATACTGCTCCTGACATCTCAGTGTTGTGGGGACCTAGGGGTCTTGGGGGTGCACATTGCCCGTGCGTTAGCTTCTTTTGGCTGCCGTAAAACATCACCCCACACTTGGTGGCTTAAAACAATGCATATTTATTATCTTACAACTGTGAAGGTCAGAAGTCCAGAATGGGTCTCATGGGTCTAAGATCAAGGTCTCGGCAGGGCTGTGTTCTTTCTGGAAGCTCTAGGGGATAAGTGGTCTCCTGGTCTCTTTAGCTCGACACCCCCCAGCAATGCTGTCACCCCAACCTCTCACTTCTGTCGTCACATCTGTGCTCAAACCTCCCTCTGCCTCTCTCTTATGAAGACACTAGTGATGACACTTACGGCCCATTTAGATAGTCGAAGATAATCTCCCCCTCTTGATCTCTTGCAAATCACATCTTGCAAAGTCTCTTTGGCCGTGTAAGGTAAGATAGTCACGGGTTCTGGGGATCAGGCTGTGGGCAGAAGAGGCCAGTGAGGACGAGTGGCAATATTGTGTCTACCACAGCGTGGAACACACCAGACGCCCCATTCACATGGGTTCCCCCCGGCAGACCAAACCACAGCACGTTTGCTGCAGGTACTGACCGTGGTGTGCGGCGTGTGCCGTGCCGCCCTCCTGCATTATTAGTTTCATATGATTGAGATGCAGGGTTTTCTCCGTGGTCTACACTTGGGGAAACACTGCTCCACACCGTCTGGTGTTGTCCACTATGAGCTTGATGTTTGCAAGCATGCCTGCTCCTCAGCTACGGTATGCATTGCTAACAGCAAAGGCAACAAACTATTCTTTGTATCTCTGTTCACCTTCATAGGGAGTTACATCTGGTAGTTGCTCAATAAATGCTGTGGCTTAGCTGTCAATCTGCTCACAGGGCTGTTTTGAGTAGTTGGGCTGAGTGACGTACACTCTGAAAAGGAGTTTGGGTTTTTTTCCCAAGGGCAATAGGGAGCTACTGAAGGTGTTAAGTGAGAGCATGACAAGATTTGTAGCAAGAATTGGGGAAGGATTTGATATGCTAGTAAGATGAGGCTTTGGGCAAAGACATGGAGATGGGAAGTTTAAAAATGTGGGTTTGGGGACTGGTGAGATTTCATGGGGAGATGTGGGCAAGATTTTCTTCTTGGTTTGTCTCCATTCACACTTTATAATAATTGCACACACATGCTTTCACACTCACACTCTGAGCCTGATTATCTTAGTAACCCCCACAGTGTCTAGCAGTAGCCTGGCACATAGTAGGTGTTAATTAAAATTTTGGTGAGTCACACTATACTTGGCAAGCCACTTGACCTTGACTGCTCTAGACTTCAGTTTCCCATGTGTAAAACAAGAAGGTTAGGCTAGGACCCTCACAGCTCTGAGTCATTGATATTTAGACTCCTGCTTCTTTTCATGGAGGACGTTTTTTCGGGGAGACCCCTACTTGGGAGGGCGGTTGGACTAGAAGACTCTGAGGATCTCACCCAACTTTGAGACTTTCGGGTTTATAGTTGCTTCTAACATTTATCAAGCATTCACGTGCACCAGAGAGTATTCTTAGGCCCTGGAGTGGGTTATGTCATTAAGCTTTTACAATAGTCCGATAAGGAAAGCCACTATTAGTAGCCCCATTTTACAGATGAGGAAACCGAGGCTCCAAGAGTCAAGTGGCTTGTCCAAGGTCACGCAGCCAGCGGGTAGCAGATCTGGGATTTGAACACAGTTCCCCTGATTCCAGGAACCAGCCCTTACCCTCTGCTCTGATGTTCGAATTCTTCTTCCAGTCTATATTTTTTTAACCCCTAAATACTTCAGTGTGAGCATCCCAGGAAAAAAGATATTCTCTTACATAGCCACAGTTCAGTTTTCAAAATCAGGCAGGTTACCATCTCTGTAACATTGTCATCTAATCTACAGTTCATTTTCAAAGTTTGCCCACTGTCCCAGTAATATTTTCTGGCCGGGGTCCAACCCAGCGTTCTGTGTCTCACTGAGTTCTCATGTCTCCTTTACCTCCTTTAATCTAGAACAGTTCTCAGCCCTTCTTTGTTTCTTGACTTTGATGCCTTTGAAGTGTTCAGGCCTGTTGTTTTGTAGAAAGTCCTTCAGCCGGGGCTTCCCTAATGCTTTCCTGTGATGAGATGCAGGTTGTGCACTTTTGACAGGAATGATGTGGAAGCGATTCCGAATTCTCCTCCGTGCATCCTGTGCGGAGGCACCTGCTGTTGGTGTGTCTTGTTCCTGGTGAGGTTGATTACTTAGAGTCAACAGGTTTCTCCACTGTAAAGTTACAGTTTTCCCCTTTGTAACAAATAAAATAATTTGTGGGGAGATACTTTGTGACTAGTAAATATCTTGCTATTCATCAAACTTTCACCCTTTAGTGGTAGCATCCGTTGAAGATTTTCTAACTCCATCATTCCTCGTGGAGTTCTTAGTCGGCTCAGAGCTTCTCTTCTCCCCTCCCCCATTTATTCATTTATTCACATTTATTCATATTGACACGGACTCATGGATCTGTGACAGTCTACGCATGTCAATCTCCCACCAGTTTTTTTTCCCCAGGTGAGCTGTCACTTCTTTTGTTCCCACCACGAATTCAGTTTATCTTTTCATTATTTGAAAGTCCAAGGGCTCCAACTGCCTGGAAATCTTCAGTTTTAGGTAGAAAGAAGCAAATTCTCAGACTTCTGCCTTAAGGAGGAGGGAGAGGAGTGAATGGGTATTTTTAGGAACCCTCACCAGGTCCAGTGACCTCAAGGAGCCAGACTGGGCACTGGGTCCTCCTGCCTGTCCTCCGGCAATCGGTGTGCGCTGTGGGGTGGGGGGAGGTGGCCTCCCAGCTCTGTGCTTTCCTGGTGGTGGCCATTTCTACATGCCAGTCTCTCCCACAAACCTACATTTGTGGTTGTGGAAACGTAGATGCCTTTTCAAGAGGCATGAAGGTTTATGGGCTTCCCCGGGGAAACCCAGGAAAATCATTTCAGACTCAGCTTGCAGTTTTCTCTTCTTAAAGAGTTAATCTGGGTGAGCTTAAATCCCCTTGCAACCTGTTCTTCCTTGTCGCGGTACCCATGACACGTGCTTAACATCTTCTTTCCTTCCCTTCCTCCTTATCTACCTCCCTTCCTTCCTCCTTCTCTCCTTTCTTTCGACAAATTCATGCCCTTGAACACCTACTGTGCATCCGTCCATGAACAAGACAGACACAACCTGCTCTCAAGCCCTCTTGTGACAAACATACCTTAAACAATGTCACTACTGAATATTAATACATGATCCCAAACTTTGATCAGTGCTGCAACAGAATGTCAGAGGAGGAAAGTGCATGCTCACATTACAAATAAAGAAACAGGCACAGAACTCACAGTCCCCACTGAGAGTCAGGGAGGTTCTAGAAGCCAGGCCTCCCAACGCCCACCTTGCCCTTTCATTGCCTACTCCAAGTTCCAAGTGTTGAAGGAACAAACCTCACCTAGCTCGGCGAGCCAAGCACGGGGCTCTATCAGGCTAACGAACAAAGCCCTTCTCGTGTAGGATGAATCGCTGAGAGTTGTAGCAGATCAAATATTTACCTTCGCCGCCCGCTGAAGAGTCAACTTAAGTAAAACGTGGACATCTGTCTCCCTTGTAAAAATAAGGCCCTTGCGGGTATAGAATCGGGGGGGAGGTGGCCCTGCAGTGCCCATGTCACTGTCTCTGCCAGCTCTTCCTGCTCTGCTCTCTCTCTGGGTCTGCCTTGGTCTCTCTGGGTCTGTCTCTGTCAGTTTCTCTGCCTTGTCCTCTCTCCATCTCTTGGTTTCTGTCTCTCTGTCCCATCTCTCACCGGCCACCCACTCTGCGTTTCAGCCAGGCTGAGTGACTCGAAGTGTCCCCAGGGTGCCACCTTCTTCTACCCTCCTGGTCTTTGCACAGTGTTCTGTTTTCCAGGAGCGGTGATGTCGGTGCCAAGTTTCTGCCTACCTTATTCATCCTTTGGGTCTGAGTTTAAATGTCGCCTTATACTTCGAGGAGCCCAAACTCCACGAGGGCAGGGATTTTTGAGTCTTTTCTTCACTGCTTGCTGTGGTCTGAATGTTTATGTCCCCTCCTCCCTCTGACAAAATTCGTATGTTGAAATCCTAACTCCTAAGGTGATGTATTGGGAGATATGGGGCCTTTGGGAGGTGGATAGGTCATGGAGGTGAAGCCCTCATGAATGAGATTAGTGCCCCTATGAAAGAGGCCTGACAGAGACCCCTCATCTCTTCCACCATGTGAGGACACAGCTAGAAGGTTCCATCTACGAACTAGGAGGTGGGTCTTCACCAGACACCAAATCTGCCAGCACGTTGATCTTGGAATTTCCAGCCTCCAGAGCTGTGAGAAGTAATTTTCTGTTGTTTATAAGCCACCCAGTTCATGGTGTTCTGTTACAGCAGCCTGAGCAGACTTAGACACTGCTGTGTCCCTCGTGCCTTTTCTTGGGATTTCTATGACAATAACTTATTTACTGATGGAATTAACTGTACCTAGAACAAGCACCTGGTGCATAGTGAGTGCTCGGTCAATATTTGTTGAATGAATGGGTGAGTGAGTCAATAAGAGCCCTGCTCTGGTCTCCCCCAGTCTGGGTCTGGGCCCCAGAGCATCTGGTCTTGCCACTGTCATAGTTCTTGTCTCTATTGTAATTGCTTCTTAGCGTATTGGTTAAGCTGCTGTATTGAGACATCTACAGCAATCCAGAGGCATCGAGAATGTAGAAGTTTCTTTCTTTCATGTGCAACAGTTCAGGGTGATTGTTCCAGGTCAATCGGTGGTCTTCACAGTTATTCACGGACCCATCAGCCTAGGCAGCTCTGCCATCCTCAACATCTGGCATCCAGCTGCCCCTTCTCGCAGCAGGGGTTAAAGAGCACAGAGAAGTGGATGTGGGAGTTTTCACGGGCCACCCCTGGAAGTGACACACAAGGCTTCTGCTCACATTCTCTTGGCCAAAATGGCTACATCTAGCTGCAAGGGAGGCAGGGAAATGTAGTCCTGGAAGATGGGGAGAGCAGATTTGGTGGGCAGCTGGCAGCCTCTGCCACATCTGGTTGCCTGTTTGAATCGCTCACTGGGCTATAAGCCCCGTGAGGGAAGGGAACCTGTCTGTCTGGTCATCCTTGTGTCCCTCTTGACTAATGCACAGCCTGACTCACTGTAGACCAGCAGTTCTTGAAGTTGGCTACACATTGGACCCACATGGGATATTTAGAACATCCTGATGCCTAGCTTCTACTCTTGAACAGTTCTTGTATAGTTGCTATGGTGTGGGACCTGGGTATTGGGATTTTTAAGCTTCCTTGGTGGTTTTAATGCGTGGAAAGGTTTAGGAGCCACTGCCATTGAGTAAATGAATGAAGGGAGGCATGCATGCATGAATGAACGAATGACCAGATCTGCCACCAGATGTTGATACCCTGTGCCAGAGGTTACAAACTGATATTTTGGGAGATGATGTTTTGTTTGGCTTGTATGGGGCTTGAATTTTTTTTTTTAAATATATGTCAATTGCCAACATTTAAAAACTGAAAGAGTCCATATAACACGTTGAACTTTTGGTCTCCTTCTGAAAATCAGATGATCTGGCCACACTAGGCTCCTTACAGATGCTCTCAAGTTTGCCACAGTCCCCACCACTCCCTTATGTTCACCACCCACCCCCTCACCCATTTGTTGCCTACGTGGAGTTTAAAGGCATTTACATGTGATTCTGTCTGAGTAACCTTCTGTGCATTATCTCACAAATTTCAGCTTTTTCCAGAGTCATTCTCCTTTGAGAGAAAGAGTGATGTGTTGTCAAGTCCATTCTAGGCTGGGCATCTTTCCTGCCTCTGCCTTCAATCCGTTTGATCCAACAGCCCCCGGCCCAGCCCACTGAGAACAGAAATAGATTTTGTCGATTTCATCAGTGCTCGGGGTGTGGGCAGAGGATGTGGTGGGATGAGCTCTGAACCGGGAGCCGGGATGCTGGCCGCTTTCCTCGGCTTTGCTTTAACTCACTCAGTCATCTTAGAGACAGGGCATTTTTCTTTCCTGGGCGTCAGCTCTCTCCTCTGCAAAAGGAAGCAATTGAACTCAATCATCTTTCAGTTCCCTTCCTACGCGCTGGCTCTCAGAATCAGGCCCCGTTTTAAAGATTCTGGAAGTCTTCTCCTTTGAAAAGGGCCATTTCCGACGTAGAAAGCTGCTTCGTTTGGGACTCGTCCTTGAAACGAAGCTGTCCTTCCGATGGAATCAGCCATTTGCCAATACTGCATCCAGCCACGCAAAGCTATACGGCAATCAATTAAACCAGTATAAATTATTGTCATACAAATCCCATTAACAGGCGCAAAAGGGGAGATTATATCCTCCAGAAGCGAACTTAAACGTTAACGCCTGCCATCTTTTGAGGAAGTGTTTCTCTTTTATCTCTCTGCCAGACTAATAGTTTGTTTATAGCAAATGCTCTCAGAAAGAGATATATTAAAAACCCTTGTTCGCCACGGGCTGAGTCTGTCTTTAATATTCCCCTTCTTTTTCCTAAAGGAATCTCACCGAGGAGTCCAGATGTCCGTATCTGCAGGACAGTGTCTCTATGGGGTGCTTGATAATGCATTCTTGTCTGGTCCCTTTCGAGGTTGTTGTGCATGCAGAGCAGTTTCTGGAGGAAAGGGGCCGCCTTTCCTTCACACTGAGGGTGAAGGAGATAGCTTGGAGGTAGACGTGGTTCTCTCATCAGGCAGGGCCACCACGTGAACGTCTATTTTCAGCCTCGTAACACTGCGATTTTATATTTGTGGAGTGTGCCTAAACTAGACAAAGGCAAAAAGTCATAATGTCGTGGACTTTGCAGTTGCATCACTGTCTTCGTTTGGGTTCCTTAGAAATAGACCCCACGTCGGGGATTCAAGAGTAAGTGCTTTGTTTGGAATGTGGTCCCGCTGGGAGAGAAGCGGGGACATGAGAAGGATGTCCCCAAGCTGAGTACTATTGTGGGCAACTGGAGCTTAATCCCACTGGGCAAGTCTGGGAGCCACTGCAGAACATGCACCTCAGCTGTTCCACCTGAGGGGCGAGGGAACTGGGGCGTACACCAGTTTTTCATCATTGCTTGAAAGTTGTTTCCCGGGGATGTTAATTCCGTGATACTTCTCCCTGCCATGAGTGAGGGTGGAGAGGCACATAGGGTGCCCTGCAGTGGTTAGAGATGGGTGGGGCATGGGAGAGGGGCTGCAACGCACAATATCCAACTCTCCTTCTCTTGATATGTGTCCTGACTTTCATTGTGCACTTTTTCTATTTCGCCTTTGGAGGATGCTAAATCTACCTGCACTCTGGGGTCCAGGTCTAAACCAATCATCATTATACTGTTCCCTGGCCACAGTTACTGGTTCATGGTGAACACAAGAAGCAATTCAGACCAGTGAGAAGCTGGAGTTGCTGGGAAAGATTTCCCATTCTTCTGAGAGGGCATCCAAAGCCAACCTTCTCTGACCCTGTCTGGACTCGGGGGATTAGGGCACAGAGCCTTGGGCGTTGTTGGGGACCATCTTGAGACCATGAAGATGGATCAGACGGAAGATGAAGCCTGCACTGCAGAAGATACGGAAAGAGGCAAAACCTGAACCTCAGCCTCACCAGTGAGCTGCTGAATTAAGCCATCCTTGACACATGGCCTTCCTTAGAACTTCCGGTCATTTAAGCCAATGAATCGCTTTACTATTTCATCCAGTTGTTGAGTTTTCTGTTGTTCGCAACTGCATACTCCCTACATGATTCAAAAGAGGATTGCTCAGCTTGGGTGAGGGAGGTGAAACGAGGACTTGGGCGTCCTCATGCGTGGTTGGCAGGATGATGAGATGACAGAACTGTTCTGGAAGCCGTATGCATAGCAGGGAGCTCGGTGTTGTGAGTGTGAGCGTGCCCTTTGCAAGCAGATAGGCCTGGGTTTTAGTCCTGGTTCTGCCAGCTTTTAGCTGTGTGACAGTGAGAGGTTACAGACTGCTCTGAGCCTCAGTTTGCCCATCTATAAAATGCGGGATGATAACACCAGCCTCATAGGATTGCTCAGAAGATACAGGAGTGCGAGACCTGGCATGAAGTCCGTGCTTAATAAATGCTAAGGCCAGTGATGATTCCCGTTATGGAGAGAGCGTGTGGGCACAGCATCAGAAGCCTTAAGAATGTGCAAACTTCTGGAATCAGCAAACTGCACTTCTAGGAATTTATCTTTCGTAAATAATCAGATAAGTGCCTAAAAAAATATATATGAGAATTTTCTTTGCACCACTATTTAAATTGGCAAAAGATTGGAAACAACATAAATATTCAACCAATTATGGTACAGCTGTAGATGTAATATATGGGGATTATTAAAATGGTGATGTATATGGTAATATTATTGACATGCAAAGATGTTCTTTACATGTTATGTGGTATAAAATCAGTTTTAAAGGAGTATATAAAGATTGGTGCAGCTGTTGTAAGATAGTGTTTGCACCCCCACATTAAGATTTGCTCTCTTTGGGGATAGGATGTGGCATTATGGGTAGGTTTCAAGGCCTTCTTTCCATGTCATTTGGGTACTTAATTATACAATGAGCATGTATTACATTTGTAATCAGAATGATAAAGTCTTTATACTTTAAAAACACAAATGAGGCCCAATTTTCCTGACTTGCTAAATTATCAAATGCCCTCATTTTCCTAAATATAAGATGAGCTTTCACTATTTCCCACAAGAGATACGGCTCACACAAAGGATTTTTCCCTAACCTTTATTTGTTTCTCATTACTGAAGTGATATGTGTTCCTAGTAAAAAAATTCAATTATAGAAATTTATTATTTGGTTCCTGTACCTTCCACTCTCACCCTATTATTCACTCCTAAATTCAAAATGCGTGTGTTTTTAGCTTCTCTATGCATAAACTTATCTCCTGTGTTCATTTTCTATGTATATGCTAATACATATCTCTTGGATATTTTCTATTCAAAACCACCGTCATTAGTAAGCCACTCCTTTGACTTAGCCTTTCAGTGAGACATAAAATTCTGCATTATATGAGAAGGCAGATTTTTTTTTTGGAGGGGAAGGCAAGTCAATTTCAACAAGGAATTTGAAAAATTTGCTTCTTAAAAATCAAAGAACATATACATATATTGTTTTTTATTAACAAGGGATTTATGTGCAGTAAAAAAATACACAGATCCTAAAGTATATAGTTTGATGAATTTTGCGATATATATATATATATTTAAACATAGGCCCATATTTTATAAACTTTCCTGCCACTTGCTTTTTTCATTTAGCAATGTATCTTGGATCTCTTTTCTCATCTGTCCCATTGTTTTAATAGCTGTGTAGCATTCCATCATTGTAACTGTAGGATCATTTGTTTTCCCAGTCCCCTCTTGATGAGCATTTGGGTGGTGTCCAATTTTTTGCTGTTACAGACAGTGCAGTGAATATCCTTGCACATCTATCTTTGCGCCCTTGTGGGAGAATTTTTCATAGGTGGATCGTTATTGATGTCTAAGCGCGATCGATTCAGACTATTCCACATGGGATGTTCAAGAGATGTAATCTCTGTTCCCAGAAGGGCCTCCGCTAGACAAACAAACACCGTTCTACTCATGTTTTCTCTGCTCTGGTCCTGACCAGGGACCTCAGCTTTCATGTCTACTCCTCCTAAAGGAAGGGGATTCTGGGCTAGAGCCTACTCAATTCCTCCCTCATCTTCAAATTTTGTACCCAGGTGAAATCCTATCCACTCCATCTGGGCAACTTTGGGGTTTGCAATGATCGATGGAATGCCAGCTCGGTGCTGGGCTCTTTGGGCTCTGCGATACTGCACTACACATGGGGGAGGCAACAAACAAGGAAACAGATGAATGATGCAAGAAACCCAAGTTAACCCCTTCTTGAAGGCCCCCGTGGCTACCAGCAGAGGGTGACGGGGACTGATCCTTAGGTACCATATCTTACGAATAGCCCTCCCACCTCTAACTGGAAATGGGAGAAATTTCTCTTTGGTAGAGTATTATTTCTGTTTCTTGCCTGATTTGTAAGAATTATGTTCCTTTCTCTTGGTAGACTCAGGAAGGCTCTGGGGTTAATGATTATGTAGAAATAAATCCCAGATTTTTCAGACGCAGCAAAGCATAGGGAAATGAGCACAGGTTTGGGGGTTAGAGTTTGAATCCCAGCTATGATTGAATAATGGTGCTCCAAAGATGTCCATGTCCTAATTTCCGGGAGCTGTGAGTATGTTCCCTTACATGGCAGAAGGAACTGTGCAGATGCAATTAAGTAAAATGTTTTGAGGTGGGAAGATTATCCTGGATTTTCAGGGTGAGGGACAAAGTAATCACAATAGTCTCAATACAAGAGAGGCAGGAAGGTCAGAGTTAGTAGTAGGAGATGTGACAATAGGAACAGAGGCTAGGATTATGCATCACCCTGAGCCAAGGGATGAGCCTCTAGAAGCTGGAAAAGTCAAGGAAATCATTCTCCCTTAGAGCCCGACAAGGAGTATAGTCCTGACACTCCATTCAGATTTTGACCTTCAGAACTGTAAGATAATAAATCTGTGCTGTCTTAAGTCACCAAGTTTGTGGTATTAATAATTTGTTACAGCAGTAGTAGGAAATTAATATACCAGCCTGTCCACTTGCTGCTGTGTGACTCTAGACAAGTTATTAACCTCTCTGAGCCTCAGTTTATCATCTGTAAAATGAGCACCCTCTTCTGTGTTATTTTTTTTTTTTAAACAACTGGAGATAAAAAAAAAAAAAAGCTAAAGTGCCTACCTTAGTGCCTGGAACCAAATAGATGTCAAGCAAATAAACAGAAGATATTATAGTATATTATTGATAATTTAATTCCTTCATATCATAAATGATTGAAGATACCTTATAAGAACACAAACCATGACCCACTAACAAAATAGAACTAGTGATTCAGGCTCAATGAAAACATAAATGAGGGCAGAAATTCAGTTCAGGGAAAAGACCACGCACGTGTAGGCAATATGGATTTTAGGAGTTGCTCCAGGTGAGCTTCAGATTTGGCACTGAGCTCCCTGGTTGCCAAAGTGAAAAGGGAGATATGTCAAGTTTTATACTTTTTAATAACAGAGAGGAAAGAAGCTGTTTGCTCATAGTACTGTAAGAAATCTCTCCCTATATTTTTCCTTTGGCATGCTTAGCACAAGTGCAGTCAACTAATTGTGTGATTATCTATTTAAATCTGTCTCCTCTTACAAGACTATTCTCAACTCTGGCTTCACACTAAAATCACTTGGGACCTTTAAAAAATACCAATGTCTGGTTCTGCCCCAAACTAATTACATCAGAATCTCTGGCAGTGGAGCTGACATCAGTATTTTTTAAAAGCTCCTCAGGTGGGTTCTGGTGGCAGCCAGGGTTGAAAATCCACCTAACTGGACTGTTAGCTCCCTGGAGGTAGCAACTGGATTTATCTTATGTACTCTACCAATTTACCCCCAATACTTAGCCTAGTGCTTAGCACTTAGTAGGTGCTTAACATGTCTTCTTTCATTAATTCTTTTTGCACAGGTCAACTATTCATCTGATTTAAAAAATGTCAAAAGATATACAACAGAATGTCTTTCTCCTCATCTATCTTCTATCCATCTAGTTCTCACTTCTCCCCAGCCCCTCGGTACAGGTGATCACTATTAAAGTTTCTTCCAGGATATCTTTATGCAAAAATAAGTAAAACTGAATACATATATGTATGCATACATATATACATGCATGCATACATATATACATGCACACACATGTGTGTGTGTTTATGTTCTGTTAAATTGAGTTATTAGTCCCAACTCTTCACTCCCCTCTCTTGATATCAGACATCCACACCCTTTGCCTTGGCTCCTGGTGGGTAGGGTGTTCTTCACTCCTTGATTTTGGACTTGGTCACATGACTTGTTTTGGCCAATGGGGTGTTAGCAGATGAGAGGTGAGTCTTGAGATGTTTTTGTGTGATTGGTCTTATTCTCTTGAGCTCATGCTTCACCATGAGAAGAGCACGACCTGGTTAACTGTTACCCCTTCAGCCTCGTCCTTGCACGAGGAATGGGGAACACTCTAAACAGCACCTGTAGCTTGCAGCGTGGAGCAGGGCCACTCTACTGAGCCCGCGGAGATTGGCAGAACCCCAACCGTGTCTCAGATCCATGAGCTTGAGAATGAATAATTACTTTTTAAACAGTTTTGAGGTGGTTTCTTAGGCAGCATTATTGGGGGAATACTGTGTCCTCTGTGCCTCATTATTTGTCAATATGTCATGTAAATCTCTCCAAATCAGTGAATCTCATTCTATTTTTTAAAATCTGTAGTGGGTAGATAACCAAAGGTTGGGTAATGGATACAAAAATATAGTTAGACAGGAGGAATAAGTTCTAGTGTTTCATAGCAATATAGGGTGACTACAATTACAAATTTATTATATATTTTCAAATAGAAGAGAGGATTTTGAATGTTCTCAACACAAAGAAATGATAAATGTTTGGGGTGATGCATATGCGAATTACCCTGATTTGATCTGTATACATTGTATGCATGAATTGAAATGTCACACTGTACCCCATAAGTACAATTGTACAATTGTACAATGTACAATTGTACAATGTACAATTATTGTGTCAATTAAAAATAATAATAAAAGCAAAAAATGCTGTATATTAATAGAATGCCATTCTTTGGCTATACTAATCTATGCAAAGACATCTAGGTTGTTTCCAATATTTAGCTCTTAAAATTCTTCAGTGAATAACCTTGTCTATACATCATTTTGCACAAGTCCAAATATTCCTGTAGGATAAATTCCCAGAAGTGAAATTGCTGTGTCAAAGAACACGTGCATTCATGATTTTGATGGATATTGTCAAACGACACTCCATAGGAACATGCCTACCAGCAGTGCTTGAGAATACCTGTTTCCCCACAGCCTCGCCAACAAAGTGTTTTATTAACCTTTTGAGATTTTTGCCCATCCAAAGGGGAAAATGATATTGCTGTAGTTTTAATTTGCATTTCTCTCACTTGAGTGCGATTGAGCGTCTTTTCAAATGGGTACGAGCCATTTGTGTTTTCTTTTCTATGAACCATTTATTCATTACCCTTTAGCCATCTTTCTCTTAGATTGTCTTTTTCTTATTGATTCTCTCAATACATATTTGCTGAATAAACAAAGGAATGAAATACAATGAATTTAAATAGGGAGCATTGAATACCATGGTTTGACATCCCCAAAGAAAACCCGGCAGAAGCAAGAATAGATTTGGCATGGCTGCGGCTTTTCATCGCGTTCTTTGATAAAAAGCCCAGGACCTCACATTGAAATGCCTGTCCTGGTGGGCAGCTCTGCAAGAGGTTGAGGTACCGAGGTTCAAGTAGGCAGCCTTCTGCAGCGAGAGCTGAGGACACCCCGGGGGCGTCTCGGTTCTCAGCAGGACGTTCAGTGGGAAGGGGGGACTGTACGCTTTCCAAGGCCAGGAGACCTCGTTCGTTCTCTGAGACGGGTGGTCGGGAGTGAATCTATGTGCTTTAGACACCAGTTGAGCGGGCAGCAGGTTGACAACCTATTGTGAACATTGAGGAGGCCAATCTGGGCTCTCACCTGGATGGAAAGTGTCACACTCAGCTGGTGAGTTTCATGCACCATGCACCTGCCTTGCTTTTTGGCCAGAGCAGGCTTAGTAATGGTTTGTGGTGTTCTCATGGTCTTAAAGACGATCATTGTTGCCACCATCCCTGCTGCTGTCATTCCTGCTGTGGCAGCTGCTCTGGTCCTGTCTATCACTCATGGAAATGACCCAGAATCACCTCCCCTTGTGCGTGTGCTGTACACATCTCCCTGCTGCCCTGGAGTTTTCCTGTTCCAGCGAGGCATGCAGCGTTGTGGGCTCCAGTTGCTACCCACCTATATGAAACCCAGAAGTGTGGGGGAGTTGACACCCCACTGTGGGAGAGGGGGAGCTTTGACCAATGGCAGATGAGAGCTGGTGGATAAATTATTCCAGCCCCCCCAGATGGATTGTTCAAAGATGCAGCTTCTCTGAAGACATCTGGGATACCAAGCAATCTACCTGTCCCAAAGCCGTGCCAGCACCATAAAACACTCCCTTTTGTCTCTCTTCTTTCTTCTTCGCTTTTGCTTCCCTGGGATTGCATTTCCCAAAACCGTATGAGCATGTAATACTCCAGGCTCTGTTTTCCAGGGATCCCCCGCTAAGATAGAAAGTAAACTCATTTCCATCCAGAGATGGGGGTTTCTATACATTGTATATGTGACATCTAGACAATGGCTTGTGGGATTACTGTGAGGAAGGTTTAAAGGACAAGCCCTACTATTTATTGAGCACTTACTATGTGAGAATTCTACATTAAATGTTTCACATACGCTATATCACTTAATTCTCACAATATCCCTATGAAGTATTACTGCCATCATTTTTACCAATAAAGGAGGCTTTGGATGTTTAAGTCACTTATCCAAGCTAGTAAATGATTGATTGAGCTGGGCTTTCAATCCTGTTCTGCTCAGCTCCAAACTGGTACTTATGTGATTCAAAAGTCACATGATGTGCTGTAATGCACTTGGAAAAAATGCCTTACCAGAGGAAGTCACCTAAGTGTATCCAACTGACCCTTTATGGGCTCACTTTCCTGCTTTATAGGACCAAGAGAGTATTAACAACAATATGTACCTTACCGACGGGCAACATGCTATGCTTTCCAAGTTCTCCCATATTTTATTAATATCTTCCTACTAACCCAGGAGGACAGGAATATGACACTTCCTGAATAAATCCCCATTGATTAAAAGCAGAAACTGCAGCTCAGAGAGGCCAGGAGACTTGCCAAAATCCACCCAGCCTGTGGTCACTGGAAATAGACTTGAATCTTTTGTGCCCCATTTGGTGCTATTCCTGCAGCCCTCCCTTGCTCTCAACTGGGCACATATGCGTGACAGTTGTTACTGCCTTAGAAATTGTTTCATGCAACAGTGAAAATTCAAGCAAAACAAAACATCACAGAGTAAAAATGAAGTCTCTGACCCTCCATTCACATGTGTGTGTGTGTGTGTGTGTGTGTGTGTGTATCCTTTTGGAGTTATACTCTGAATATACTGACATACATAGGACACCACTGAAAACACGCAGATGGCAGGTCGTCCCACACCTTGCTTGGAGATGGTTCCATCTCAGGGCATGTCAATTAGTGGCCTCTCTTGTCTGAGGAGCATTTGTTCCCTGGGATGGACGGACCATAAGTCATTTGGCTAATCCTCCATTGAGAACGATCAGGTTGCCTTTTGCCCCCTGTTGTGCATTCGTAATGAGAGAGTGTTGCTTGATGGACGAGAGGATAGGAAAGCGAAGGACTTGCCCAAGGTCGTGCAGCTCGTTGGTGGCGATGCTGGGATTTAAATGTAGGTCTCCTGACCCTGGTCCACCTTGTTTTGTGGTTACCCCACAAAACTGCAGGTATATGGAACAAAACCCCAAAAGGCCAGGGTGGAAGGACAGATATGGACAAATGAGGAATGGTGGACCTTCAATGTCAGGGGCTATAGGGGGGTTGTCCACTTCCTGCTTCTGGGGTGGTGTCTTGCCCAGCCATTCTCCTAACTCTCTGGCAGGGTCACGGCCACCACCAAACCTCCTCCAGTGCGAATGTCCCTCTGCTCTGCTCCAGCACAGCAGTTCAGCACGCCCCGGGACACCTCCCTCGGCTCCCTCCAATGACAGGTAAGTCATTGATCATCCCTGAGAACCAGCTGAGAGCAGGATCTATTTAAAGAAGCACATGTTTCCAGGTGCTGAGTCACAGGCTGGGCCAGCCGGCCCGAGTCTGGGCAGTGCGGATGTTCACGGTACAGCGGTCACTGCAGCCTGGCTCAGAATTCGACAAACCACCCCAAAGAGGCTCTGAGCTGAAATACCACACTTTGTAAATGAAACACGATACTTGGAGCCCCACACGTTTCCAGATTTTAAACATGGGTATTCTCAGTACCTCCCACCTCACCACTATTTTTTATTATTATATTAACATAATGTTGATCAATCAGCCATAATTGCTTTCATGGAGACCCAGACTGAAATCCTAGTCTGCTGCTTACCAGCTGTGCGACCTTGGGCAAGGTGAATAGCCTCTCTGAGCCTCATTGTCCTCATTTGTAAAATGGGGTTAACAGCTACCTTGTGTGGTGCAGGGGCAAGATAAGTACAGCAACATATAGGAAGCTTATGTCACAGCCTGCGGCAGGTAGTAAACATTCAGCAACTGATAGCAAATTAAATTAAATCAAACAATTAAATTAAGTTAGTGTTCGGTACTATGCTGCGCATGGTAGGAGAATACCAAATGCAATGCAATATGGTGCTGGCTCTCATGAAAGTTGCTGTCTAGTTGTTTAAAGAAGTCACAAATTTGTGAAGTTTAACAAGTCTGAGCAATGCAACATTCAGATAATTGTTGAGGACCTGCTTTGGTTCAGGCAAGGCACTGACCGGGGCTCTGGAGGTGCATAAATGGCTCCTGACCTCCAGCAACTCACTGTCTAACGGGACAGACCATGCCATGCAAACATAGCGTGACAGTACAATGTGGAAAGTTCTCAAATATGTTTGAAACGGTAAGGGCATCCAGTCATAGAGCAGCTAATTCTGCCTAGGACATTTGGGAGAGGCCTCTGAAAGGAAAAAAAGATGACAAATACATGGCATATGTAATATCACTCTCCATTCTCTGTCCATGGCAGTCATTGATAGTCACAGTCCTCTGCATCCTTCTCAACACAAAATGACCCTCTGCATCCTTCTCAACACAACGCTCTAGACAGCCACTACCAGTCGATCAGCACTGATATGATGAATGCTATTTGCCATCCTTGAGTTAAAAGGTGTTTCAAGGAACTAAAAAGTATCAGCTGTGAGATACAAATAGAGCTATGGATCTCATGGAAGAGAAATGGTCTAGAGGGAGGTATGAAAAAACCTGGACTCTAGTTGTAGCTTTGACACTTACGTGCCCTGTGAACTTGGATCACGTAATCTCTTCGAGCATGTTTCCTCTAAATGACTCTGAGGTCTGAGACAAGGGAGGCATTTCCAGGGTGGGTGCTCAAGGCAGGCTTACCGCAGGAGGCAGGAATTCAGGGGGCTTTGAAGGATGGGCATAATTTGCAACAACAGAGATCAATGTGTGTGTCCATGTGTGCATGCGTGTGTATATGTATGCATACATGTTCTAAGAGTATGAGGGAATGTCGTAGGTAGGCAATGGATGGATTTCAAAATCTACTCCCCTCTTCCCTCTCCAAACATGAAAAGCAGACACATCCCAGCAGTCTACACTATGGTGTGAACCCTGTTCTTTGGGAACTGCAGCAGGTGTCAGGATTGCAGGACCTGCCAGGAGTGGTCACAACTGTGGAAAAAGTTCCCTGGGGAATGGGGAAGGTGGCATCTGCCTGCTGCTCCTTCCTCTTGCATGTCAACCTGCCATTCCCCGCAGCAGAGGACCCATCTATCTGTCTCCTCAGCAGGGCCAGCTCACCCCTGAGCCCATGAGGATACCTGCTGGTGACCAGAAAGGCTGTTTGCCATGCAGACCTGTGTGACCCACAGTCGTGCCTCCAAGGGGCTGTCTTCCACAGTGAAACCAGGGCAGAACCGACAGTGTAGCTCTAGATTCAATACTTGCCATTCGGACTCCCTTTTCTGTTTACTTTTCTCATTCCACCTATAACACAACAGACTGCTTAGCAGAATGGTTTGGGTATGTGGACTCCACAGACAAACTGCTTGGGTTCAAATTCTAGCTCTGCCACGTCCAAACTGTGCAACCTTAGGCAAATGACTCAACCTCTCTGAGCCATAGTTTCCTCATCGATAAAATAGGGGGGGCAATAATAGTACCTCCTTCATAGAGAAGTGTGTGGATTCAATGAAAAAACCTATGCAAACACAGTGCAGTATCTGTCATAAATGTTCAATAAATATTCACTATTATTACATTATCAGTTATAGTATTTCCTATTTTACCTTGTCTTGCCCCAACTAGATTGTAAACTCCCTGAGGGATGGAACCATCTCTTTTGCATTCCCCAAAGTCTGGGCACAATAGTGAGCATGTGAAGGCACTCAAAAGTATTGCTTATTATTTGATATAAAAATAGAACATTGTAGAAGCTGTGGAGGAAGTTCTGCTTTCTGCACTTAGGGCTCAAGGATCTTTAGGTCCACATCTACCTTCCCAGACTCATCTCCTGTTCCTTTTTACAAAAATCTACCATCCAGGCATATCAAACCATTTGTGATTCCTTGAATATACCACTCTCTTTAATGCTTCTCCTTGCAAACCCTATTTCCTTTGCCTTCCCCCCAAGGTTGTCAGTCAAGGCTTTTAAAATTTCAAATGACATAAGTGTAACATAAAGTAGCCAAAGCAGAAAAAAAAGTCTATTTGTTCAAATAACATAAGGATCTAGTATTACAGCCTCAGGTATGGCTGGATCCAGGGACCCAAATTATACCATCAGGACTTTTTCTTTCTCCCAGATCAATTTTCCTTTGTGTTGGCTTCATTATTAAATATGGTCATTATTAAATATGGTAGTGGCAAGATGGCCATCGATAGTTGAGGTGTACCTCCAACCATCATAGCAATACCAAGAGAAAGAGAATGCCTTTTCATTTAAGGTTCTAGAGAGAGTCTGAGATTGCCTCTCATTGGACCAATTTTAGTCATGTGCTCATCCTCAGTCTAATCACTGTGGCTAGGAAGATGAACTATGCTGATTGGACAGATTTGGGTCATGTGTTCATCCCCGGGGCCATCATAGGGACTGAGTGTGGGTAAAAGGTCATTGGATACTGGGCAGATAAAAACAACAGATGCTCCACACAGATGGCAAACCCTTTTCAGCATTCAAAATGAAGCTTGAATGTCATCTTAGTCAAGTGACTCTAAACCTACCTCCTACCCCCAGGTTGAGTCATAAGCTGTCTCCACTATTAGCCCACACTCCATACAATTGTAACTAACTCTCCCTTAAGGCAGGGCCTGAGTATTATTAGTGTTGTAGACTCTGGGCACCTAACATGAAATAAATGTTCATTGAATGAATGAATGAATGAATGAGTGAAGCCAGAGTCTGGTGGTCCTGGGCCTGTTTTCCCTCAGACCTATTGCTCCCCCTTCCCTGTCCTATTATCATGGGGATAGGGGTCAAGCCTTTTAGGTAGCATTTCCCAGGCTCCCTAACTTCTGCCTGAGGCAACCAATAGAAGACCTTGGCAGTATATTTGAGGGCAAATTAGGGAGAACCTGGGGCCTTCCCAGGTTCCCTACCCCTCTCTAGCTGAGAGGCTTCTTTTGCAATGGCTGTATCTCTGGAGTCCCAGCTTCTGCCCGTAACCTTGGCCTCTGGGATGTGGTCATACCTCCTCCTCCCTCTGTCTGTCCAGACACAGGGACAGTGGAAACTTTTGGCTGTAGATAATCTCAGAGTGGTCTTGCCATCCCCTCTTGGCTTATGACCTTTTCCATCCCCCATGCAACCAATTTCCTGCATTAAATGTCATCTGTTTGAAATCCTTAGTGTGGTGTCTGTTTTCCTGGTTGTTGTCTGACTAGTATCAACCTGTTAGGGGGTTTCATTTGGAGCCTGCAAACTGTTAGGAACAAGCTGGCTCTATAGAATTGTCTGAGCCAAAAGAGGACTTTGGTTTGCTCTTAGAGAAACTTTTCAGCTGCTGGTTTGAGAGAGAGAGAGAGCGAGAGAGAAAGAGAGAGAAGTCACCTCTGTCTACAGACTCTGTATTCACTAAAAGTTCTCCATTCATCTAATACCCCTGCTGCTTGTCTGCATGGTCTCAGCTGGTCAGGGAGTAGCATATCTGTGGGGAATCAAAAGATGTCAATCATGGGAGTGGTAGGGAGGAAGCTGTAATGTTTCAATCATGGTGTGTGTGTGTGTGTGTGTGTGTGTGTGTGTGTGTGAGTGATTGCTATTTTATGCCCAATTCCAGTTTTTCAGAAGAAAGGCAGGCTTCCTACCATTTGGTTCTAGGAAGTGAGGGAGACTCATGAGATTATTTCTGCCCACAGAAAGCATAAGACTGGGCAAGTAAAGACCTCACAGTTCCCTGCTGTACCGCACAGAACAGAGCATGAACAAAGCAGTGCAGGAGAGCTCAACCTGTGGCCCTTAGTGCCTGTCATACCTGAGCTGAAGTCCTGGCTTTGCCCTTATTACGTTGTGATCTTGCATAAGGGACTTAGCATTTCTGAGTCTTGGTTTCTTTATCTATAAAATGCAGCTAATTATAGCATCCGCTTCATGGAATGAAATGAATCAATGCATGTAAAGTGCTCAATGCACTGCTTGATGTAAACTTCCATACAAGCCTTCCATAAATATTGGCTTAAAACCTGAGATCTCCATACTGAGGCTGGATCACAGACCTTGGCAGAGCTGAGACCACACCTTACTCATCTCAGTACCCACAGTGCCTGGCACTTATGGGATTAATTTAGTTCCAAGGAGTAGGGTTCCAATGAAGTTAGCTTAGATAAAAATGGAGGCTGTTATGTGGAAACAGGAAATCTTTTAGAACCTAATAGTAAGAACTATGGCTGGGATTCACTGCAACTAAATCATACTGTCACCTTGGACCCCTCCCCTGCACATGTTCTTGGTGTCCCCTCAGTGCTTCTGTGTTTCATTTCTCTCTCTATAGCTGGATGCCATCTCTCCTCATGCATCCACTTGTACCTGGTCCATCATGGCATCGCCAAATGCCAGCTCTGCTCCCCAAGCCTACACTAGTGGAAGATCATACAGCAGTTTAGAGCCTGAACTTAGAATCACACTGCCTGGGCTCTGTGGCTCTGCTATTTACTAGCTCTGTGCCCTTGAACTCGTTCCACACTTCCATACGCACGTTGTATGGCAGGCTGCACCAAGCACCTCATTTTCCCCATCTGTGCATTGGGGGCAATAATAGCACCTGCCTTGTAGGGATATTGTGAGATAAGTGAGTTAATATGTGTGAGGTGCTTACGATGCCTGGTACACAGTAAGTGCTCAGTTAACGTTAGTGATTCGTATGTGACTCCAGCTCAACCTCCTGTCTTAGGTTGGTTCCCAGATGCACACCCTGAAACACGTGAAAAGGATTTATTAGGTTGTGTTCCCGGCGGAAACTGGAAGGGAAATAGGGAAATGGATCACAAGGAAGGAACAGAGGCCACGCAGCGGGTGGTACCAAGCTAGGTCTGCGGAAGGCAAAACCCTGGCTTAAGCCTGCAGGGGGCGCTCTGGAGTCAGCAGTCACTTCTGAGGGTTGTTCCCATTAGGAGGTGAGGGAGCTGGAGAATTGACACTCTCGCACCTGTCAGTCATGGTTTAAGGGAATTCCTGGACCTGTTAGGTTCTCTGTGTCACCCTGAGAGGCAGCGAGTGTGCACGACGATGGTGAAGCAATCCCAGGAGAACTGCATGGAGCTCTGACCACACTTGCGTCTCCTCCCTAGGGAGCAACATAGCTCATACTTCATATCCCAAACTCAGTCCCCCAGCAGCGGAAATCTGATGGGGACTGTGTGACCACCTCTGCCCCAGACGTGTGTAGCTAGGGGCTTCCTTAGCACGTAAAGTGGCTTGTTGGAAGGAGGGCTATAGGGGAACAGCTGTCGTCTCAAGGATGCAGACGCTCCTCAGCCCAGTGGGGGTCCCAGCTAGGGCTTTAGTGACGCCACCATTTGGGAAGGCAGTTAACAAAGCAGTCCGGTGGGCAAGCACTGGAGTCAGACTTCCAAGTTCAGATCCCAGCTCTTCCACGCTCTGATTTGTGCTCGAGCAAGTGACTTGGTCTCTCTGTGCTGCAGTTCTCTTAACCGGAAACTGGGTATGATAATAACAGTATCTTCCTCGTAGGACTCTCGTGGGGATTTAGTAAGAGATGGTGATTTTATTCAGCCATCCATAGGAGAACGAAGTACTGACACATGCTACAACCTGAACGAACCCTAAAAACATCATGCTGAGTGAAAGAAGCCAATATTGTGTGATTCCATTTGTATGAAATGGCCGGAATAGGCCAATCCATAGAGACGGAAATTAGATTGGTGGTTGCAAAGGGCTGGGAGAGAAAGGATGGGAGTGACTATCAATGGGTATAGGGGATGATAAAATGCTCTGGAATTAGATAGTGGTAATGGTTGCATAATCTTGTGAATATATTAAAAACAACTAACCTGTACACTTTAAAATGGTGAATGTTATGGTATGTGAATTATATCTCAATTAAAAAATAAAAGATATGGCAGGCAAAGTCTTTGGCTCACAGCAAATGTGTGATAAACCATCTTTCCCTGGATTACTGTAGTAGCCTCCTAACTGGTTTTTCCACCATCAGAGTATTCAGTGGTGCATGAGTTCATGTTACTCCTTCTCTCTAAACTCTTCCATGGCTCCCATCTCTCTGGGTAAAGGCCCAGGTCATTACAGGGGCCTACAGGGCTCTACACTAGCTGGGTCCTGGCTCCCTCTCTCATCTTATCTCCTGGGAGTCTTACTTTGCTCTTTCTGCTCCAGCCATATAGCCTCTTGCTGCTCCTCAAACATATGCCACGTATGTCCCTACCTCAGGACCTTTGCACTTGTGGTTCCCTCTGCCTTGAGCAAACTTCCCTTGGAGACATGCTGTGCTTGCTCATCTGCCTCCTTCAAGTGTTTGTTCAAACGTCACCTTCTCGTTGAGACTTTCCCTGACCACTCACTATATTTAAAACACAAACCTCCTACCCTGGGACTCCCTATTCACCTGCCCAGATAATTGTTCTCTGGACCATTTAGGTTTATTGCTGACTCCATGATAGTGTTAGCCCCACGAGGGCAGGATTTTTGGGCATCTAGCTCACTGCCGTCTCCCCAGTGCCTAGTACAGTGGCCTGACACAGTCAGCACTCAATATTACTGAATAAATAATTGGTAGTGCTTATGATAACTCATGATAAACTTTCAGAGACTTTTAATCTTTTTATTTTCCTCTCATGGGTGTCTCGTGCACTTTAACCCGACACCTCTTTGAGGCATTTTTTTTCTTTCAGGTCATTCCCATTGGGTGTTGGTTTTAGAGGCAGACATTGTTCTTGTGGTATAATTACAAAGTTGCTCTAGAAAAGAGATTCATCTCACTTTGAAGTGAACCCTCTTTTTTCGAAAAAGAAAAAGAAAAAGAAAAAAAAGACACCAGAGCCCCCGACTGAATTCTTCTCTGTAATGAAATTAGTTTTCTAAAGCTGATGTGGAGGCTGATTTGTGTATTGCTGTCAGCTGGAAGGCTTTGAAATTAATTGTCTCAGCTAACCTGGTTGAGATCGAACCCTGTTACGTTTAGTTCATAGAAACATTATCTCCTCTTTGGTGTCCCGAGGGACCGAAAGTCCTGCCTTATTTTTCTCTTGAGTAGGAGAATGTCATTTTTGTTGGTTTCAAAATTAAGACAGGGAACTAAATGGTAGTGGAAAGAACTCTTAGATGGGGAGGCAGATTCTGGAATTCGGATTCTAGAAATAGCTCTCAAGTTCACTGACCATATGAACTAGGGTAAGGCTATCCTTTCTGAACCCTTTGGTGAAGGGTGCATTCTGAAATAATTTCTAATTGCACAAGTAATATGGAAATATATTCTTAAGATGTACAAATAAGGCTAATATTTCCTTTGACCACGACTTCCCTCTGTCCCTGAAGCATCCTGTCATATGTTAGATGTTTATATTTCCAAATGGTTTTTCATGCACCTGTATATAATATCGTTTTGTGAATGTGTGTCTTATGTAAATGTACAATATGTATAATATTTTGCCACAACGTCCTTTTCCGTCCAGTAAATGCATATTTTTGAATAGCTGCATGGTTTTCCATAATACAGATGTGTCATGACTTATATAGTCATTCTTTTACAGTTGAATGTTTTTAGACTGTTTTCAAATTTTCCCTATTACACACCATATTGCAATGCACATCCTTGTTCCAGCCTCCCCTCTCACCAGACATTGAGAAATGGAGCGGCTAGCTCATAATTCTGTCATTCTTAAAGTGCAGAAATTGAAAAAGTTAAACTTTGAATCATTTCCAGCATAGCCCAGGGATAATTGGGGTCTCGTGTGGTCCCCCAGTCTTTGTTTTTTGTTTTTTTTTTGTCAATTCAAAAAAACAACAGTTTGGCAGAAAAATAGCATTGAATGCAATCCTACCTTTTACTTGATTGCTGGGAAACCTCCAAAGGCAGGGTGGTGGTGGTCATTGGCTTAACCCAGTGGGCAAGCGTGGAGAGTGCTCTGGAGGAGAAATAGAAGGTAACTGGGACAGTGACTATCTCAGGGGACAATAATGGGGTGGTCTTGAGAGCCGCGGAGTGGACTGGTTAAGACCCTGAGCACCAGAGCCAGAGTCTCTGGGCTTAAATCCTGCCTCTTCCACCCCCTGGGGATGTCACCTCTCTGTGCCTCAGTGTCCTCATCTGTAAAATGGGAATAACAAAGGTGCCCACCACATAGAGTTATGTGGGCATCGAATGTGTTGTATCACATACTTAGATGAGTGATTGGTACATGGTAAGTGCTCAATAATTGTTAGTGATTCTTGTTATTATAGTATTGTCTTGGGACAGCGTTCTCTCAGGCTTGCACAGAAATTGAAATGGGAGGAGAAAATGAACAAGACGTCTCATTGAGGGCTTGCGTTTTGCAGAAGAAAAAAGCAAAATTGAATGACAGAGGGTTTGGTTCTCCGGTGCGGAGAAGTTCCGCCTCTCTTTTTCCAACACGAGGCCTGACCCCAGCTTTGAAAGTTTGATTGCTAATACCAATCGGGCTTATTTGCTTTTTCTCACTTTCAGCACTGCCATCTTTTTTTAAAAAAGAAATAATTTATAGGCTGAGGGAACATATTTAAATGGAGAGATTAAATGAGTCTTCGTTTGCTACTTTAAAATGTTTTAATCCCCTGAAGAGAAAGATTAAAGCTCTTTACAGAGGGTAGGAGTGTAATTTTTTTAAGTCGATGTTTATATTCAGCATTTCACAGAATCCTCTCTCATTTCCTGGTGTCAGAAGATAGAATAATGTCATTGCCCACACCATCACCCGGCCACAAGGAAAGGAAGGGTGGGCTGGGGACAGGGCTGAGGCTGCTGGAAAGGAGAAGTCAAGTGACAAGACTGTTTTTTAAAGAAAGGCACTGAGGGCCGGGCGCGGTGGCTCATGTGTGTAATCCTAGCACTCTGGGAGGCCGAGGCGGGCGGATCGTTTGAGCTCAAGGAGTTCGAGACCAGCCTGAGCAAGAGCAAGACCCCGTCTCTACTAAAAATAGAAAGAAATTATACGGACAGCTAAAAATATATATCGAAAAATTAGCTGGGCATGGTGGTGCATGCCTGTAGTCCCAGGTACTCGGGAGGCTGAGGCAGGAGGATCGCTTGAGCCCAGGAGTTTGAGGTTGCTGTGAGCTAGGATGACGCCATGGCACTCACTCTAGCCTGGGCAACAGAGTGGGACTCTGTCTCAAAAAAAAAAAAAAAAAGGAAGGCACTGAGGAAGTGAGGGATGCCAAGAAGAAAGACAAAGCATGTTCTGACAAAGGAACAAGCCACACTGTGCCAAAAAATAATATATATATATACACACACACAGAGATATAGAGATATATGTGTGAATAGTTAGATAGATAGATACATTGGATAGAAATTTTTAAAATAAGGACAAAGAGGTTGGAATGAATGGGGAACTCTCCCAAGCATCACAGATAAATTCTCAGATTGTCACTGACATATAAAGTATTATGATGATTAAATATGAATACAATATTTATGAAAAGAGTTCATGAAACCATATCTAGCTGCCAATATCCTAGATATGGCTGAGAGCACTGGGTTGAGTGTCTTTAGAACTGGGTTCCCCCACCCTGGAGTTTCCTCTTTCTAGTTTGTGACTCTCCCAAGACACTGAGTTCCTCAGCCTCACGTCCTCATTATAATAGCTGCACTGCTTACCTTGCAAGATTGGGATTGGTGAGTATGAAAATACTTCGAAGAACATAAAGTTGTGTATAAGAACATAGCATATGTTTAAAGTGTAGTAACATGCAAATTATAAGTGTCTATTCATCTAAGAATTTACTGTGCGTGTACTGCATGCCAGGCACTGTGTTAAGCCCTGGGGATAGAGGGATGACTATTTTGAGGGCTATAGAAAGACAGGGCTAGATGTGTAGGACACTAGAGAGAGATTAGAATTAAACTGTTCTAAGATCTTTATATCATTTTGGATGGTGGTAGGGAAATTGATTAATTTTAGATTAAGTCACACAAGCATGTTTACAAATGGAAGGTAATCACTGAAAAAAAAAAAACAAAACAGAAAAAGAATATAACTTCCAAACTAGCAATGGGAGAAATAGAAGACAGGAAAGGCAGGGAAGGGGACCACAGAAAACTCAGAGTAAACAGAAAGCACAAAATCAGATGACAGAATAAAGTTCAAATATAGCAGTCATCATAACAAATATAAATGGTCTAAACTCACCAGTTAAAAGATTGAGATAAAAAATGGGGTGGTGCTGGGGGTAGATAATCCAACCATATCTAAAACATAAAAACAGAAGCCATATCTAATACATACAAACAGAGAAAAGTTGAATTGGAACACGGTCTTTTCCCGGGAGTGGATTATAGTTGTGTCAAACACATCTTTCAGCACTACTTACACTTCCCCCTTTCTCTGGGAACTTTATAATAAAGCAGTGATTAAGTTAAACTGAAAGAGTAGAAATCAGGGGTGAGAGAGAAAAGAAAGAAGAGTGTGCTCAGTGGTTTTAAAAGGGAAGAAACTGGCTTAGGATCGAAATGTACACTCTAGTATAACTTATTGGCCGAACACTCAGACTGTGGAGTCACACAGACCCGGGCTTGATTTACAGCTCATTTATTCATTCATTTACTCATTTAACTAATATTTATTGAATGCCTACTGTGGGCTAAGAAATCTGCTAGTAGGTCACTTTGATCTCTCTATAACTTAGTTTCCTCATTGTATCTGTTATGTATTGGAACGATAATGCTATGTTAGCAGCAACCACAAAACTCTGGTGGCATGTAACACTAGACACGTGCTCACTAGTCTATGGGTTGGCTGGGCAGTCATGCTGATCTGACAGGACTTGGCTAATATTTCTAAGCTCACTGATAAGCCTGCAGTTGGTCTGAAGGGTCTCTGGGAGCTGGCTAGTCTAGTACAGCCTTGGCTGGGAGGACTTGGTTCTATCTCATGTAGCCTCTCATCTTCCAGCAGGCTAGCTTGGACTTATTGTCATGGTAGAAGCATGGATTCAAGAGAGAGGGAGAGAGACAAAGTATAAGCTGCAAGGCCTCTGAAAGTCCAGACTCATAGCATTTTATCAGCCAAAGCAAGTCACAGGTCAAACCCAATTCAAGGGGTGGAGAAAATGACTCCGTCTCTTGATGGGCAGAGCTGCAAAATCCCATTGCAATACAAAGTCACATTGCAAGGTGTGTGGGTACCGGGAAAGGAAGAATTGGGGCCATTTTGCAACCTATCACACTCATCTAGTTATGCAGAGATAATATTAGCACCTACTTCTTAGAGTTATCGTGAGAATTCAGTGAAAGCATGCATAGAAAGCCATGATTTTAAGCCAGGCTTGCAGGAGGCACTCAGCAAATGTTAGCCATTGCTGCTGCTGTTGTTGTGATCATTAATGTTATCATTATTAGTGATTTGTGTCCTTCTCATCCACGGGCGTCTGCTCAGTGCAGTTCTGAGGTTCAAACCCTTTAGTAGATTGGCTTCTCCATGCCCGATTGCTTCTCCTCTTAATAAAGGAGCAAGTCAGTTGATGGAAAACTTCCTTGATTTTGTGAACGCAGATGCCACTGTGTGTTAGCATCCTTTGGCCATTAGCTGTCAAGGCAGCAAGGCAGAGATCTATTTAAAGAACACGTAGGTGCCTTTGCTTTTGGCCATCAAAGCTGTTCCAGGGGTGGAGACACATTTGAAATAGGAGCAGGAGGGTCCCGACACGAGACAGACCCTCTGTTCGCCATCTGCATCTGCCCAAGAAAGGGGAAGTAATTGCCCAGTGAAGCCTGGTTTCCTTGTGTTCATTAATGATGCTGGCAGCTGAACACGAATAGTTTATTTTTTATTTTTATTTCCAAAGAAGAGAGATTGATGCTCGAGTCAGAAATGTGGCACAGGCTGCAATTTTGCTAAATTCTATAATCCTGCTCACAATACCGCAGCAGGATGGGGGCTGCTTTTTGGGTCGAGCTGGGAGAAGAGGCATTGTTGGGCCTCAGCTTTGCTGGGGCTTCTGTTTATGGATGAGCAAAGAATCGCCAAGATGCTTTCCATCATGTCGGATGAACCTCAAGAGTGGTTAATATTATTAAGAGCCTGACAGCTTCCCCTTCATATGGGTGGCACCAGCTTTTGCAAAAACTTACATTTATGGAGACAAGTAGAACAAATTTATTGATAGAAATCCCCACAAATCTTAATTCTTTAGAAGAAGGGAAACACCTTCTTTTGGGTTCCATCCCCAAACACAAGAAGAAGAGCCAGAGATGAAATGTGTTAGTGATTCATCAGAAAACAGACAGATTTTAGTTTCTCTTATTTTTAGAAGTAGCTGTCTAGGTACTGGGTTCTGTCAAATGAGAGAGGGATTATATTTGGAAATCCTAATTATGGAGAGGCTTTCTTTAAAAAGCAGCCTAAAGCCAAACTGGCTCCCACGGATGCTTCTTTAGTTGTTTCTTTTTTCTGTTTAATCCTTCTGACACCCTGAAAGTAGTTTACACATAGAACCAAAAGAATCCATTTTGCCCGTCTTTGATGTTTACTTGACTTTGTAGTTCCCGTCATCCTCTGGCCATCATTTTGAAAAACAGTGTCAGGAAATTTGTGAATTCAATTTTTTTTTTTAGATGGAACACCCAACTCAAATAAGCTAAAGCAAAACAAAAAACAAAAACAAAAAGAGAGAGGGATATATTGTCATAAATTATAGAAAAGTTCAGCAGCTGCAGGCATGGCTGGATCCAGGTGCTCAAAGAATGGCATCAGTAATCAGTTTCTTACATCTCTTTCTTTCTTTTTTGCATTGAATTCAGTCTCAGGGTGGAGGATGCAAAGAAGCCCCTCAACAGCTCCAGGCTTACCTTCCACCAGCTTAGCAACCCCAATGAAAACAGCATACTTCTTCCATAAGAATACCAGCAAAAGTTTCAGACAGGAATCTCATTGGCTTGCATTGGGCCGCTTACCCTTCTTGGTACCAACCACTGTGGCCAGGGAGTGAAATAGATGGATTGGTTAGGCCTGGGCATGTGCCAACCCCCAATTTAATTAGGGAAAAGACCTGTGGGAGAAAATAGGGAGGAAGCCAGGGAAGGCTCAAAGAGCTCTCAGACCCCAAGTGAAGGGGAGAGGGGAGGCAGGCCGGGAGTGAGCATCCTAGACTCTCATGCAGTCTGAAGAAGGTTGAGCAAGGCGTTGCAGAGTCCTCCAGCCAAAGTCTCTGCCAGAGGAGTCCTGTGTCTCCCAGGGACAGGCCTGCTTTTGTATCCCTGCTGCACTCAGTGATTGGCTGGGAGCAGCCCGTGGGAAGCGTGGCCTCGTTTGCACTGATGGATTTGAGGGCGCAGCAGCTGGGGCTTTCAGTCGATTAAGCTTCCTGTAGCTGGAGGTGTGCAAGGCACTTTCTCATGGCTGCCACAGATAACAACTCACATTTATAAAGTATCTTACAGATTAAAAGGAGTTTTCGTAGCTGTTAGCTTAGTTGGTTATAAATAGTATGATCAGCACACCCTTTCCATGTACAGACAGGTTACGAGTTATCCAAGGTTGCTTCACTAGTCAGCAAAGGGGCAGGACTCACACCCTGACCGTTGCCTCCCTACCCATCACGCCCCCTCTGTTGGGGGTGGAATAGTGCCTCCGTAAAATCCACGCCTACCTGGAACCTCAGAATGTGACCTTATTTGGAAATAGAGTCTTTGCAAATATAATTACTTAGGTTAATGTGAGGTCATGCTGAATTAGGGTGAGCCCTAAATCAATATGATTGCTGTCCTCATAAGAAGAGAGAAATGGACACAGATGTAGAAGAGGCAGAGAGTTGAAAGCCATGGGGTGATGGGGACAGAGATTGGAGAGATGCAGCCACAAGCCAAGGACACCAAGGATTGTTGGCAACCACCAGAATTGAGGAGAAAAGCATGGAACAGATTCTTCCCTGGAGGCTTCAGAGGGAGTGTGGCCCCTGGTGACACCTTGATTTTGGACTTCTGGCCTCCAAATCTGTAAGGGAATAAATCTCTGTTGTTTTAACCACCCATTGGTGGTAATTGGTTACGGCAGCCCTAGGAAACTGATATATTTCCTAAGAGAAGCTGCCACCCTCTAGTTCTTCTCTGAGTTCGTGCAGCTGACCCTGCCCTTCCCCCAGCCCGGTGGGCACCAATGATCGGATACATCCAAAGTCTGTGGCAGACAATGGAGGCTTAGAACTGTTGGGCCAAGAAGACTTGGTCATTGACAACTCCAAGGAAAGTAGCTGAGAAAAGAGACGTAGTCATGTTGATAGCACGCTGATATGATGTGATGAGAAGGGAACTTCGCCTCTGTGGTCTTCTTCCCCCAAAGCCATGACCCTGGTCTGATCACGAGAATCATCAGACACACCAAAATTTCAGGGACATTCTATAAAATACCTGACCAATACTCTTCAAAAGTGTTATGATTGTGAAAAATAAGGAGAGACAAGGACACTGTCACAGATTGGAGGACACAAATAGACGTGATAGCCAAACGCAATGTGGGATCCTAGAACAACAGAAGACATGAATGCAAAACTGGGACAATCCAAATGAAATCAGGAGTTTGGTTAATATTATAGTATGATGGACAATGTTAATGTCTTAGTTTTAACAAATGTACCATGGTTGTGTATGATGTTAATATGAGCAGAAGCTGAGTGAAGGGTATATGGAAACTTAAAGGACTTCTGTAAGTACGAAATCATCCTGTAGTAAAAAGGGGGGAGAGAGAGAGAGAGAGAAATGTTGGTTTATAATGCACCTCTTCTAAATTATATCACGTCTGGCTAAATTCCATATCCTGTCCTTGGATATATCTGTTCATCCATCCATCCAACAAATATTTATTGAGCACTTTATTATGTAAATTGGACAATATTCTAGGTTCCGGGGATACGGCTGTTGAAAGACTATTAGTTGTCTGAGCTCATGGAACTTACATTGTAGCAAAGGAGGCAGACTCTGTCTATCTATCTATGTATCTATCTAAGTTAACAATAAACCGTCAGATGGTGCTATGCAGAAAACCAAAAGGCAGCAAGGGGGCAGTGATCAGACAGAGAATCACTCTTTAAGGAGGTAACCTAGCCGTGACCTGAATGACAAGAAAGAAACCTGCCAGGCAAAGAACAGGATGATGTGTGGTCCAGGCAGAAGGAGCAGCTGGTGCAGAGGGGAGGTGGGAACAAGCCAGAATGTTTGATAAACAGCAAAGGCCCGAGGCTGGAGCATAGTGAGAAATGGGTGGGTGGGTGGTAGGACATGAGAACCGGGAGGCACAGGGTGGGCGTGGGACAGATGATGCAGGGTCTGCAGGCCACAGAAAGCCTTTTTAAAAAAAGTTCAGTGGGAAAATACCAGAAAGGTTTTGAGAGAGGGGGAATGACATGTCCTGGTTTGAGTTTGAGGAGACTGCTGAGGAAGCTACTGCAGCTGTCCAGGCAAGAGCAGCTGGTGGCTGGGAGTAGGGGCTCCATGAGACCCATCTTTCCAATAAAGTTCCCTTTTTACTCCGGCTACTCTAAGCGGTTTCTGTTTCTCGCAATCAAATACGTGCTGATTATGACTCAGGTTTTCTGATGCCGCATCTCATGTTCCCCCACCATGCTCTGAGCTCTTCAGTGAAATTGGGAAAATTTTCCTTTAGTATATCTTCCTTTTTGTATTCCTTCTCTGCCCTCTATGTATCCAGCATTCTCATACTGTGACAGGGATGGTATCAGTTTTTCATGCTTCTATATTCTTAGCATCTGGCACATAAGTCAGTCCTCTGCATACGCTTGTTGAGTGAACAGGTGATCGAATGGCCAGGGTCTTTAAGGAGGAATAGGATGTGCATTTGGAAGAGACTTTCAGTCACTTCTCTCTTCCCAGGGACTATGTTTGTTAATGGAGTCAAGCCATACCATTTTGTAATTTGCTTTTTAATATGGAAATTCCATCTTTTCAGGGTCATACCAAGAGTATCATGGTGTGACACTACTTCATCTCCCCTGGTCTGGGATATGCCACAGTTTATTTAAATCACCCCCTATCGTTGGACACTTACGTTGTTTCCAGTTTGCCATTATTATAAGTGATGCTGTGATGATAATCTTTGCACATACATCTAATTATTTCCTTCGGTTAAACTCCTGGACAGAGTCTCATAAGTCAACTGGTAAGTATGTATAGTTTTTCAGGTTTTGGACACATAGTGCTAGATCACCCTCCAGAATGGCTGTGCCAAGTTACCTGGCCACCTGCAAGTCAGCTACTCTGATTGCTAATCTGCTGCCTGAGAGATGGGCTCTCCCCAGCTCTGCAGCGCTTTTGCTGCCTTTCCTGCTTGGCCAGGTGGGAATCGTGGGGTGAGCTAGTCTCTCCCTTTTTCAAGCCTGCTGGATATCTGACGTGTCATGTTAGGATTACATAAGTGTGATGTTGAGAAATCTTGGAGGAAAGATGCTCCCAGATGTTGGAGCCAGTGCAGGAGTGGGGAAGGAGAAATGTGGGGGTACTGGGAGACTGGTTACCTGGCATCCCCTCGCTGCCCCCTACCCTGCTTCCCTGGCCTCCAATGGAGGTAGCCTTGTTCAATCCCTTCCCACCTCACACGTGTAACAGAAACAAGCATCCTCTACACTGGGCATCTCACATCTCCTTTGTAACCCCTGGGGTCACATTGTTTTGTAATTTGAGGGCTCTTTTCTGTCTCTCCATTGGAGGGGTGGAGTCTTTTGGTATCCCCAGCATCTGGCATGGGATAGAAATAAAAAAAAACTAATAAAATAAGGATAATAGTAATAACAGTAGGTAATGTGTTGGGCACTTACTATATGCCAAGCCCTTTATATATTTTATCTTGTTGAATGATTCCAATAGACTAATGATGTAGGTGTTACTGTCATCCTCATTTTACAGATGATGGTGCTAAGGCTCAAAGAGGTGAAGTGACTTGCCCAAGGTCACACAGCCAGTGCATGGAGGAGGCGGGACTCGAAGCCAGCTCCCTCTCAATTATTCTGCTAGGTGCTTGGTGATTGTCTCAGCCACTAAGTCGGGAGATGGCTTTCCCTCTGCTCCCTCCTCAACACTAGCTCTAACCCCTGGGAGACTTTGAAAGATATCTGTCCTTAGTGGAGACGAGAAATCTGGTTTACTCGTTCTCAGGGAGAAGTCATACTTGGGGTTTGAGATGATCTTCTTGGGGAAGTTCTTTACAAAACGGCTCTCTCTCTCCCCTGACCTCCCCACCTCATCTCAGTGCCTGGGATCCCCCCCAGCATGGATTCATTCCTAATCCAGCAGAGCTTAAGGATCCTTTTGAAAACGTAGATTCAATAAAAAAAGAAAATGTAGAATTTCCCACCAAATGTCAGCCCCTTCCATCCTTAATACCTTGGTGGGCGTTGAGGACATCTGAGTTTTGTCTCAGGCTGCAGTTTCTCACTCTACTCTTTTCTTTCCACTTGTCCAAATTCAGTCCAGCTCAGTCCCAACCTCCCTCCCCGGGAGGTTTCCCAGCCTCTCCCGGCCTGTTCAGCTCTCTCCCTGCAGCAGCAACCCCGGCATTGCTCTTCTTGGGTGATGATCAAGCCCACGTCCCCCTAAAGTTGTTCAAAGACAGCAGCATCTTGAAGACATGGGGTTCCTTGCAGAATCCCATGAACTTCTGACATGTCTCATTTGTGGTAACCAAAAAATGCAGTTTTGGGTGGTCAGATGCCCCCTTTACGAGATTCCAGTAAGATGAAAGATACGAGCGTCAAAAGTTCTAAGAATAACTCGCTTATTCGGCATTGACCAAACATCAGATTTGGTCTGGGCCCTGAGAACTCAGAAATACACAAGACTGAGCTGTGCTCTGGGAATGTCCAGTCTGGTGGAGAGTCAGTTCTAATGTGGGGTGGACACAGGGAGAATAGAAGATTAGGGTCTGTCGCAGGAGCTCAGGTGGGGAATCACAAATACTGTGGGTAAGTGTCAGTTACTGATTTGTTACAGGCTAGAAACAGATTCTGGAGAGGACCCGGGAGAGGAAAGACCCTGCATGCCTACTTAATCCTCTTGGCCTCAGGTGTGCTTTGGGACTCACAGGCACACCTGGGGAGCTGGCCCTGAGAGATGCAGCTGCTAAGGGAGGGGCCGGTTAGGTAAACCTGACATACCTGGAGGGCTGATTTCAAGGCAGACAATGCTATTGAGGTTCTGGAAGTGAAAGAGAAAATCAAATTTATTTCTTCCCTATGTTGTAGCCACTTAAATAAATGTCCATAGAAGAAAACATTATGTCACTGCTGCAAATGGGAATACAATAATTTTTCTAATGCACTTTAAAGTAAATGTGGAACATCTAAACATTGAAAAAAAATGTGTGTGCATAGACCACTTAACATGCTGTTTTGGATCTCAGCACAGCACGGGAAATGCCTCTCTTCAATAATAAATAGTAATCACAATGGCGACGTTAATAAAGGTGATACACACAGGGCTGTGTACATGCCAGGCACTGCTCTAAATGCTTTGACACATATTAAATGTGATCCTAGTGACATCCGTATGAAGGTGTGCTATTATTCACTTTACTGATGCACAGGAAGTTTTGTCTTTTTTTTTTGGTAACTTTCTCAAGGCCACGTGGTTTACATGTGGTAGAATCAGATTTGAATGTTGGAAGCCTTGCTCTAAAACCTGGCCTTTTAACACTGTCATTATACTGCCTCTGCCATTGCTGTCCTTCTTCCGGTACCTGTGGTCATTTTGGGCTGGAGGCTTGACTACACTCCTTGAGGGTGGCAGGAGTCTGGCTAAGCACTCAGCACACACTAGTTACTTAATAAATGGTGGCTGTTATTCATTATTTAGAGTGTATAAAACTCATTCCCACCCATTAGCTCAAGGAAATGTCTTGGCCACATTGGGAGGTAGGCGGGGAAGGTATTGTGGTCCCATTTTATAGCTGAGGAGACGGAGGCTTAGAGTGTACCAGTGACGTGCTCAAGATCACGTGGCTGGGAAGTGGGGGAGCCACAGATCCAACTCAGAACATCAGAAGGCAAGTCCAAGTTCCTTTCCCCGGGCAGTGCTGGACTGACTGATTAACACATAATACTTGTTGACTTGTCTTGAAAGCTCGCCTCAGCAAGTCCTGCTACGTCTTGTCTGTAATTACCCTGTTTTTTCCTAAGAAGGCTAATGGGCTCGCCCCTTTTCCTGGTGGGAAGGGATCTGTCCGGGCACGTAGGCTAATCTCAGGGACCCAGCACTTTCTCTTTTGTACTCCAACCTCTCTGCTCCATTTCTATATTCTATCTTTGACTGATGCCCTGTGATGAGTTGTGCTCCTGGAAAGCTGCCCTGTGACATTTCTTCTCTTTTGTGTCACTGAAGATAGCATTTCCCTGGAGGCTCTTGAAGGAGAAGGAGGAGGAGAGGGTGAAGACAGCATGGTTGCCCTGGCAGTGCTGTCCAGCCACAGAGCCTCGCGGTCAGGCAAAAGCTTTGAGCATGAGTCCTTTCTCTCGCAGGACACACACACATGGGGTTGTTCAGAACAGGTTGTCATGTAATGGAAGCATTGGGTCCTTTGGCTACAAGGAGCTGAGTCATGATTCTAAAGCTGACTTGCTATGGGCTTCTCAATGTAGGGTCCCCTGGCAGACTTGCTATATTAATTTCCCGTTGCTGTTGTAATGAATAACCACAAACTTAGTGGCTTAAAACAACACAGATTTATTATCTGACAGTTCTTGAGGTTGGAAGTCCTCAAATCAAGGTGTCAGCTATGTTCCTGTTGGAGGATTTAGGGGAGAATCTGTTTCCTTACCTTTTCCAGCTGCTTCTAGAGGCTGTCCACATTCCTTAGCTTGTAGCCCCTTTTTCCATCTTCAAGACCAGCAATGTAGCATCTTTGTATCTCCCTCCACCCCCTACCCCTATACTTCCATCATCACTTCTCCTCTCTGTGGCCTTCCTGCCTCCTTTTTACAGGGACCCACCCAAATCACCCAGGATAATCTTCCCATCTCAAGATCCTTAACCTAATCACATTTGCAAAGTCCCATTTTTCACTTAAGGTAATATATTCACCATTTTTGGGGTTGGGGATGTGGACATCTTTTGGGGCCATTGTTCTGCCTTGCTAAGTGAAATGAGAGCATTCTTTGTTTCTGGGCTATCTCAGTACCCATCTTCTTGGGAGATATTATAGAAGAGTACAGTGGACCTTGAGATAAACTGTTTAGATTCACACCCCACCCTCCCTCTCCTCCTAGCGGTGTTATCTTGGGCAGGTCAGCTGATCCCTCCATGTCTAATTTCCTCATCTCTAAAGTGCATAAATAGTGTAACACGACCTCATTGCACCGCTATAAGTCATGAATAGAGCTGGGGTGATTAAGTATGGCACCTGGTAACTATTAATAATAATCACCAAAAAAATGGGAGAGATTATTGTAATTAGAGATGCCATATAGCATAATGATTATAAACTCAGAGGGTCTTGGTTCAGATCCCACCACTGATGAATGAAATGGCCTCAGGCTAGTTGCTTTAGGCATCTGAGTCTGTTTCCTCATTTGTAAAATGGAAATAAAACCATTACCATCCTAACACAGGATTTTTGTGAGGATGAAATAATAATATGGTGCACACGAATCACCCAGAACATAGTGGGTAGCTTTTGTTGTTATAGGCATCACTACCACCATCATTTCCTGTCCTCTTTGGGAGTGGTGAAGAGTATTTATGGGTTACCTCTGGCCTCAACAAAACAAGGGCAGGACAAGACAGCTTGCCAAATGCAAGTCCCTGAGGAATCTCTTTGTAATGCCCCATCTTTGAATGAAGTCTCAGAGAGCATCAGAGCCTGGCGGGGCTCAGCCTTCAAGGGCCTGGTTTTGAGGCATCTTCCTGCTGCAGTGCCACAAGGCTGTTGGAGCTTACAGCAGTAGCTGGGTCTTTGAAGGAAGAGTCCTCCAGGAGCACACAGGGCAGGAGAGGGGTTTGGGGATGGTGACCAGAGGGGTGGGAAGGGTCAGGCATGGTCCCCTAAGGAGGCAGGGCTAGTTCCTAGATGGTGTGGTCACCAGGGAGGGTGCAGAGCTCTGGTTTCAACCATATTATTATTTTTTAATTCTGCTGCAAAACCCATGTTTAAATGAAGGCTTGGGCAGATGCCCAGTATGCAAAACAGTTAAAAGCACAACTGTTCTAGTTGAAACCAGAGTGTGGGGGGGGGAGGGGCAATTCAGGCCTCCTATTCACTTCCACAGGGGCCTCTAAGGGGCCTGGTTTAAGAAAAACCTCTCAAGGTTGTAAAAACACAGGCTTTGGAGTCAGACAGACTTGAGATTTGCATCCCTGCCTCTGCTACTCTCTGACCGTGTGAGCTTGGAGGCTTCGCTTCATTGTCCAAGCCTTACTTAGTCTTCTCATCTGAAAATGGGGCAATTGGCACCTACCTCATTTAGTTGTGAAGTCTGGAGTTAGTAACTGTAAAGTGCTTAGCACAGTGCCCAACACATGATAGGTGTCTGGGCATTCAGCAGGTGATAGCTGTTTTCCTCCCCTAAGGGAGAGCTGAATTCATGATGCGCCCACCCAAAATACATGCCTATGGCCAGGGAAACTGTGAGGTGGGGTAGAAATTCCTGAGACTGGAGGTCCAGAAACTACTCGTGTTCTGATTCCACCACCAGCATCCTGAGTGACTTTTGTACCTCCCTGGGCTTCTTGAATCACTCTTCCAATGTTTATTGAGGGCTTACTCTGTGTCTAGGACTGTTTTAGGTACTAGAACACAGGCCCTGTTGTCGGAAAGGCTTGCATTCCGTACTCAACTCTGCCAACTCCTAGCTCTTTGACTGTGGGCAAGTCACTTCCCCTCCCTGGTCCTCACTTTCTCCCTCTGCAAACTGAGGGAACTGAATTTATGTCATAGAGTCTTTCCAGAAAATATTCAATGAGATCTTGCCAAAAAATCATAGAATGCATTTGAACTTGATTCTGAGATAGAGAAGTGTTCTGGATCATGGGCTTTAGAATCACACAACCCTGGGTCTGAATACTGTGTCAGCAGTTTACTGTGTAACCTTGAGCAAGGGACTTAATTTCTTGAGCCTCAGTTTCCTCCCCTGTAAAGAGGGGACAATGAGAGTACCCTCAAAGAGTCATGGTGAAGACTCAAGGACAGGGTACATGTAAAGTTCCTAGCAAAAGGGCCGGCACATGGTAGGTTGTCAAAACCTGTCATCATTGCCACCATTGCCACCATAATCATCACCATCAACATCATTACCATAATCATTATCAACACTATCATAATCATCACCATCATTACCATCAATATGATGACAGTGACCACCACCACCACCACCATCACCACCATCATCCTCATCATCACCATCTATAAAATGAAGCTCTAGTTGGTCTCTATGATCCTGACATGTTAAGTCATGGTTCTCATGGGGAGAGTTAAGTGCAAATGTAATAGCTCACCCTGGGCCATCTGGATGGGAAAGTTTAGACGAGGGTCCTCAGTAGAGAAGGTTCTCTTTTGCTTTGGAGAGAGGCTCTAAGCAGATCTTGGTCTGTTTGAGAGTTCCTGTCCTTTCCCCAACATAAACCCTTTCCCATGGTTAGCAGGAATAGGACCCTTGTGTTCTGGAACACTGGGAGTGGGAAGAATCCATTCCTCTTTGTGTATTTCCCTCTTTAATGATTTTACTTCCTTGTCCATATAGTGATTTCACTGCAGAAAGCCAGTCTGGGTCTTTGGGGGATGGGTGTTTGGCCAAGGCTCAACTGCCTGATTTAGACCTTTGAAACGTCCCTCCATCCCATTCAGCCCACATGCTGAAGGGTGAGGTTGGCACAGAGCATCCTGCGTTGGCTGTCAATCCCTTCACCCCTCTGCCAAAACATTCGAATTTCAGGACAGGTTACGGATCATGGAATCATAGCAGCCCACAATTTGGGGGTTCTTATGGTTTCCCTTTAACCTCTTGCTTCCTATCTTTAGGAAAATAAGGTAGTCATATCCTCTTTTTACAGTTGGGACTTGGAAACATTCAATGACTTTTCCAAGGTTGTATGGGGCTGTACCTGGCTTCCAGAGGCCTTTCAAGTGCTTATTCAATGAAGCCATCCTGCCCCTTAGAAATTTCCATTTCCTAAGCCTCATCTTTCCTTCTTTGAATTCTAAGGAACCCCAGGAACAGGTCAGAAATCTTCAGTGATGTGGATGAGGTCAGGTTAGAAAGGCTGAGCTTTGGGGGCGAAACCACTTGGAGACCCCCACACTTGGGTCAAATTCTTCTGAGTAGGGAGGAGCAGTGAAGTTCTGCGGGCATGTGGGGGACAGGGGCAGGGAAGTTATAAGCTCCTTTGCTCTGAGAGTGAGCGACAATATTAGAACAAATGTGTAGTGGGTAGGCTGTCACTGACTTGGCTGTGTGATGTCGAGAAGTCTCGTCCCCCATCCCTCTGGACTCCCCCTTCTCTGCTCTAACCATCCAATTACTTAACTTCTCTGCCTGGGAGTTCGCTTCCCGCCCAGCCCCTCCTCCGCCGCATTTTAGCGCTGTCCGCGGTGCTGACCGCCAGTCCCCTCCTTGCCATTGCCACCAGCTGGGATCTCTGGTGCGCCCAGCCGGCCTCCCGCCTTTGTTTCTCTCTCCAGGCACCGCACACATAAATCACGGGTGGGAGGCAGGATTGCTTCCCCCTGCACCGGGAAGCTGCTGCCCCTCTCCCCTGCTCACTCGGGGTTTTGCAGTAGTGGTGGCAGCCGCGGCAGGATCCGGCACTGGGGAAGCAATTGATTCGCCTACTGCCAGCAGCCTGGAGTTGCCTGCGCGGACTGGAGAGAGAGAGAGAGAAGAGAGAGAGAGGGAGGCACTCACAGAGCAAAAACCTTCATCCATGTGGAGAACAGGCTGAGGGAGCCACTGTCTTTGCCTTGTCCACTGGCTCACTGACTGGTCTGAGTTTTCTCCTCTTCTGGCAGTGGTATTTCTTTTTGTCTTGGTCCTGCATGATTTAGGGGTAGTTGGTGTGTGTGTGTGTGCGTGCGTGTGTGTGTGTGTGTGTGTGTGTGTGTGTGGTTGCATTTTGATTTTATTTTGGGAAGAGTAGGAGAGTCAAATGAACAATTTTATTTCAGGCACCTCCGCTGAGCTTTCAAACCAAGTCATTGAGACTTAGCATCTTCCTACCCGGCAGGGAAGGGAGGAGTTGGCAAGAATTTGGCTCACCCATTCCCCCTGCAATCCTCCAGTGTCGCGGTAAGTGATATTCTTCTTGGTTGTGCAAATGGACTAGGGGTATTGAAATCCCAAGGGTGATGTGTGTGCATGAACTGGTAGGGTAAAGGGTAGTGGGGGTGTGTGTTGAGGAATGGCCACGTTTACTTACCCACATTCTGCAGTATTTATTGCCTGAGCGGCACCCCAAAACCAAATGAGATTTCGGCTCTGTACCCAGGGAGGGGGTAAAATGTGTTCATGTTTTAGGCAATGAGATCAAGATTGTGGCTTCTGCCCAATTTACCCTTTCCCTTGCAGCAGAAGCTGTTGAAAGTAGCCAGCAGTTCTCTGAGTGCATTAACCCTTCGTGGGGCTGGCCGGTCTGGCAGGGAGGGTCTCTGGGTGTTGTGATTTAGCAGGTGAGCACCTTGACCCTGCTAAATGGGATGGGTCACCTGAGGCTGGAAGGTTAACCCTTGCCTGGGCACACTAGGTTTGCCTAGGAGAGAACTTAGATTGTACCATCTTCCAGGGAGAGCTGAGTAATTTAATTGTGGTGTTTTTTTGCAAGCTTGGCTGTTCTGGCTTTCCTGAGGTGGGAGAACTGGGAGCCACAAAAGGGCCACACTTTGCTTGGAATAAGTGATCAGGCCAGCAAGAAGGGAGCAGCCAGCTGTCTGCTCAGCAGATGATGTTTTATTTTCACAGGTGGTGTAACCTGTAAGTGATTGTATGGGGGGTGCGTCCTGGCGCTAGCTTGGGGGACTCTATCCCTGAGCCCATTTCGGAGTAAGGAAGGAGGGGAACAGGGCTTGTTCAGATTCTGGGGAAGAGTGCCAGGTTCCAGCTTCAGATCTCTTCCAGGGCAGATTATACCCCTGCACTAGTTTCTTTTTCTGAGATCTGGATGGGGTAAGGCTGCACCAACCTGTTAGTGAGTGGGAAGTGGAGGTATCTTGAAACTGAATCCAAAAGCTCACATTTAATTTTAAAATGCCTTTGCTGCTAATCCGCAACCCATCAAAAGGGGATTTCTCTTTTCTTCCTGCTTTAATTACATCTACCTTTCTGGAAACGAATGTCCTTATTTTTAGCATCTTTGCTATTATCTCAGAGGCCACTTCAGACTTCTGCATCCCCAAGGATTTCCTCTTTAGGCTCTTGCTCTTGGAGGTGGGAGGAATAAAACATCAGTCCCAGAGACTGGCAAGCCTGGAATATAAGCAGGGTCTACTCACTCAATTTCTCTGGCTCCAAAGCCAAGTGGGGACACTGAAATCCTGGGCATGTGCCTGCTCAGGCAGGACATATGATGCAGAGGGGGAGGGTAGCTTGGTGGTTAGCACCAAAGATTTGATCCTTAAAATCCTTGGCTTCCCTTGCTGGGTGACCTTGAGGAAGAAGTTGCCTTAGTTTCCTCCCTGGGAACTTTCAGTGTGAATGATGAATGTGAGGAAATTTGGTTCAAATAAGGAGCCACAGATCTGGCCATGGGTGATATTTAAAATATTGAAATTTGGCACTAACTGATCAGAATGGCTGGGGCCCTGGAGTGGGGGAATCTTAACACTCTGCTGTAATGACTGTGAACCCTTTAATTGCTGGATTATGGGGAGGTTTGGGGGGAGCCTGGGAGTTTTCAAGGGAGCCATGGGAGCCTGAGGGCAGCATCACCATCCAGTACAAGAATATCTTAATATTTTAACTACGAGTTCAGCCATGCAATACACGCCAGCCCAGCTGAGGTAGTTAGGACTGGGTTGTCCAGATGTGGATGCTCCCTGCTGCCTTACTTCCTTAGAAGTGGCCAAGATCCAAGAGGCTGCCCTCCCTCCTCCCCCCGTCACATTTGAAATGGTGCATTGTGGTGCACCAGGGAGAGGGAGACAGAAGCTTCTGGAAAGAGACTTGGACTTGGATCAGGAGACCTGGGTTCTAGCCCCAGTTCTGTCTCCCTTTCCTGGGCCTGTTTCACCATCTAATGCAATGAGGCAGTCAGTCTCTCTAGGTGAGCCCAAGGCCCCTTCCAGTTCTGAGGCTCTGTGGCTATGTGATCTGTGTGTGTGTGTGTGTGTGTGTGTGTGTGTGTGAGAGAGGGGGGGGGGAGGGGAGAGAGAGAGAGAGCCCGCTCTTCTAGGAGGGTTAGCATTGTGTTTGAGAATTTATCATGTGTGTTGGGAGGCCCTGTTTGGGGTGAAATGGGATGGGGGAGTCTCTTGTGAGAACCTTGCTAGGTCTCTAGAATCCACTGGAAAGGGGTCTGTCTTATTTACGGCCTCAGATGCACAGACATGCAGATTTTGCAGCACTTGAAGGCCCCACAGAGACTCTTCCCAGGGGTGGCGGCCAGGACACCTTTGAGAATCTCCATTCTGAAAAGATGCCTATACCACAAACACACAACATCAGGGGCTTCTTGGACCCTCCCTAATGCTCATCTGAGCACCCCAAGTTCAGAACCTCTGATCTAGTCTAACCCCTTTTGGGGGAAGGGGGTCCAGAGAGGGAAAGCAACTTGCCTGAGACCACATACGAAGTCACGGCAGCAACACACAGATGCACCATCATGAAGACCAAGGCGTTGCCCCGCCCCCCCATACCCAGCCTGGGGTGCAGAGGGAGGGCGTTCAGCAGCGCCCCTCCAGCCCTTGCTGGGAATCAGAAAGCCGAGCCATGGAGACAAACGTAGACGTTTCCCTTCTCACTGGCTGGAGGGAGGCAGTGGCCCGAGAGTCTGCGATTCCAAAAGGGTGGCCCAGGAAATCAGTCCCCCCAGCCTGTTCTGCCTCTGTCCTTCTTACTGCTCCACACGCCAACTGCCTGCCTTGTCCGAGGCTGCGCGTTCCGGTTGGGGTGGCTGCTCTGGGGGTTTATTGGTGGGATGTGGTATCACCCTTCACTTAACTCATTCCCCTTCTGTGTGTGGGTCCTCCAGACTTCATGCCTTTCTAGTAAAATCCACCATGACATATGGACCTGTCTCCTGCTCTTTATACACTTGCAGTGGGGGGCTGGTTGGAAATGCAGATAAGTCAGGAGCTGATGTGAAAGCGATGAGAAGAAAACAGCATGGTTTATTTCTGTTAAGAGCTGTGGCTGTAACCTGGGATAAAAATAATTCTGGGACCAAGCAGTGGTGGGCTGGAGCTGGTGAGTTTGAATTATTCAGCTGCCACCCAGGATGGAGAGCCTCGAAGTGCTGAGAGAGGGAAGCAGGCACTGCAGAAGGAGCCCCCTCTTTCCTGGGCCCTGCCCCGTCTGCCTCCTTCACCAGCCACGGGCTGCAGTGTGCGGTTCTAGGGGCAGCCGGACCCGAGTGAAAATTCTGACTCTAATGCTTCCTGGCTGTGTGACTTCAGGCAAGGTCTTTAACCTCTCTGAGCCTCCGTTTTTTAAATGAGGTGTATTAGGGTAGCATGATGTAGTGGTTATGAACATGGGCTCGAGAAGTAGATCTCCTGGACTTAGATCCCAGTCCTAGCACTTTCTAGTTGTGTCACTTCACTCCTCTGAACCTCAGTTTCCCCGACAACAAAATGGGGATACTAATGCAGTTGTGAGAATTTTAAGAGTTAATGCTTGCAATGTGCTTAGTACTGAGCCTGGCAAGGGGTAACTGTTCGACAAATGTTAGTGATGGCGGTGACGATGGTGACAGTAGCAGCAAAATCGCCCCTGACTCAAACAAGAGTAGGGGGAGGTAGAGGAAGGTGAAGTCTTTGGACCGATTATGTAGCTGTGTGACCCAGGAGAGAGAGGACAAGGCTTGGAGACAGGAGACTTCCAGCCCCACTTGTTCCCTACTGTGGTCCTTGTGCAGTTTCTGCAGGACCCTGGACCTCAGTTACTTCATCTGTGAAAGGGGCATAAGGACTCCCTTTCCCTCAGGCTTGTGAGGCTCCAAGCAGCTAACGGGGCAGTCATGAGCATGGTGGGCAGGTCCCGGCGGAGACGTCTAGGAGGAGAAGCCCTACTGACTTCTCTAGTCTTTTGTTCCTCCAAATCCCTGGGAGGCTTTTGCTGAATCATCCCAGCCTATGAACTCTGAGCTGTGTATTGTCTCTAGGAAACATGAGCTTTCCCTCCCTTCCCTGGGAAGTGATTTCCCTGCCAAGGTGCTCCTTTGTAGGAGTCCTACAGTGCTACAAGGTAACATTCTTAAAGACCAAGGCTGTGCTGTCTCTGTTTTGGGTGTACCAGCCAGCACACAGCAGGTGCTCAGCAATGACTTACTGAATGAATGAATGAATGAACACAGCCTCTGTTGATTGACTAGTGAACATGTCAGCTTGGGGAGGTGCCTCTGGCCTGTGGTCCAGCCAGAGGCCTGCATGCAGTAGGTGCTCAGTTAGTATCTGTTGATTATGATGAGTCACTGGTGAAGGGTTAGGAAGAACTTGGCTCTCGTCTCGGATCTGTTCCAGGCAAAGGACAGGCCCCTGCTCCTGTCAGAGCATTCATTCCTATTCATTCACGCATCGCACATTTGTTGAACACCTGCGTTATACCTGGTGCCGTGGTGGGCATTGGGAATAAAACGGCAACAAAGACACAACCCCTTTTGGGACTTACATAAAGTAAGTGGCTACCTACAAAATGTGATCTTTTGGGGGAGGGTGGTACAAAGAGGGCTCCTTAGTCACCCCAAAACACAGTTTCCTAACATCTGAAATTCCATCATCAAAATTTCATTCTTTGTCTTAAGGCTTTGCTCTTGGTTAAAGTGCAGATGCTTTGGGGTGGGTTAATGCAACCAGCCTTATTAATCATTTACACTTTAATAGGAAGTTGTAAGATTCTTTCCTAAGAATGAGGCAGGCTTGGTTTTTTGGAGTGGGGAGTGGGGGGTTGCATATACCAGGCTTTCGGGTAAAAGGAGTGGGGTGCAGAGAAAGGCAAACGTTGCCGAATTCCCATTCTGTTGGGGGTAAAAAGCTCTTTATGCCCTAAGGAGTCAGATTAGCCTGAATCAGGTGGTTCCTCTAACTCAGCGGTTCTCATAGTGTGGTCCTCCCCCTGCAGCCATATCAGCATCACCCAGGAACTTGGTAGAAAGGCAAATTCTTGGGTTCCACCCAGACTTGCTGCACCAGAAATCTGGTGCAAGGACCCCACATTTTTTGGAAATGTGAAACACATTTACAGGCGTTCATTATAACAGTTCTAGGTGTGTTGTAAGCCTCGGATGTTTCGCTATGGCGCCTCCATCCTCCCCCGAGGGGCTGAGCAGGGCAAGACCAGGCTCAAACCATTTCCTTTCTGCTCCTGAACCCCACAGGAGCACGAGCTGGATCAAGCAGGTTGTCCCCATTCCCTGCTAACCTCAGGCAACTCCAGGGGCTTGTTTCTTTCTAGGCAGAACCCTGGGACTTAGGTTCTCTGACAGCTCAGTGTCAGGGCAGCAAGAACCAGCCCTCCAGCCTGGCCAGACCTTTGGGGTTTGAGGGAACAAAGCTGGTTCTTCTTAGCACAACTCTGCCCCCCATTCAGGCCGGAGAAGCAGGAGAAGCGGCAGGGCTGAGGCACCGGGCTGCTGAATGCCATGTCACTGTGGTTTCCTCGAAGTAATTGTCTTGCTGTCATTAGTTTTAATGATATAATGCATGCTTAAATCTCATTGTAATGGAGCTCTGTCAGACTCTGGCTTAGTAATCCAGCCAGTGAGCAAAATAACATGCCTCAGGAAGCGGGGCTTTTTTTGCCACCCCCCCCTTGCAATTAATCAACAAGAGGAAACTCATCTGACAGCACCATAATGATGTTGGGTTTGTGAAGGATTTATTTAGAGAGTGAGGGGGGCGGGAAATCTCTCCTCATCTCTCCATATAATCTGAGTGAGTTCATTCAGCTGCCGTTTCTTTCACTCTTTCTCCTTTCTTTCTTTCCTTTTTTTCCCCCCTCTTTAATGCACCTACACAATGACAAGCAGCAACTTGTGAATGGAAGCAGCTTTCAGCAGAGAACATGTTATGTAAGCAGGTTTCGGTGCCAGCGTCGATGGCGGGGCAGCACTCTGGGGCTGCGGAGAAGAGAGATGGTTTCCATGCAAGATGCTGCCAGACAGCATCTGTGTGGACGGTTCCGTTCCATATCCTTCCCCCTGCCTCCTTTCCTCTTTGTCTCCCCACCTGCCTGGTGGCTTTTTCCCTCTGTCACTGTGGTGTTAAGTTTCTGAGTCTCTGGCGCTCTCTTTTCTTTTCCCTGCCTGAACCTTGTCGTCTCTTGTCTCCCCTTCCTTCCTTCCCTCCCTCCATCTCTTCCCCTGCCCTCTCCCCTTTCCTTTGCTCTCCCTCTCTGTCTTCCTCCTCTCCCGACTCCTCCGCCTTTCCTCGTTCCATCTTTAAGACACACAGAAATGACTTGTGCAGAAAATGCATTTGCGGGTCCCTGAAACCGCATGTGGCGAGGCAGGCCTCCAAGTAGGGTGACCAACCGTCCTGGTTTGCTCGAACTGAAGGGGCTCCTGGGATGCAAGAGTGGGACCTGTTCCTGGCAGTGGCTCCACAGGTGCGGTCCTGGGAATAGGGAGAGGGGCCTTGGCTGTACCCAGGGGCCGGTAGGTTATGAGGCAAGACCAGCAGCGTGTGCTGAGCGAAGGGTCTTCCAGGGAAATCTGCAAATGCTCATTCCACGCTGGCTGAAAAACACAGTTCCTCTCTCCCCAGAAGGAAAGGTAGCAGCTCGGAGTTTTTTCTCCCATGAGTAGTGGCTGGATGAATCTAACAGCTTGAAGCAGGATATTGTAATTTGGCGAAGGCAGTGAAGCCCCTGGAAGTGGCGAGCTGGGGTGTCTGAGCAAGTCTTTCTCCCGAAGGTTTGGAGATCGGTGGCTTGTGGGAAAGGCTGTTGGACATGGTGGAAGGTTTGAGCTTCTGGCATCTGCAGCTTCCTGGGTGATCATTGGAGACCTACCTGTTGTTCCCAGAGCCTGCTAGATGGGTCTGGAAGGGGATCCGTAGCACTGGGAATACGCCAAAGGGCAAAAGCAGACAAGACAGCATTCCAGAGCAGGGTCCAGGGCCCTGGCAGGGAACAGGGGACTCTGCTCAGATGGATCATGTCCCAAGCTCGCTTTTCAGATGGGACTCGCTGCTCCTTCTGTGGATTTGATTTTCTTTTTTTCCCTTGGAAGGGTCTGGCTGGGGCAGCCTTGGCCATTATCTGCAGAGGGGTCTGAGCATGCGTCCTCTTCTGAACAATTGACAAGTGCTTTGGTGAAAAATCTCAAGGGAAAAATAAACGGTGCACACATGTCTTGATGACCAGGAAGGGGACTTTGCATTTGATTATAATGCGAGAGGACCTGGCGTCATCAGTAGCCTCTCAGTTATCCACAGAGGATTCTTGCAGATTAGCAGAATTTATGTTTTGAGGTAAGGGCCTTAGAGTTGAGTTATTCTTGTTTTTCATTTCCTGGTACACAACCATCATTTCTTTTGTTTGTATACGTACCTTCAAAACATGTATTTTTTGTTTATAGATCTCACAGTTTCTCATTTCTTTTCCTCTCAACACTAAGTTTTTTAAGGTCCATCCACATTGCAAGGTGTCCGTCTAATCCTCTGCTTCTAATTGTTGCTGTACTCCAAGGCATGAATCCTCCACTTTTTATCCATTTTCCTAAATTATATTAGTTTCCCTCCAGTAACCCAGTGTAATTTCTGACATCTTCCCCGGCACTGGCCGGCTGGGATTCTTTCAGGCCACAGAGACTCATTCTAATAGAGACGTAATAGTCATCTGGGAGGTGCAGGTAGATGCTTCACCGTTTTGCTTTTGATTATTTGCTCAACAAACGTTGCATGTCCATTCATGACGGCAGATGCCATGGGCGTGCAGGGCGGGGCAGAAGAGAGCAGTGGTCCAGTCACTGGGGTCCGCAGCCGGGCGGACCTGGGTTTTCATTCTGACTCTGCTACCCACTGGCTATGTGGCCTTTGCCAAAGTGAGTTTGCCTCTCTGAGCCTCCATTTCTTCCTCTGTAAAATGGGGACAATGACAGTATTCATTACATAATGTTGAGTGTGAAATAAGATGATGCATGACGTGCTTCGTGTAATAGAATTTTTTTTAGCAGGACCCTGGGATGGGGGGAAGTCGGGTAGATAGATGTTTATAAACCCCCCATATGCTGCTGAATTGACCCTCTGTGTCGTGTGTATGTGCTTGTGAGCGTGTGTAGGTGGTATGTGAGTACTCGAAGAGTGTGAGTATTTGGAGGGATGTGAACGTGGGGGCACTGTGTGAGCACGTGTGCGGGACAATGTGTGAGTACGTGTGCGTGTTCGGGAGTGGTTCCCTGGCCGAGGCCAAGACATTGCCCACCCTGTTGGGTAGTTCCCTTGCCTCTATGTGGAGCGACCCTGCTCCTGTCCTGAGTCGGCCACACTGACGCGACCCCACCTCTGTCCACTCCCCAGGGCCTGGGTTTCCAACTCTTGCACTGACGTTGCCTCTGGGAATAGACTGGTGGGAGCAGAAAGGCTCCTCTTGGTCCCAAACATGCTCCGAGGGTAAAATGCTGCAGGGGCTGGAAGTGGGAGTCCTCAAGTGGCCAGAGAGGCCCCTGAGGCCCCCCAAGGCCCTGCGATTGAGAAGACTCCAGAGCTGACAAGTGTCTCTCTGGTTGTCATGGCAGCAGGTCTGGGATGGGAGCCTTTATCCCAATGGGCCACCACGGGGCTGTCATTGCTGGTTAACACTGACTATGAGGGCAGCCCCAGGTTTCTGCAGCAGGGTGGTCTCTGACGCCCTGGGGGGCTCCCCACCTGCTTCCAGCATTCCATCACCCTCTTGCCAGAAAGAGAACTGAGCTAAGAGCCTATCCATTTGGGTTCAAGACCCAGCTGTGCTACTTTGTTGTATCCTAGAGCTACAGTTTCAGTCCAGGGAGACAATGAATTGGGGCCCACAGCCCTGCACTCTGCGCCACACAAGCTATCTCCTTTAATCCCCACAAAGCCTCGGGAAGGAGGCAGTATTATTATCCCCATTTTGCAGACAAGGACACTGAGGCTACAGAAGACAGGGAGACGTCCATTCCCCAGATTTATACTGTTAGCAAAGGGTAGATCCAGGGACTCCAATCCAGATCTTTCTGACACCAAAGTCAAATATTGAATTTTTATAGCAAGAAAATAAACCTCTCGGGGGCCATTTCTTCTGCTCTATAAAATGGAATAACCATCAATCACTACTTTACTTACTATTTGGGATTTTTGTGAAGATAAAGCAACTTAGAACTGTGTTTTTTTAAAATATATAAATCTCTGCAGAAATCGATTCTCTAGTCTCTAGCTCCTTCCAGCTTGGATCCAAAACGTGAACACGGATCCAATAGAGGACTGCACGCATTGACCAGCAGGAGGCGCTATGCAAGTCCTTAGAAGCACAGCTGCTGTCTCCCAGCCACCTGGCTTGGGATTCCAGCTGTGGGATTTGCCAGCCTGTGACCCTGGGCAACTTGCTCGGCCTCTCAGGCCTCAGTTCCCTCGCCTGTACGATGAGAACAATAATAGCACCTTTCTCATAGAGTTGCCGTGAGCATTACACGAGTTAACATACACATGAAGCACTTGGAACAGTGCTCAGTCCACGGCAAACTATATAAATGTTAGCTGTTTATTATTGTATAGGACTTCATTTTTGTTTTTTTAAATTACTTCTAGATTCAGTAGTGCTTCACAATAACATCTACCTGGGTTTAGGTTCCAGCTCTGCTGCCCTGTGACCTTGAGTAACTCACGAAATCTCCCTGCATCTCCGTTTCCTCCTCTGGAAAACAAGGATAACAACAATACCTGTTTTATTGGGTTGCGTGGAGAATGTAACAAGTCAATACAGAGTCTTTGCTTGGAGCCGAGCCTGGCACGTAGCAGGTGCTCAGTAAACACTAGTCAGTGTGATTTTGGTGAGGATGATGCAATCTCAGGGCTCAATGTTCTAGAATGTTCCTTTTCACCCTGTTCCCACCACCTACCTCCTTGAGGCCTTTCCTCCAATGTCACCTTTCTCAGGGAAGCCTTTTCTGTCCCCCTTATTTAAAATTGCACCTCCCTCCCCAGAGCTCCACCTCTTCCTTCTCTGTTTTCCTCCCTAGAACTTGGCACTGTGTGCACACTACCTGCTTTAAGTATTTATTTTGTTCATTTCCTATTTCCCCCCACCCCACCCAGAATGCCAGCACCACCAGAACGGGATAATTTGACTGTTTTATTAACCACTATATCCCCAGTACATTGTATCCCATAGGGTCTGGCATGCAGTAGGTGCTTAATAAGTATTTGTTGGATAAATGAACACTAACAGTGTCAACCTAATGATCCTTGCTCTTGTTCAAAAGCTCCCCCCAACCCAGACTACTCTAACTAATCTAATGGGTCATTAAACAGCAATAGCAGCAAAGGGGGAAAAAAATCCCTAAGCCTCGGAAGGGATGGGGGAGGCACAAGGAAGGTGTGGAGCCACCAGGGACTTGGGCCACAGAGAAGGAAGTGAAGGTCTTTTATACAAGCAGCTCTGCAGCCTGATCTTTTTAACCTGATTAATCACATTAAACCTTTGTCAATATCAACATTGCCTCAGCCCCGGCCGCGGCAGCTGGTGGAACGGCAGACATTCAATATTTAAGAAGACCTGCATTGCAGGCTGAGGGTTTGGGCCGCTGGCTGGTGGAGGAACAAGCAGCCAATGTTTGGGTGCAGTCTCTTAAGTGGTGGATGATTTCTTAAAAGGAAAGAAACAAAAGCCAAAAAAAAAAAAAAAAACCCTCAGCTTCTCCTGGCTTTCCCCAGTTTCTGGTAGAGGTTGAATAGTGCACCCCAGGATTTTATCTCTGATTCAGGACGAGACAACGTTGCCAGCAGAAGGAAAACTGTGAACCAGGAAATTTGGTCTCCTGGGTTCCATTTTCTACCGTTGTAGAAAGCTGTGGTTCTCAGATTGCGATGCACAGACCTGCAGTAGCAGTATTGCCTGGAACTTACTAGAAATGTGTCCCAGACTTCTTGAATCGGGAGCTCAGGGGCCCCGGGAGCAAGCATTGATTTGTGCTTGCATGAGCTCCCCAGGTGATTTCGATGCGCTTTCGAGTCTGCGACACGCCGGCGTGAAGGGCAGGACTGCAGGCAGGTGGTTCTCAGCCCTGGCTGCCTTTTAGAATCACCTGGGGGAGTTTTGAGACATATCGGTGCTGGGACTCACCCTGACAGTTTCTTCTTCCGTTGGTTTGGATGGGGTCCTGGCATTGACATTTGAAAACCGTCCTCCGCCAGGTGAGTCTCAGGCACAGCCAGGATGTGAGTGAGTCTTTGTTTACTACCTGCGTGACTTTGGTGAGTCATCTCACCTCACAGTTCCTCAATTTTGTCATCTGTAAAATGGACCCTAAAGCCCCATCTTATGTGACTTTCAAAGAAATTATGTTGCTTAAGACAGATGCTACTGGGAAATCTTTGAGGGGTGTTGTGCCAGCGGGGGAGTTTGTAAGGTTTCCTGGGATATGTCAGTGTGTTTGGTCATTCTTGACCATTTCCTTCTGGTTGCTTGATCTGCCTCTTATCATCTTGGGGAGCCAGGGCTGCAAGAACCCTCACCATGCAAGAATTTTAAAAGAGCACTCGAGGCTCCTCGGTTTGGAAATTACCGTACCTGGGAGAGGAAAGGTTGACATAAAGTGCTGAAGGCAGAAAAAACAAGGGATGTGGGTATAAACTGACACCTTACAGGCTGTGCTAGGCTTCCCAGGAGAGGTCATTATTGCCGAGAGGAGCTGAAGACGTCTCCAGTGGCACCAGGTGAGCTGACTTGGGCAGAGCTGAGCCTCACTCTCCCCTCCCCATCCTCTTAGCTCTGAATTCTCAGCCTTAACACTCCGTCTCCTGCTGGCTTCAATTCTATATCGTAAAAGCTTGGTTTTCCATTTCTGTGACTTCTATGTCCCCAGGTCCCTCAGTGAACAAGAACTGAGGAAGTAAGAAGTCTTGTTGGAGACGCTTCAGTTTCCTTTCTTCATGTTTCGGACCAAAAACTCAGAAATAACTCTGCAAAGCCTCACCTCTTCTTTAAGAAAGAGGGGACCTTCACGTTTTCCTTCCTTTCCTCTAGAAAGAGCTGAAAGTCAGGGCTGAGGGAACTCAGTCCTCACTTGTTCTCAGCTTTGCAAGGTGGAAATCTTCCTATACCCCCAACCGCAGCCCCCATCGGTGACCCGTTTTATTGTGGAAACCAAGCCGGCAGGCTGGCTTGGGATGAACCACTTGCAACTACCCCAAGCTCACCCTTAGCCCGCTGCAAACCGTCCACTGCTGAGCATGCTCTGCAGGTGCTAGAGATCGAAGGTACCCGAACAAACCATTTGCTGCTCGGCCTCGGTTCGTTATCCCATCAGACTCCAGAAAGGCTGTGTGCTGGATGATCCCTGTAAGCTTCCCGTCCCTGGTAAACCCCCAAGCCAACATGTTCACTCTTGGCAGATTCCCTTCCTCCTCTTTGCCTACTCCTGCCCCCAGAAAGGTGGCGGCAGAGGAATGGGGTCGAAATGCACCTTCAGTTTCTCGTGGGAGAAACTTTGGGAGAAGTTGGTCCACAAGCAAGCCCTAAGGACAGTACGTTTTATGTGCCAGGCGCTTTTCCTCCCAAATTGGCTTTTTGCATCGATTATCTCATCTGCCCCTTGACTCCACCACGCTCTGAAAAATAAAATAGAAAATGGACCAAACTACTAAGCATCTGTCCCGCTTAATATTCCTCGTTGTAAGAGGGAGAGTGAAAAGGTAGGAATGCTTTCTGACTATTCTAGCACTTTATATATATTTGTATATTGTATAATATGTATTATGTATGTAATACAGTATATTTTGTTATTTTAATCTATAATATCTATTATGTATATATGTACATACAGGTGTACTGTGTATATATATACATAGAAGGAGTCAATTCTTGTTACTTGCGATAGTTAATTCTACAAAGTTACCACAAACACTGAATTAGTAAATACTGAGCCACATTGCTCCTAGGGAAAGTGCTCCTAGGTTCCTGCAAGCCTCTGGTTCCAGCATCTTCTCCAACTGATCAATACTTAATTTTTTTTAAATGTGTGTTTCTGTTTAAAAACATCTCATTTAATATGCACCGTTGATTCATTATCATTGAATTTGTGGCCAACAGCACTATACCTGATGCCTGAACAAAGTGTATCTAACACATTTTCTCTGTAAGGCACATCACAGCCTTCCTGCTTGTAGGAACACAGTACTTTAGCACTGTGCTTGGGGGCCATTTTTGAACAGAAAGATCACTAACAACAAAAAAAAATGTGGCATTAAATAGCCCCAGAAACGGAGACTTGATTGCCGTATGAGAGCTGAGACAACAAGGCAGAGTGTTTCTCTGTTTGCCTTCAGCTGGGAGCATCTGTGTCGGGTGACTCAAACTTTTCAGCCACTCTGTGCATGACTGTGAGTGACCATGGAAGTTTCACAAGTGTCGATTTTGGGGTTACAAATCAATTTTAGTGAATCAGTGTACACATCTACCCTCGTGTAATACAAATGCTTCACCTACCGGAGTGAGTGGCTTTGATAAGATGAGAAACTGGGTGAGACTGCAGATGTAGTTTTGATGTAATGTCCCTTCAGAAGGTCATAAGTCAGTGGCTGGATGGTGATTTACCTGGGTAGGTTGAAGGTAGTGTGTGAGCGTGTGAGTGAGAGAGACAGAGAACCCTACACCTGGGCTTTGAATACAGGCTCTGCCATTTGTTTAGCTGGTGACTTTGGGCTAATGCCCAACCTCTCCATGCCTCAGTTTCCTGGTATAAAATGAGGTTAATGATTGAGTTGAGAATTAGTTTAGATAACACTGTGCTGAGTACTAACATGTGCAAAGCACATAGCACTGTGATTGTAATGCTCTTATTTATTAGGGGTTCAATGAAGAAGAAAATGGAGGAGGAAGAGACAGAGGGAGATGGTTTAGGGTCAGACATTCAGGGTTTGACTTCCAGCCTTACTACTTCCTGGGATTCAATCTTGGGGAAAAGCAATTAACCTTTATAAACCTCAATTTTTCTATATTTAAAATGGACTCAACTGGTGTCTCTTTGCAAACCTCATACTAGCCAATGTATATAAATTAGTGTAGTCCCTGGCACACAGTAGGTGATAAATACCATTATAGCCTTATTCAGCGGCCTTAATATCCTGGAGATGATGACAAAGGTAACTTCACTCTCTTTATTTAACCATGTGCCAGGCACTGTTCTAAGCACTTTACAAGTATTAACTCATTTAATCCTTTAACATCCCTATTAGATAGATACTATTATCATCTGTATTTTTCACAGGAGGAAAGCAAAGCACAGAGAGGTTAAGTAACTGTCCTACCATCACACAGCTAGAAAAAGGCAGAACTGGGATTTGAACTCTGACAGCTCAGCACCTCTCAGCCTCTGCACTATTTTTGCCTCCCGTGAGGCACCACACCTGCACCCCACAAACACACACACATACACATGCCACCCTCATTTCCACCCACAACACTCACCTGCCTGGGTGAGTGGGAACACCAAGGGCTTTGTAAATTGCAGGATTCTTCGCCTATAACACTTGATATTTTGGTGGCTGTTTTCATGGGGGCAGAGAGACAGAAAGAGGAACACTGTGGTTCCTTCATGTCCTCCAGTCAACACTGGCCAGGGTTTCATTTTCTGTTTCTTCCCCCGACCTGGCGCCTGGGAAGGAGAGGGGAGTGGATGGCGGCCGGTCTTCAAGATCTATTATTCATGGGAACTAAGAGAAGCTTTTTGCTTTTTCTGATGTAGTCTTGGATTTCTTAAAATCCACACCCCAGGGAAGTGGCTGCAGCTGAACCGTGTGAGGCAGAAAATGCACTTCCTGTGGCTGCTGGAGACGCTGGGTGAAAACATTTTTGGGGGGAGGTGGGGTTCTGGAAGCACACCTGGGTGACATCTAGGGAGGGTTTTTCCCGCACTGCAATGGCACTAGAAGCTCTCTACGTGTTACTTTTCACTCCAACCTCAAATAACCCTATGAAGTAGGTGCTGCTACAGCCCCCACCTTGCAGCTGAGGGAAGGGAGGCTCTGAGAAGTTAAGTAATTTGCCAGGCGCAGCCAGCTTAGCTGCACGCAGGTCAGTGTGACTCCGAAGCCTGCACTCTTAATCACTGCCCTTAGTGGGAGATGCCGTCCTGAAATTTGTGCTGTGGGTGAAAATGAGGGTAGCATGTGTATGTGGGTGTGGGGGGGGTGGGAGGTGCAGGTTGGTGGGCATGGGGCACACTGGGACGGGGGCGTTATGTGGGAGTGGGTTGTGTGTATGTGATGGGGTGTGTTTATGTGGCAGTGTTCACATGAATGCGAGGGAGGCACGGGGGTGGGTGGGGTGTGGTCAGGGGTGTGAGTGTGTGTGTGTGTGCGCGTGTGTTTGCTGTGGCAAGGTGAGAAGACAAGAAAAGCCTTTCTCCGGGTCCTAACTGCCTCTTCTTCACCAGGATGAAGTGAAAATGTGCATTTTCCAGGGCAGGGAGCATCTTAAGCTAGAGTCCTTGAGCTTTCTGTCTTGTAACAGAAACTGGCTCTGCCTGCTTGATAAGAGGTGCAGACCAAGTCAAGGAGTTAGTGCGAGGAGTTTTGACCACATAGGAGAGGGAAGAATCTGTGAACTTGGGCCATTCTTTTCCAAATGCAGAAAGGAGCAGTTTCAGAAAAGCACATTCATTACCCTCTTTACAATAGCCCCAACAAGTGGTTTTGCTGCATGCACTTGATTACCTCCAGTGACTGGGAACTCATTACCTATCAAAGTAGCATGCCCTCATTTTGATGGCTCTTACGGTCAGAAGGCTGTTTCTTATCTTAAAACAGCTTCTCCCTTACTGTACCTATTACCCACTGGTGCCAGGTCCGGCTAGGTGGCCCATGTTATAGGAGTGGTTATTCAAAGTGGTAGTTAAAAGTGCTGGCAGCAAAGGGAGACATACCTGGGTTTGTAACCTGGCTGGCCCCCTCATTCCTGTCTGGTGATCTTGGGCAAGTTAATTTGCCTCTCCGAGTCTCAGAAATGGGAATAAGTTCAGCACCCATCTCACAGAATGGTGGTGTAGATTGAATGAGGTTGCATGTGGAAATTGCCCACCTGAAGGCTGGTGCTGTTAATTTCTGCGCTATCCCACCTCTGCAGAGCTGTGAAATGCAGACTCCAAGGGCAGGATAGAGAACTGGCCAAGAGCACAGGCTCCGGAGCCACATCACTGGGGCTCCAAATGTGGCCCCACCATTTATTAGCTGTGCGACATAGGGAGGCCATTGCCATCTCTAGGCCTAGAGGGGCCAGGGAGGGAACAGTAAGTGGGAGCAGGAGAGAAAGGGTTGCATGGAGAGGTCATGCTGTGAAGAGCTGCGACCCTCAACAGAGGGCCACAGCCAACCCACGATGGCCAGAAGAGGGATCCGAGGAGGAGACAGCCCAGCCTCTCTCTCCCTCCTCCTCCCAGGCTTCTGCTGGTCCTCCCATCGGACAAACCCAACTAGAAGCCAAGAGGTGCTCCCACATGCTCCCAGGGCACAGACCAGGGTGGAGGCGGACTGACCTGGAGGAGTGAAAAGAAAATATGCAGCAAAGCTATTTTATTATTCAGTTGAACCACACGGTGCTGTCACTATGCAACTATTTTTCTACGATAAAAATAGCAAATTAATATGTTTAACCCAATGGATGATCAAGCAGGGTAATCAGGAGACTCATTGATACGAGACCCAGATTTTGAGTCGTTGGCTATTCCACCTGCTACCATGTGACCTTGACAAGCACGGGCCTTGGTTTCCCTGTCTGTAACAGGGAACTATCCCCGGGAAATGTCCCTGGGAATGCTGTGTCTCCTATCTATAATCTACAAAAATGCCCATCACTGAGAGGACCAGGAATGCTGCCATTTTTTAAAGGGACAAATGCTCCTCTCTGAGTATTTCATCCCTGAGGCAGAGGAGGGAGCAGAATGACACCTGTGGTCTCCCGTGGCATGATGAGATTTAGGGCTGCAGATAACTCAGCTCCAGCTGAGTTTTAATCAGAATGAATTTCATTGCAGCCCGGGCCTGAGTGGCAGCCAGGGGCCATTAAGCTAAATGGCTTGTTTTAATATGGAGACCTGTCTAATCACGTTTTCCTGTTTGGGGCCAGTGTTGTCTGCGTGTGCATGCGTGAGCGCAAAAGTCAATCCTGAGCTTTTCCTCTTTTCTTGCTCACCACGATGTGGCTGGGGCAGAGATAAGCCCGGTTAACAACAGGACAGAAGCAAGTTTCTGCTTTATCAAGGAATCGGGTAATTGGCTGGACTGCGCAGGGAGCACTGAAGAGTGTTCTGTGAACAGTGTCTGATGTTTAGATTTATAGACTCAGGGCTCAGAGGGACTCCATAACCCAGGGAAGAAGGAAAAGTTTGGGGTTCCCTTATCCAGCAGAAGACATTCTCCCCAGGAAGATCAATTCTGGGTGCTCTGCCCTGCCATCAGGAGGAGTCAAGTACTGCATTTATTTCTGCGGACTCATTTCAAATGCGTGCCCTGTTGTGACTTATTGGCTGTGTGTCCTTGGGCAAATGACTTTACCTCTCTGTGCTTTAGTTTCCCAATCTGTAAAACTGGTTAATGAAAGATCCAGTCTTCTAGGATTGGTATGAAGATTGAATGAGATGTTGCATGTGAAAAATTTAGTGCAGTTACTGGCCCATAGTAAGCACAGGTGGAATGGGTTAGATTGTGCTGTGATAATGATTCCTAAAGTTTCAGGTTTGTTTCTCATGCTACCTGGAGATGGTGAGTTATCAGGGAGTGTCTGCTCTGAATGGTCCTCACTCAGGGACCCAGACTGAGGGAGATTCCATCTTCATACAGCCAGGATTGTCAGGACAGGAAAAGGGAAGTGGGGGGAAGTATGTACTAGCTTTAAAATTTCCACTTAGAAATCTTCATTGGCCAAACTAGTTCATGTGGCCACTCCTGGCTTCCTCAGGGAGAGAGAAGGGCAATCCTATTGCACAGTGGGGGGCCAAAAATATTTAGCCATCAGCACCAAAGACCGCCAAAGCACTTGACAAATGACCCTGGCTTTAGGATTATTATATCATTATGATCAGTGTCTTGGTATGGTTGTATTGTTATTTCCATCATCCATGACTGTCATCTTCCACGTACTTATTCTGGTTTCAAAAAGCCTGAAACTGGGCTCCCATCTCTTAGGAAAACATAGCCAAGATTATTAATAATAACTATAGTAATTATCATTAATAATAATAAATCAATGATAGCTTCCACTTGACAAGAGAGTGTTTTGTGCCAGGTTCTGGCCTAAGGACTTCACAGATATTATCTCATTTAATCCTCACAGTTCCATTTTGAAATGGGTCCTATTTTTGTCCGCACTCTACAAATGAGGAAACTGAGGTGTAGGAAGGTGAGTAAATTTGCCCAAGGTGACCTGGCTCATAAATGGCAGAATGGGCTTGGACCTCAAACCCATGCCCTTAGTCACCTTGCTGAACTGTCTGCTAAGAGCATGGGATCTTAGCCTCTGGATCTTTAAGTGGAAGTTGGGGTTGTCTGAGTGGAGATGCTATACCCTATCATTATTGACCCACAGGAACAGGGGTTCATCATTGGGCTCCCACTTTCTCTTTTCATCCCAGTTTCCCCTTCCTCCCTGTCTTCCATACACCAAGCCTCCTCCCCCATGAATCTTTCCATCCCCTAAACATTTTCATGCTCATTGCAGTGTCTGAGCCTTTGTTCACTCACTTCCCCCAATCCATTCCTCCATCCTTTATGTCCTTCACACCCCAGCTCAGCCTTCAAGGTCCAGCCCAAATTTTCGCTTCTCTGGGAAGACACCTTCACCCCTACCCCTTGCAGAATTAATCCCAGAATCTGCCTGCTCCCATGCCATTTTGCACATTAACAAAATCTAAACCTTTCCTAGAGACATACACCGACCCCGCGACACACACTTAGCCTTTTTAGAGGAGGGAAGAAATTAGTCTTTGTTTTTAATTAATGCCAGCTCTCTCATCCTGACTTTTAATACCGGCACCTCATTTGTCTTATTAAGTACTTAGTTTTGCTTTTAATTAGTGTTGTTTATTGTCACTGAATTTTAATTGCCAGTGCAGGGTTTCAGTGGGCCTTGGTGAGGATGCTTTAGAAACATTTCCTGTCCTCCATGGAGCTTGGGTGGCAGCTCCACCCAAGCTCCATGTTGGGGGAGGGAGAGGTTCAAGGGATAGCTAAAGGTTGGTATATTTTTCTCCAGGCCTCAGCCAACTCTGGTTGCCTTTGGAATGCCTGTTTCTCCAAGGCAGCTTGGTATCACCCTAAAGACATACAGAGAGAACTCAGGAGGGCTGCAATGGCAAAAATCCTATTCAAATTTGGCTTCTCAAATTTGAGAGGAACCAAAAAAAGGGGCAGGGGGATAACATATTGGCTCATGGTAGCCAAAAAGGCTGTGATAGATTCAGGCATGGCTGGATCTAGCATTCCAACAGCATCATCAGGAATTAGTCTCTCTCTATCTTCCAGCTCTGTGTTCATTCTTTGGCCGGCTTTCCCCAGGTGGCAGCAAAAGTGATCAACAGCAGCTACAGACTTCTGTTGTACCTGCTTAGCAAGCCCAATGAAAAGAGAATGCTTTTTTCCACAGAGTTCCAGCAAAAGTCTTAGGGCAGGCCTTCATCGGCCCAGATTGGGTCATGTGCTTGTCCTTGAACCAATCATAGTAGACTAAGGGGTGTAATACACTGATTGGCCAGCCATTGGTCATCAGCCTGCCTCTAGGGACCAGGTTTGAGTGAACCCCACCTGTTGGGTGAGCCACACAGGTTGATATTGAGAGAGGGATGGTTTCCTGAAGGAAACTTGGGGTACTGTTACCCCCCCAAAAAGGCTATCCAGTTAAATGCTGGACAGACAAACACAAGAGATGTTTACTCCATATATCTACTGCGGTATCTCACTCAGACCTAAGCAAACAATAGGATTTAGACCTTTGTTTCCCTCCCTAGCCCTGCCCTCAAATAACATTAACAGTGTCCTCCCTGACTGATACTTGGAGAACATTTTAGATTTACAAAATCCCTTCATATTATTAACTCACCAGCTCTTCCCCAACAACCCTGCATGGTGGTATGATAAGGAGAGGAATTTTTATATTCCCATTTTGTAGATGCAAAATGTGTCAGAGTCACACAGAGAATGAAGAGGGGAGCTAGTAGTGGATCCCAGGAATCTACGTCTGAGGCCAGCAATTATTCCACCACAATAAGCTGCTCTATTGGTCAGTTTTTGCTGCATAACAAACCACCCCACATATTAGCGGCTTAGAACAACAACCATTTATTTATGTCATAATTCTTCAGGTTGGCAGTTGGGTTGAGTTCAGCCGGGTGGCTCTTCTGGTTGAGGTCAGACTTGGATGATATTGGCTGGGCTTGTTCATGTGTCTGTGGTTGGCTTGTATGTTGGCTAGGACTGGCTGGTTTATGATGTGGCAGCCCTAGTAGCTAGGACAACTGAGGCCTCCTGCCATAAGGTTGCTCATCCTCTAGCAGGCTATCCTGGCTTCTCATACAGTGATTGCAGGGTTCCAAAAGTAGGAAAAGAGGCCAATATCTAGAGGGCTAGCATTTTCAAGCCTCTGAATGCATCAGATTTTCTACTGCCCAGTTGGCCACAGAAAAGTCTCATAGCCAGCTCAGACTTAGAGGGTGGACAAACAGATTTCACATCTGGATGGAAGGAGCTGAAAGCGGCAGGGATATAGGAATGGAAGAAATGGCATTAATTTTTGGAATGAAACCACCCCATCTGCAGTAAGCTTACCTCTCCATTTCCTGAGTGAGGGGGAAAAAAGAGTGGGTCAGATGCACCTTGAGGGAGCAATGCTGGTGGAGGAAATTTGCAGCACTGTGGCAAGCTACGGAGGCATTTAGTGCTCCTCAAACCATATCATGTAAGTTACGACTCCCTTTTGCTGCCGGAGGGAAGGAACAGTGATGGATGATGATGGCGATGAGGATGATTGTGCCGATAGTTAACATTTACTGAGCCCATGTCGTGTTCCAAGTACCACGTTGACTGCCCTGGCTGCATCGTCAAACCTTATTCTTCACAACAAGCCCAGAGACAGTCTAGTGGGTGGTAGCAATTGAGCATGTGGAGTCTGGCGTCCAATCTTATAGGCACAAATGCCTGCTCTGCCAATCACCAGCTGGATGGGCAAATCGCTTACCCTTCTAAGCCTCAGTATCCTCACCTGCAAAATGGAGATAATACTTGTACCTTCGTCAGTGGGTGTTTGGGAGCATTAAATGAGATCATCCACGGCAAGCATTTAGCCCAGGGGCAGACACAACCGAAGCAGCTGTTACGATGAGGTAGGTCGTGCTGTGATGACTGCCCTCATTTTGTCAATGAGGATAGGCCCACAGACATGGAGTATCTGCCCAAGTGGGAGAGCCCTGGAGGAGGAGCTCTGTGCCTGTCTTAAAATCTGTAAAATTGGGACTGTCCTGTGAGGTTATTTGAAGGCTCATGGCAGGAACCCTCTGTTATTGCTATATGGCCATATAGCAGAGGCGACAGTGAGTTTGCTTTGTTTCAAGGCCAAGAGCACAAAGTTGTCTTTGTCTCTAGCACCTCTCAGGCCTGTCTCTGTCCTCATCTCTGGCACCAACCATCTCAGCATGGAAGGAGCCAAACCCTTGTCATTCCAGCCTTGGCCAGGTTCAGGGGAGGCTGGGGCTGTCCCAGCTGGCTCTACCAACAAGGAGAAGCCAACTGCAGCAGTCTGCACTGTCCGGATGTGAGTGGACATGCAAGGGACACCGGGGCTCTGAGAGCAGAGGCAGGAATGGCCAGGCAGGCAGGCGAACAGAGGGGCCCTCAGCTCCGTCAAGTGTGGTTGACAAGGCAGGAGATTGCCATCTCCCTCTCTGCTGCCCCAAGCACCCTTGCCCTGGCAAGGGTGTGTAGAAATCCTAGGAGCCTGGCAAATAGTCAAAGCTGGATGCATGTTGGAGACAGAATAGGATATATTCAGCTCACATCACTGCTGAAAGCCTTGCTGTGGCTTCTGCAGCATCACTTAGGCTGGAAGCCCACATGATCCTCGTGTTCTGACACCCCCCACTACTGCCCTGATCTCAGCCCCCCTTGCCCACTCCACTCCAGCCACTCTGCCTGCCTTGCCATTTCTCCAACATACCAAGCACGTGCCCACCCCAGGGCCTTTGCACGTACTTTTTCCTCTCCCTGAAATGCTCTACCCCTGACAGCCACATGGCTCGGCCCATTACCCTTCAGGTCTTTGCTCAAATAGCATCTCTCAGTGAGGCTCCCTCTGTCCACCTATTTAAAATCAAACTCCTCTCCCACTTCCCAATCCCCCTTCCCTGTTTTATTTTTTCTAAAGCACTCAGCACCAGCTGGCACGGTTCACATGTGACTTGTGTGTTGGTTGTCTGCCTTCCCCACTGGAAGCTAAGCTCCATGAGGACAGTAACGTTTGTCTTTGTTTGTTTGTCTTAACGCCGTATCCCCTGTGCCTACAACAGTGTCTGGCATATAGTGGATGTTCTATAAATATGTTTCAATTCTTCCAATTTCCCAAGAGAAGCTGGCAATCTCCGTTTTTAATTAAATTCTCTGCATTTAAGATATTGACTTAATTTTACTTTAAAAAATCCTGCATAAGTGGAACAAAACATATTTTCAGGCTGGATCCTGTCCATAGACACTCCCCCTCCCCCTACTTTGAGGCCCTTTGTGGAAGTGCATTTCCTACCGGATCAGATAGTCTGAGTGGGTTTATCCGGGTACCTAACCGAGCAGTGATGCGCTGGACTCGGGAAGCCGGGATGGGCAGGGAAAGAGGCGGAGGGGTGGAACTGGGCACTGTCCAAGCTGGTGGCTGCAGGTTCTGCTGCAAAGCGTCTGGTTTAATTCCAAGACCGTTGGGATAGGGAGGCTGATCGTGGCATTGAACTCCACACCGACAGCTGCAGTTCGCACCGGTTCCCTGCAGTGCCCTGAAGTGCCAGCCCCTGCCAGCCCAGCCCTGCTGGGTCACGTTCAGACACCTGCGGCAGCTCAACTTGGAAACTAAATGGGCTTTGAGTTGTTTTTTCCGTTCAACTACAACCGGCAGAAGACCTCGGAGGTTCTGGGGGAGGGAACCACCGTTCCTTAGCAAACAATGCTAAAGGGAGAAGCAGGCAGATGAATTGCAGAGGGGCAAAGGGAGAGCTCTGGAATCCGGGTTCTCTGGGGTTAGGACAGGGTCTTCGTAGTGGTCGAAGATGCCGGGTGGCATGAGGCTTAGCACCAGGCTGTGGAGGCAGCCGTTTAATGCAGGTTTATTGGGTGCATTCACTGAGCTCTATAATTTATGTGAAGATTTATTGAGCACCTACTATATACCATACTCAGGACTGGCTGCCAAGTGAAAATGGATGGCCCCTTGTTCAAAAATTATTAAGAAATCCAAGACAAGACAGCAGAGCATTAAGCCAAGTGCAGCGCCCTTGTGAGCACAGGGCCCTCTACACACAGAGCCCTGCTCAACTGCATGGGTCACAGCCCTGGGAAGCCAGCCCTGTATGCACTGTGGGTGCGACTGTTGCCCAAACACAGACCTGGGTTCTGCGCTCATGGGTCTTACAGAATAGGTGGAAAGACAAACAGCAAATAAATAAAGGAGAATAACAAATCAGGTAGGTATTATAATGGCAGTGAACTGGATGGATGAGGGTGAGTAATGGGGTGAGGGGAGGTGATGTAGTCAGGGATGGCTTCCTGGAGGAAGTGACATTTGAGCAGAGACCAGCAGAGCCACATGACAGTGGAAGGAAGAGGCTGTCAAGGCAGAGAGAACAGCAGAGGCAAAGGCCCGGAGCTGGGAAGGCCAGTGTGACCGGGGCATGGTTGGATACAGGGAGAGCCGCAGAGAGAGGGTCATGGCAGTTCTTAGAGATCATGGAGAGGGTCTTCAATCTTATCCTCTGTGCAACAGGCACCCATTGAAGTGCTTTATTATTTTTAAATTATATTTTGTAAAAAAAAAAAAAGTTCATTTAATTTTGAACAGGGAACATATCCACAAGGTTGCAAATGCAAAGGAACAGATCCTGAAATGTCTCCTTCCCCTCTCAGTCCCAGCTCCCCAGGCCCCTCCGCAGAGGCAAGCAATATATCAGCTCCTTGTGAATGCTTTGCAGAGACACTTACGCACAGCAACCAAAAAGTACGTGCATATACTCTACTTTCCCCTGTGTACGCAGATGATGGTGTTCTGGACCATCGTCCTACACTTTGATCTTTTCTCGAGACAATTTATCTTGGTGATCAATCTCAATTCGTCATAAGTAGCATCATTCTTCACGGCTGTGTAGTTCTCCACCATACACATGTACCATCATCCGGCTAACCAGTGCAGATTATTAGACCTTTAGATTGCTTCATTGTAGGAATTTAAGTAGGACCTTAGGAAGCCCACTTACACTTTCCATGACTCAGTGATTCCATCTGTAAAATGGGATAAGAAGAACACATACCTCATAAGGCTATTGTGAGGGTCGAATGAGAGAAAACTTGAAACATGCTTAGCATGTTGTAAACCCTTGCTGTTTGAACTTTCAGGTGTTGGTGTTGCTTTTGTGACTGCAAGTAGCCTGTTCTTTAGAGCTTGTGCCAGGACGGTAACGGAGTCTCTGCCTAGCTAATGAAAAAGAGCTGGAGTCTCTGGCTTCTGGGAGAGGAAACCATTTTCTGCTTTCTGAATTCGCAGCTGCAGGGCTGGATCTGAGCCACTCCATTGGCCCTACCCGAGCGAAGCTTGTGATCTCTCAGAGTCACCTGGCAAGGGGCTGGGTGGGCAGGTCTCTGAGCATTTCTGAGGCTGAGAGATGGGAATGTGACCAGGGGCCAGAGGGCTGGGACTGGATGGTCAGCAATGTCCCAGACACTCATCAGAGCCCGGGAAGAAAGAACAGGTGTGAACAGAGTAGTGAGTAAGCACATGGGCGTTGGAGTCAAGGTTAAAATCCTAGCTCTGCTACTTGGTAGCTGTATGATTTTGAGCAGGTGACTTAACCACTCTGAACCTGAATTTTTTTTTTTTTTTGCCTGTAAAATGAGGATAATACCATCTACTTTGTAGTAGGATTGTAAGAATTAAAGCAAATAACGTAGGTATGGAATTTGGCACATAGTAGGTGCATAGGTGCCCAAGAAATGTTAGTTGTTATTATTGAATCAACCATAGGAGAAGCAGGAAGAGGGAATTACAATTTTACAAGTGCTTAGCGTGTGCTCAAGAGTACAGTCAGTGCTGAAATTCAGCAGCTCAGCGATGCCAAGCTTCTGCAGTGGTCCTAGCGCTGGAAACATATACTATTTATGTGACACATACATCTATGCTTTTGCTTCTGATATGCACGGTTGGTTTCCCTCTGCTGGTCCTCCCTGGGGCTCTGGCCTCCTGTCTGTTTTGGCGATGGTCTCTCCGTAGCAGGCAATGGGGAAGGGGGCGTGGTCTGAGAATGTCAGAGGCTCACCATCGGACTTTCTCCTCTGTTTTTTTTTTTTTTTTTCCAAGACAGAGTCTCACTCTGTTGCCCGGGCTAGAGTGAGTGCCGTGGCGTCAGCCTAGCTCACAGCAACCTCAAACTCCTGGGCTTAAGCGATCCTACTGCCTCAGCCTCCCGAATAGCTGGGACTACAGGCATGCGCCACCATGCCCGGCTAATTTTTCTATATATATTTTTAGTTGGCCAGATAATTTCTTTCTATTTTTAGTAGAGACGGGGTCTCGCTCTTGCTCAGGCTGGTCTCAAACTCCTGACCTCGAGCAATCCACCCGCCTTGGCCTCCCAGAGTGCTAGGATTACAGGCGTGAGCCACCGCGCCCGGCCTCTCCTTCTCTGTTGATTCGCCCTCACATCCGAGACCTTGGCTGGCCTTCATGGAGCGTCAACTGCAGGCAGGTAGGAGAACATCTTAGGATCATGCTCTGTAGGGTCAGTAAAAAGCTAAATGACCTCCAGGGGTGACATAGTGAGCTCGTGGCTCAGAGCGACGCTTTCCTAAGGTTCTCCTGTCTGTGCCCATGCGAGGCCGGGTTCCCTAGAAGTAGAACCTGAGATGGGGATTCTTATGCTGGGAACGGACTCAGGGTGCTCTAAGGAGGAATGTGCAAGGGACCGAGGGAAGCAGGACAGGCGGCCAGGGAAGCTGGATGAAGATGTGGCGTCAGCTGAAGTCTGGCCTCAGCCCAATCCACGGGGAGCTCTGGAGTGTGATGGCACCGGAGACCCGTCCCACCTGCCCTCCCTTATCAGCGAGTCCTTAGCTTTGGGCTGCTCCCCGGTATCTCTGGGCAAAGCAGTTCCTGTTGGCTGAGGGCAATTCTCTGGCAAATGGTGCTCCTAGCGTCTGGAGGGAGGGTGCGCCAGCGGTAGGGGGATCTGGCCGGGGCACCGACAGAGACCATTACAACACCTCCCCCCATCCCAGATCTGCCTGTGGACACGCGACCTCCTTTCCCTGGGCCTGTTTCTCCAGTTGTCCAAATAGCCTTGACTGCTCCAATGTTTTCCTCTCCTGGTCCAGGCTGGGGCAAGCTCTGGACAAAGAGTCCAGTCCTGGGCTGTTCAGTGCACTTAGGGCCCTGAGTGGCCAAGCTATCCTAACCAGGGGTGGCTGTCCGGGGCGGCTTGTGGCCTGGAGGGATGGATCGGGTGGGCTCCACTGGGTGGTCGGCCCGTAAGTTTGGGCTTTGCAGGTGGGATTTCAGTGGGAAACAGCACTCCCGGTGTGCACGACTGAACGCACGAAGGGGTGGGCAGCTGGGCTCTGCTCTGAGGGCAACAGAAGTTGGAGATCGGAGCTCCTGGGAGGCGCTCCCTTGCCCCAGCCCCCTCTTGCTCCCAGGGTCCTCCAAGGGCGGCGTTTCTTCTCTGCTGCAAAGCAGGAGGCCAGGCATTAGGTTGCAGTGTCAGCTGTCCAGACCGAGGGCAGCTGAGGAAGCTCATTACCAGGGGCGGAGGCTCTGCGCCCAGCAGGGGCCGGGGTCCGCCCCGGGGGCTTCGGGGAAGCCTGCTCAGCTTTCAGCACAGGCCTTCCGGAGACATTAAAGTTCCTTTTGGCAGATTTCCTTCACAACGGGAGCTGTCTCTCCTTTCTTTCTGTTTTTGAAGTGGAAACAATGAAATGGTCATATTAATCTGGGAAGATTATGTTAACCACATGGGAGCAGACGAAATAGCTTTTCTGTAAGGGGTCTTCTCTGCCACGTGTCCAGCCAGCGGCCCCCTCTGGCTCCCCGCACACAAAGGTTTGATAATTGCAAGGCTGCAGGGTAGGAATGGGGCTTCACCTCCCAACTTATCTATTCAGCCTCACGGAGAACAAGACTGTGTTATAACAAGACCTAATGGGGCGTCGGGACCCCCTGGGCACACGGCACCAAGTTCTGTTTGGTTTTTAAATAATTATCATGTAATCTCCACGGCCCCTTCCCCTTATTCTTTGGTGAGACCTTTGGAGGGGCGGGAGGCAGGTTCAGAGATGACATAAGCCCAGCCGAGTTCAGCTGCACTGACTTTGTGTTGTTGGAGGCTCATTCATACATTCAGCAAATCTTTATGAAATACCTCCTGGGTGCCAGACGCCATGCTAAGTGTTGGAGATTAAGCAGCGAACAAAACGGAAAAAAATCTGCAAGGAACTTATGTGTTGACAGGGAGATTCAAACTCTAAGCAAATAAACAAATATAAAAATAAACAAATTATATTAAACTGGGGTAGTGATAAGAGCTACAAAGAAAAATAAATCAGAGTGCAGGAGATGGAGGAGGAGCTGTTTGAAATTGAGCAGTCAAGGAGGCCTCTTGGAGGAGGTGGCGTTTAAGAACAAACCTAAACAAGGGAGCGAGTGAGCCAAACAAGCATGTGTAGAGAGGGTTCCAGGCAGAGGGAAGACCAAGTGGGATATGCTTGGGGTTCAAGGAACAGCAGGAAAGTCTGCAGGGATGGGGAAGACGGCATGAGAAGAGTAAGAGGGAAAGGATAGAAGGAGGCTACAGGGAGTCAAGCTGTGCTAAGGGGGTTACTTAGTCTAAGAGCAATGGGGAGCCATTGAAGACTCTTGAGCAAAAGAGTGACATAAGCTGACTTGCTTTTTTGTGGTAAAGGGAAAGACATAAAGTACACTCATGTTAAGTGTTTAGCTTGATGGCTTTTGCAGATTTTACACCTCCTTAATGATGAGCATGTATCAGATCACGATACAAAACATCTTCACCCCACAGACGCCCCTTCCTGTCCCTTCCCAATCTATACCCTCCCGAAAATTTGCAGTTGATTTGCTATGATTTCTATCACCATAATGTAGCTCTGCCTGTTCTTAACCTTCACGTCAATACTATCACATGGCGTAGTCTCTTCTGCTCCCGGCACCTTTCAATCTGTGGATCCGTCCGTGTTGCTACGTGCGGTCTATCGGAGGTTTGTCTGTCACTGCTCGCCGTCATCCCACTGGAGATTCCACAACGGATTCATCGACTCTTCTGTTGGTGGGCATTTGAACTGTTTCCAGTTTTCAGCTATTATGAATGAAGCTGCTATGAACATTTTTGTACACGTCTTAAAACATAAGCACTTTTTTTCTTGGGTAGACACTTAAGTAGGATTCCTGGGCTGTAGGGTAGGTGAATGTTTCGCTTTAATAGTCACTGCACACAGTTTTCCAAAGTGGTGGTTCCATTTTTTCCAGCTTTATTGAGATAAAGCTCACATATAATACAATTCACCCATATAAAGTGGGCAATTCAGTGGCCTTTAGCATATTCACAGACTTGTGCATCTAATTGGCATAGTCAACTTTAGAACATTTTTATCACCCACATAAAGAAACCTGTGTCACACGGCCTCCCCAGTCCTAGGCAATCACTGATCTACTTTTTGTCTCTTACAGATTTCCTATTGTGGACACTTCACATAGGTGGAGTCACACACTGCGTGGCCTTTTGTGTCTGGCTTCTTTGGCTTAGCATCACGTTTCTAAGGCTCACCCAGGTCACAGCATGGATCAGAATTTCATTTGTTTTTTTTTTTTTTTTTTTATGGCATTGCGTGGCTATCACCCATTTTGTTTATCCGTTCATCAGTCAGCACATATTGGATTGTTTCTACTTTGTAGCTTTTATAAATAATGAACGAAATGGGTCAAGGGTACTTGGGAAATCAAGGAGCAGTCGAGCTGGGACAGTGGCAGTTTGGATTGGCACGGTGGCAATGCAGGTTGAACGCAGTGCGCAGATTCTAAATCTATTTTAAAGATCAAGCCACTAGGATTTTCTGATGGTTTGGATGTAGAGTTCTTTTTTATTAATAAAAAGTCCAGGGGTAACTCCAGGTAAATAAGTCAGATGACATGCTTGGAAGAAGGACCCTGGATTCGAGTTAAGAACTTTGCCCGGCACCCTGCCGGCTGTGTGGCCTTGTGTCAACAGGGAATGGGAAGAGTTTGGGTTTGAAAGAGGGAGCTCTCGGCTCTGGTCTATTTCTTGCCGTAAGGTAGCTGTGACTTCCAGCAAGCACTTTCCCTCTTGGGATCCAAGGTTATCCACCTGGAAAACGGAGAAGATAGATGAGGTTCCCTTTCTTCTCTGTGTCCTCTGGCGTGCATAGCACAGAATAGGAACTCAAGAAATAAGGAGCAGCCGAGTGACAGGGTGACGTTTGGTTGGTGTTTTCCAGGAGCACGAGACTCCCGCCATGACTGACACCGTGTTCAGCAACAGCTCTAACCGTTGGATGTATTCCGGTGACCGACCCCTTCAATCCAAGTAAGTTGCTGGGTCTTCTTGGGAGTGGCTTGTTTTGAGTCGATGAGGTTCTGACAGTTCTACACTTGAAAGAAGGAAAGGACAGTGAGAAATAGGATTTCCTTCCTTGGGGAAGGGTGGGGGAAGGAACCTAATGGGAGTTTTGTCATGGAAACTTTTCCCCCGGTTTGACTGCTTTGCAAGGTTGGACGAACAAGATTAAATTCTTAGCTCCGTGCTACATATTAGAGGTGGTCAGAACGAGACTTGGATTCTAGTTCTGGATAGGAGCTAATTTACTGTGTGATTATTGGCAAATTTCTGTCCCTCTCTGGGCCTCAGTTTCCTCATCAGTCAAATAAGGAAGTTGCACTAGGTCAGAGATTACAAACTGGCAGGCTACAGTCTGACTCATTTGCAGAAGTTGTGTTTTTTATTTTGGGCCTGATCATGTAAAAGTTGGGAGATTTCACATAAAATCCAGATTTCTCACATGTTTTCAAGAGCTCAGAAGACCTGACAACACTGGACCAAAATTCTAGCCTGCCCATAATTCAGTAAGAGCTGAGTAGCAGCTGTTATCTTCAGCCTGGCAAGAGCCTTCCAATTTTCCACAATCCCCACCATTCCCTGTTGTCTCCAATACCTAGCCTACCTTTGACATTTATGTTACCCACCTATCTCTGTTGGTCTCCCTGAAATAGATGACCTCTGAGTGTCTTTAACTGTGAACTTCTGTGGATTTTATGGTGGGTAGTATTTTAGAGCCAGTTTAAGAGTTTAAATTCTAGGTAGGACAATTGAAAAGATGGTTATTTTTGTGGAAGGACTAAATGTCAGGGTGTGCTAATAATTGTGGCTTGCCCAAGGGACATGAAAAGGCTTTTTAACAAAGATCTTTCCTTATTGGAGGGAGAGCAGCATTTCCCTAAATTTGGTCATTTGAGCATTTTCCTTATAATTTTTACCCTATTTATGAAATATCACTATTGTCTTCTCTAAATTGCCAACTTACAAAACATAAACACTTTTATTTAAGAAAATTTTAGGTCCCAAGTGGATCTAAGTGGATAATTAGTTCATGCTTTCCATGAACAAAGGTAATAATACAAATAAACAGTTAAAAGAAAAAATGTTATTACATAGTGCCCTGTCATTTACTATCATTAATTTCTGTTCTTATTTTTATTAGAGAATCCTTTCCTATTTTCTTGGACTTTCTGTTACTCTCTAACTACTTGAGTTATATCTCTGGTTTGTATTAATATGTAAGCCTTCCCTCTTTTCTAACGTTAGTAATTATACATGTGATAAACAAAGTACCACATTCAAATTATCCCATGAGCTTCAACATAGAGTATTTTCATAATTTCTCATTTCTATGTATTTTTAAATTTCTCTAATGATTTCTACGTTAACCCTCGAGTCACCTAGAAGTACATTTAAAAATTTCCCAATGTCTGGGGATTCTTACTTTATTATTTTTGCTATTAATCTCTAATTCCATTTTGGTTGAAGAATGTGACCTATATATACTGATTCTTTGACCTGCTCACTGAGTACAAAGGGAAAATGTGCATTCTTTAATTATTGTTTGTAAGGTCACTCACACATATTAAAATCAGCTTATTAATTGTGGTCATAAATGTTTTTACCTTAACTATATTTGTGTCTGCTTATGAGTGTTAACGTTGAAGTCTCCTGCAATCATGGTGGATTTTTCAATTTCTCCTTGTGGTTCTATTAGTTGGCTACAGGTTTAGAGTCGGTATATATCACTGAAGAATTGAATTTCATCATTCCGTAATGTCCCTCTTCATCTTTATCTCTAATGATTTATTGTCCTAAACTGTATTTGATATTTTTGATATTAAAAAGCAATACCAGCTTTTTTTAACTATGTTAGTATTTTTCAATCCTTTTATCTTCAATTTTTTAGTCCCTCTTACAAAGAATATTTAGCTAGATTTTGTTGTTTAATTCAACATGATAATCTTTGTTTTTAAGCTGATGATTTTAATCCATTTACATATAATTATCAGTAAACTCTTTCTATAAAAGACCACGTAGTAAATATTTCAGGCTTTGCAAGCCATCAGGTCTCTGTCGCAACTACTCAACTTTTACCATTTCAGCGCAAAATCAGACATAGACAATATGTACCTGAATGGGGATGGCTGTGTTCATTTAAAAACCTTATAAAAACAAGTGGCTAACTGTATTTGGCCTGCAGGCTATAGTTTGTTGATCCATTATATAGTTTAACTTTTCTACTCTCTTATGTTTTTTCTTTTTCTATGGTTCTTTTGTCTCTTTCCTTGCCTTTTACTTTTATTAATTGGGTTTGGGGCTTTTTCAATTCTGTTTTTCTTTTTATTGGTTTGAGAATCATATATAGTCTATTCCTATTACGTTCATGGCTGTCCTTAAAGTGTGACCATTCATAACTAACCGTGTCTAAAGTTAATCACTATCTTAACATCTCCCTCCGATCTACACAAGATGCTTAAAACACTCTATTAACATTTTAATTTTGACCCTCCCCACCTATATAAGCTGTTGTTCTCTAGTCTCTTAGTTTAATCCTCTATTTAACCCCACATATTAGACATTATTATGTTTATACAGGCAATGTTTGTTTAGATTTACCTACCTGTTTTCTAGTTTATCAGTTCAATGTTCAAACCTTCCTGAATCTTGGTTCTTTTTAGGATCACTTTACTTCTTCCTGAAGTATATCCTTCCATTCCATTGCTGGTAAATTATTTCAGATTTTGTGTGTTTTAAAACACCAATTTATCCCTTGTTCTTGCAGTATTCTAGGGGACTTTGAAGGTGTGGTCATGCTGTCGCGTGTCTGCTAAGAGTGTTAAGTCACCAAATTTCCCTTTCTTTGTAGATGGCTTGTCTGCAGTGCCATGAGCTTAAGTGTGTATTTCTTATTGTTTTTCCTGCTTGGTGCATGTTGTGCTTCCTGAAACAGTGGATTCATGTTTTTCGACAGTTCTAGAAAATTCTCAGCATTATCTCTTCAAATATTCTCCTTTCTTCAATTCTCCCTGTTTTCCCCATCTGGAATCTGGTTAGATATGCACTAGACCTTCCATGTAGCTCATTCTTTCTCTTATATTTTATATCTCTTTGCCTTCCTGCTGCATTTTGGGCAATTTCTCCCCATCTCTCATCCTAGCCATACTCTATCTGAGAGCATATTAATCGCCCATTAAATCATCCCATTGTGTTTTGGGAATTTTAATAGTTACATATTTTATTTCTAAAAATTATTTGTCTGTCTTTTTACTATCTTCCTAACCCTTTTTTTGAGTTTCTTACTCCTGGCTCAGTTTTTAATCCATATTTTATTTCTTTAAACATTTCATGTATAGTTATTTCACATTCTGTATCCAATCATTATTATATCCGAATCCGTGGTGTGCTGGATCTGTCCCCTAAAGGCTCATTAGAATGGGTGTTGACTTTTCAAGAATTTTGTGAGCTGGTTACTAAACATGGCCATTATTAAAAATTAAGTTATATAAGTTTACAATTGAAGTAAATTACACATAAAGGTGATAACTACTCAAAATTCATCGCTTTAAAATTATTTGACTACATTTTGATATTCTCTGTTATTTATGTCTACTCTCCTTGTAAGGTGGAGATACTATATAAAGGTGTGCTACTGCATATTTCTTTCCAGCTTTTCATTCAGTGACATCATGTTGGGAGTTGAAACCACACTAGGGCTTTTCCCCCAGAAAGTCAGTTGTTAAACGTTTACCAGCACACCAATGCCTGAGGTCCTTGACAGTCTATGTCTGTTGTCTTACTGTTCCTGTAGAGTTTCACTCATAATCATTCACTTCTTTGAACGCTCACTGAATGGACTCCATTGGTTTCCTTTTTGATAGGAAATTCCTTGTTTCCAAAGCCCTTCTCACGAAGTCTTGTTGGAGCCAAATTTATTTTGCAGAGAATATTTCATCAGCCAAAAAATGTGTCTCTGTAAGATAAACAGTTGCCTGAAGGGTAGATGGGATAAAATATTTATTTTATTTAAGAAATGTCAGCTAATTAAAATCCCATCCATCAGCGTTTACTTTAGTCGATATGAAGCCAAACAATTTGCCTTACAATTAAATTAGAATCATTCAAACAGTCTGGACCCCATTTCATTAAAGCGCTCCTGGGCTCCCATGAAACGTCTTGGCATTCTGCGTGCATCTGGCTGGCTTGATTGCTACTGCCTTTTCTTCAGATATTAAAATTATTTTCCAATAAATGCTAATGGGTGAATTACAGTCATCACACATGCTGTCTAGCCTGCTGCAGTGGTGATGAGCTAATGCAGACACTTCTAATGTCTTTCTCCAGTAAATTAAGAAATCTAGTCTTAATTAACTTCTGGATGGCCAGATACACTTAGTGCTTTTGTGATTTTTCAAATGTCTTACCCTCTTATCCTCCTTGAATGTAATGATCGTGTTTGAAACCGACAACAGGGGGATTTGAAGGAATGTATGCACCTGCTCTTTGCTTGGTTGGGGCAGTGGTTCCACTCTCCATGTCGGGAATATATGGGGAGAAGTGCTGGTCTCTGACAGCTGATATTTCTATCTAGCTTTCAGGTCTGCAAGCCAGAGAGGGCCAGCAATGGGAAGTGGAAACTGAGGCACAAAGAGAGGCTATGACCTACCTTTGATTGCACACCTGGTAAATGGAGAGCCTGGTCTCCTTTCTAGAATGGAAGAACTTGCTTCCCCAAACTGGGGCACTATAAATTCTACTGTTCAGGGCTCATTGTTCTACCCAGTGTGGTTCTTCACCCACAGTATCTGAAATAACAGAAACCAAGAATGATGGTGGTCATGTTATCATTAAGTGATTTCTCTTTGGTACCCTCAAAACCATTATTCAAATACATAAATGATCCATTAGTTAATTTATAAGCTGAACTGATTGATCAACTTAATCAAAGATGTGGATTTTATATAAGCCTACATTGGGGCAGCCTTGTTTTAGATGTGCTGAAGTAAGGTAATAATGACTGAAAAACATGGGAGTCGATCACTATCACTCAAACTGTGTGGTGGTTGCATCCAAACAGTGTTGACGTTGTTATAAGATTTCTTACCTAACTTGATTCATTTCTTTCTTTCTCTCCTTTCTTTGCCTTCCTCCAGTGATAAAGAACAGTGAGTATTTTATGACTCTTTTTCCTACAAACTGTATTTTATCTTTTTCTGATCAAGGTGGCTTGCCCCTAAACGGAGATGGTTGAAGAGGGAACCAGCAAATTTTATATATCTAAAAAACAAAGCTAAGTTACTAAAGAACACACACCTATCTCAAGAAAAAAATGTGTGAATTTAAAAAAAACAAAACATGCCACATCAAATTTGGTGAAAAGATAGTGGAAGACATTCCTAAGGAGAGTCCTCAGTTCATTCTTGTTGGTAATTTGTGGGATTTCAGCAAGTTTAGGGACCAGTCTGGCCCTTGTTTCTGCAGCATTTTGCTGGGTAACACTGTTCTTGGATAAGGAAAATGTTAACCCCAGTAACTTCTGCCATCAATAAAAGATGATGATGAACAGAACAGAGCTTGTGGGTTGTTGTGCTGGACATTTGGTTGCTGTCACCTCATTGGAGGTCATCCTGATTTCCCGGTGAAACGTCTTGGACTTGGAGGCATTATCTTTTCTCAACAACTTTTGTGTTTTTGATTGGATTCATTTCCTAAATATGCATGACAGATTGGATGCAAAGTCCAATAAATGAGCAGCTGGACTGCAAAGCAGCCCCCTCTTCAGTTGTGTGCACACATTCAGGAACTGTGGAAAGTCATTTTACCCTCCCAATAGTGGGACTTGGGACTCACTGTCCTTGTGGCCTTGGGCAAAGCCCTTCGCCCGCTTGGGTCTTGGCCATCTTGTTTGTGAAATGGGCGTGATAATCCTGCCTTTCCTCCCTCACTAGGGGGTGGTCGAATCAAATAAGATGCACAGGGAAGTTTCATAAACTGTAAAGCACCAAGTAGAGTCATATGAAGGTGTGAATCACAATCTCGCCTTACCTTTGTGTTTATAGAGAGAGCACCTGCACAATTTGCTCAGCTTTTTGGGACACAAATAATCACACCCTCGGGCCAAGAACTCTTTAAAGGTTTACTTAACATGGATGATACTTAACCAGGTGACCTGAGAAAATTCTTCTCCCTTCTTTGTGCTTCAATTTCTCCATCCGTCAAATGGGAGCTTTGAGCTGTTGAAGACTCTTGAATGCTCTCTCTACAGTCTCTGTGGTTGGCTGGTAGGACCCTGGCCAGGCAAGATCTGCTTTCTATGAAATCATGAATATATTATTCAGGTGTGTCAGGGAGAGATGCTGAATCATTGTCAGATTTTTAAATATGACATCACAAGAGAGAAGTTCATGACTCCAGAGGGTCTCAAGGCTCTTAGAGGCTTCCTGAATGCTACAAGTTGAAAGGTGGAATGTATGTCCATTCTCCTCCCCTCCCTCCTCTTCTCCTTCTCTTCCTTCCTTTTTTCCTTCCTGCTTTGCTTCCTTCCTTTATTAACAAATACTTACCAGGTACGTACTATATACCAAACACTGTGCTAAGCACCAGGAATATAGAGATAGCCAAAGTATACGTATGTGTCTAGTGGGGTCTACAAACAAATAAACAGCAGTCATCAGCAAATACACTCCAGTGTGTAAGGAGCTGTACTAGCAGAATCGCAGTGGACTGTGGGAGTACAGGAGGGCCCCTCGCACAGACATGAGGTCATGCCAGGAGAGCTTTACAGGAAGAAGGGACGTGTAAGCTGAGGCCAGGGGAAGGAGGAATACCATGCGGGAGAGACAGAGGAGTTCCAGGGAGGGGGCGCAGCACCTGCAAAGTCCAAACATGAGAGAGAGCATGGAATTTTGGAAGAACCGAATGGAATTCAGTCTGGCTGACAAGGTTACCAAGGAGCCCAAGGTGCCCCTGGCATTCTGAGGACATGGGGGAAGCACAGCATCCCTTCAGCACCCCGTTTAGTCTGCTTGGGGTAGATTCCCCCCCCCAAAAGGGCCTTCATGCAAGCTGGGCACGTGGAGAGCATTTTGTGGTACGGTTGCCCCCTCTTCCCCATCCTTCCCTTCGGGATCCATTGAAGTCTCATTCCCTGTGCTGTGAAGAGACTTCCTGCTGACACCTGCCCATGTCGGCATCCTGGAGGCCAGGGAGGGCGAGGAGAAGAAAGCAAAGAAAAAGGATGAATTTTTTTTTTCTGCACACCGCTGCTGTTGAATGCTCCAGAGCCCCCATGGCCCGACAGCACTTCCATCATCCCACTCCTCTGGGGAGTTATAATTTATTAAAAGAGACATCTGGCGCATATTTTTTTTCTTTTTACATGACTTTTGTGTGCATGAAATGAGGAATCTAGGTAGGAGGCAGGAAGGCGGTGGGAGGCTGCCCTTTGTGGTATTTCAGGGAGAAACATCTACGAGGGGCTTCCATGTGCACTCAGGACTACGTTCCTTTTGGTTGGGGACCACTGATGCCGGCCTTGGCGGGGGTGCTCCTTCTGACCCTCTCAAGATACACCTGTGCAGGTACCGCCAGGTAGCAGAGGAAGCACATCTACGAGGCCCGTTTCTCAAGTGTCTGACTCCACTCGTATTTCTTGGCAATTCCCTTGTCACCTGTGAATGTCAGGCATCTGGAAAAGGGACACATCAACTGCAGTGAACTTTGGACGTTTGGTTAGTGGCAAAACTCTTTCTTTGAATAACATTTTATTCAGATGCTCAATATTTAAGACAGATAAGAGTGAAGCTAGATCAAGACCCTTAGTGGCCGAAGGTGTTAAAAATATCATGGTGAACTGTACAGGACAGTAATTGAAAATAATACTCAACTGTAAAATAAGCATAGGAAGTCCACCAGTAGTCAACTTTTTGGGGGGACCGTGGTGGATACTGTATCCATTAGCGTCTGCTGTGTAACCATCCATCTTAAAACTCAGTTGCTTAGCCAACAATTATTTGTTCTCAGGGATCTGGGCTCAGCTGGTGGCTCTGTCGACCTTGGCTGGGCTCACTGGTGTATCAAAGGGTTGGCTGGTCTAGAACGGCCGTGGCTGGAATGACGTGGTTCTGTTCCACGTGCGTCTCATCTTCCAACAGGCTATCCTGGGCTTTCCTGTGGTGACAGCAAGGTGTAAGAGAAAGCAGAAACACACAAAGTCTTTGGGGGCCTTGCCTCTGGACTAGCACAACATCACTCCCCTGCATTTTATTGGCCATAAAATGTAGGTCCTAAGTCCAGGTTAGATGTAAGAAATAGGAATATAGACTCTGACTCCTTGGTGAGGTTAATTTCAAATTCACATGGGGGCCATCTTTGCAATAAACCATATTTCATGATTTAGTTGAAATATCAAATATTAAAGTCTTTCCAATGTTTATCTCCATTTTCTTTGTTTATTATTTATTTTTATGGCTATAAAATAGTTGTACATAGTTTGAGGGTGTGTGTGATATTTTGATACCTGTGTATAATATGTAATGATCAAGTCAGGGTAATAGGGATATCCGTGACCTCAAACATTTATCATTCGTGTTGAGAACATCACGATTCTTCTCTTCTAGCTATTTTGAAATATACCAGTCGATGATCCAGGCTGCACATTTTGTTTTGTTCTCTTGGTCCCTCCCACCGCAGGGTCAGTGTCTCATCCTCTTCCCTATCAAAACATTCTATCCATTCATTCATTCTCTCAAATTCAGTGACCACTATACATGCTGCTCTGTTAGGTCATTTTTCACTGAATTGTCACTATGGCAAGGATTTGAGACCCAGTTTCATACCAAAGTATTTAATAATGAGAAGAAGAAGAAGACCTTTTTGAGCATTTATCGAGTTCTAGGATGTACACTGGGGACTTTATATACATGGTCTAGTTAACCTTTGTAGGAGCTCAATGGGGTCACTAGGAAATATCCTCTTTGACGGATGAGCAAACGGAGGCTCAGAGGTGCTAAGTATTAATAATTTGTATGTAAGGTCACAAAGCCAGGCAGGAGCAGAGCCAGGAAAGGAATCTAGGCTGTGTGACCCCAAAGCCTATGCCCTGTGCCCCCTCTCTTAGGCTACTGCATCTTCATGGCAGCCGGAGATGTAATTATAGGCAGCCCCGGGGCTGCTTAGGTTGAAGGGCTACCCTGCCAGCAGCTAGTTCATAAGAGTTAATGTGGAAAACTCCAGCACTCACCTGGAGAGGCAGCCCCACGAAATTCTGGAGCCCAGTCTGACATCTCAGTGCGCTGCCAAAGTTCCCAGTACAGTTCATTGATTTGAGTCCTTCATCCCCCACTAAAAAGTTAGGGCATCTCGGTCGATTAAGAGGATGGTCACCATAGCTGGAACTGCTGTTTACTGGGTGTTTGCATGTGCTAAGTACTTTGTTTACATTTGTACACTTAACCCTGCTAAGGGCCCCATGATGCTACCCTATCAACATTCCCACTTCACAGACCAGGAAACTGACATTCAGAGTATTCGGTACACACTTCCAATAAGTGGTGCACCCAGGGTTCCAATCATTAACTCTGCCAAGTCAAGGAGGGCTCAAGTTGGCACACAGTAGGGCCTCTGGGTATTTTCTGGATTGAATACAATCCTCTGAGTAACTTGTCCAAGGGAAGCAATACTTCGGTCTCCAGCTTTGGTGTTTAACAAGAGCCCGACACTGGACTGTGTTCTTGAGGACGCAGAGCTGGCATCCTGCGCCAGGGGCCTTGGCAAGGATCTCAGCGCAAGGACCCATCCTCGAGGCCACCATGCTCACGTTGCTCCCCAGCCCAGGGAGGCCTACACAGGCTCATTCTGTCCCTTGAGAGCAAAGGCTTTGGCTTGAAAAACTGATCTCGTTTCCATCTGTTTGCTTGTGGAATTAAAACCTGAAAATCCACAGGAGGCTCGTGGGTTCCCACTGAGACCACTCTGTGACATTTTCAAACACTGGATGAGCTGTTTGTCAACTGTGTGTTCTGGAGCAGAAGATGGGGGGAAGGATTTGGAGAGGTGCCGGCAGCCTCCAGCAGGAGCGCTCGTCTGCAGATGGAGCCAGTTATCCTAGGTGGGGCCTCTCGGGGACCCCCAGCCCTGCTCACGTCCCTGGAGCCACGCGTGTTCAGGAGCTCACCTCTCCTGTGCACAGGGACCCCAGCAGTGGTGTGCGGTGGGGTGTGAGGCATTGGCTTCAGGTCCGTCCCATGGCTGACCACACCCCTGACCAGATTGTGAGCTGCAGGAACGTGTCCTTTGAGGGACTCGACTGGGTACCAGGCCCAGAATCGCACCTGTGTTCAGCCGTGGTCACTGAGCCACCTTGTGAAGGCAGGAAATAAATGGAGGGGGATCAGCAGAGAAATCCAGGAAGAGAAATGAAGGCAGAGGAAGGATGAATGGGGCAGCTGAAATATCCATTTCCTGCAAATCAAAACCACAATGAGATGTCACCTGACTCTGAATAGACAGCCTACAGAATGGGAGAAAATACTTGCATGTCATACATCCGATAAAGGGCTGATAACCAGAATCTGCAAAGAACTAAAGCAAATCAGCAAGAAAAAGTCAAATAACCACATTAAAAAGTGGGCAAAAGACATGAACAGAAGCTTTTCAAAAGAAGATAGACTAACGGCCAATAAACATATGAAAAAAAAAAAGCTCAATGTTTCTAATCATCAGGGAAATGCAAATCAAAACCACAATGAGATATTACCTAACTCCAGTGAGAATGGCTTTTATCAAAAAGTCCCAAAACAGCAAATGCTGACATGGATGCTGAGAGATAGGAACACTCATACACTGTTAGTGGGACTGCAAACTAGTACAACCTCTATGGAAGCAGTATGGAGATACCTCAAAGAACTAAAAGTAGAACTACCATTTGATCCAGCAATCCCACTACTGGGTATTTGCCCAAAGCAAAAAAAGATACTCTATAAAAAAGACACCCGAACTCGAATGTTTATAGCAGCACAATTCACAATTGTAAAGATGTAGAAACAACCCAAGTGCCCATCAATACATGAGTGGATTAATAAATGTGGTATATGTATACCTTGGAGTATTACTCAGCCATAAGAAATGGTGAACTAATATCTTTTGCATTAACCTGGATGGAACTGGAGACGCTTCTTCTAAATGAAGTATCACAAGAATGGAAAAACAAACACTACATGTACTCACCATTAAATTGGAACTAATCTATACAATGTCACTTCACTGTATTTAATTGGTCACACAAGACCAGCTCTGATTTGGTGTTGGAGGGGACTACACATGGGAGGATGTGAGTGCCAGGAGGCAGGGACCCTGGGGACCATCCTGGAGCTCGCTCCCGTACTGGTCTTCCTCCCCTCATTTGGCATGCTCTCTACTCCAGCCCTCTGCAAAGACCATTCCCTCTGCCAGACCCAACCTCTCCCCTACCTCCCCTCACCCCTCCAGCTTCTCTTTGAGGTCTCAGCAGGGGCCAGCTATACCTTTGTGGGGATCAGGGCTTATGTAATTTAGGGGGCCCTCTTCAAGATCAAGAGGACAAAAATATCTTGCTTTTGCAAATTTTCCTAATCGCATCCTAGGGCCTGTTCCAGGGTTGTAGGAGGTGCCTGTGCAAACAAAGGGCCCTAAAGCTTTTGCTCTGCCAGGATCAGAGAGAATTCTCACCACTTCCTCAGGGAGCTATGCCCGGTCCCTAGACCGAGTAACCCCCACCGCTTCAGGCTTCCCTGCATGTCACTCGTATAATCAGACATTTAACGTCTCTTTTGGCTACCAGGGACCGGGTGTTTTTTAAAAAACACCTCTTTTTATGTTCTTATTCTCAGTGATCTAAATGTCATGGACACAATAGTGAACCAGAGCCAGAGCCATTGGGACCAAGGTCCCTGCTGTCCTGTAATCTACATTCTGGTGGGGGGAAGGGGCAATAAACAGGTAACAAGGAAATTTTTAAAAGAGGACTTCAGCTAGAGACAGGTGCACTGGAGAAAGTGGACCATGATAACGAGAGACCAAGGAAGGCCTCTCTGAGACCATGATGATGAGAAGGAGTTAGCCATGGGAAGATCCGTAGAGAGAAGTGTTCCTGGCAGGGGGAACAGCAAGTGCAAAGGTCCTGAGGCAGAAACAAGTTTTGGGTGTTAAAGATTGAGCAGCGAGGCCAGTGTGGCTGAGTATAGGAATCAGAGGGAACAAGGGGCAATGAGGACAAAGAGGCAGGTGAAGGACAGACCAGGCAGGACTTTGTAGAACACACAAGAACTCTGGGTTCTATTTTTATTAAGGTAAAATTCACATACCATAAAAGTAACCATTTTAAAGCATACAGTTCAGGGTCATTTAGTATATTCACAATTGTGTACAACCATCACTTCTACTTAGTTCTAGGTTTTATTCTAACTCAATGAGACACCACTGGGGAGTTTTGAGCAGGAGGTTTGAGTGGTGTCAGCATGTGTTCCTCCTAGAGGCACCTGCTCCAAGGACACACCTGGGAAGGCAAGGTGTGTTTCCAACAGCCACACCCTCCTTCCCTTTCTCCCAACAAGACTTTCTCCAAGGCATCTACTTCTCTTTCCTTTCAAACTCTTCCTTCTCTGCTCTTCAGAACCAACTAGCTAAGGTGGGAGGATGGCAGAGGAGAGGGAAAAGGGAGGAAGACGGTTGTTTGATTTCCAACTTCATGCCTGCTGATGTCATTAGAGCAGCGGAAGGGACCTAGGCTGGCGGCTAATGGGGTGGTAACTCCTGAGGATTCAGAGTTCCTGGTTTTTCCCTGATAGGGACAAAAATTTCCAGTGGTGTTCAACCCTGCATCCCGTTCAGGTAGCGCACCGCCGAGCCCTGGGGCATGGACCGTGGTATTAGTGGAGAGGACACCAATTTGTCATAGACCATGGCGTTAACTCTGCTCCCAGCAGCCTCTGGACCATCACCGGGGCCACAGGTTCCACTCTCCGTATTGCAGAGGCTACACGTGCAGGCTGCCCAGGTCTAGATAGTAGGTGTGAATTCAAGAGATTTGTATAAACCTAGTTGGCAAGTAGTTTAAATTTATTTTTTTAGAAAAATCTGTGGCCCAAACAAAACATCTCTGTGCCAGGCAGGGGCTGGGGCCAACCTGGGACCCAGGGCTTCAGACCACCTGGCCAGACCTGTTTCCATGCCAGCTGTAGAAGTCTACTGTTCTGGACCCTTTTCCTGAGAACACCATTACCTTCCAGGTTTCCATGAGCTTCCTGCACATGTCACTTACGGAGTGTCTACCGTGTGTTAAGCACTTAAGAAAAATAAACTCATCAGAACTCTAAGAGGGAAACACGTGTGTCCCATTGTACAGTTGAGTAGACTGAGGCTCTGAGAGTCATGATTCTTTTGTGCAGCCAGTGAGCTTCCCAGCAGGAATTGGGACTGAGGTTTGCCAGACTCCAGGGTGGACAGGCCTAAGCGCTTTTCCACACTGCCTACCCAGGCTGTCTTGTGTCCACCCTCACACTTTCCCAAATTGCCTTTCAGGCTCCAGGGAGGCTGGTCCGTCCATCCCAGCGGTCAGCCCGACAGGCAGAGGAAGCAGGAAGAGCTGACCGATGAGGAGAAGGAAATCATCAACAAGGTGATCGCGCGTGCTGAGAAAATGGAAGAGATGGAGCAGGAGCGAATCGGGTGAGGCCCAACACTTCCCTCCACCTGTGAGCCGAGGGGTGCCGCCGGCCTGGGGCAGGGTTGCCTCTGGACTTTGTCACTTGTGACCCACCAGCCCAGGCATACCAACGTCCTTGTTGCCTGAGGTGGGAGAGCTGGGAGGAGAGAAGAGGGAACAGAGGAGAGAGTGGGCTGGGGGTGCACTGAAGAAGGGGAAGGGGAGTGGTCTCATGATGGGGAAACTGGAGACTGTTGTTGGAGTCTGCACGGGGTGTGGTGGGTACAGGCATAGGGTGTCTTAGCCAATCACAGCTGCACAGAGACATGTTCTAGAGACCTTGGCCTCATAGGTGCCAGAACGTACAGCTGAGGGGAGGTTAGGAGGACAGAGAGTGGGAGAAAAAGAGACAGTGTGTAAAAGAGCACGTTTGAAAAGAATCTCAGAAGAGAATTGGAGGAGTGGATCCTATAAGAGACAGACAGCATGCGTGTGGGTTGCAGATGTTAACCCGGTAGGTCTGGACTCAGAGAACCCGGGGTCCCAGGCCAGCCCCCATGTGCCTGCTGTGGGTCTTGGGCACATCGTCTGACCTCTGCGAGCCCCAGTTTTCCCACTGGCAGAATGGGGGAAATGACCATTATGATCCCACAGGGGTCTTGTAGGGACTGAGATGACACATGCACAGTTCCAGGCTTGAGTGATGCTACGGGTTTAATAAACGGAAGGAAGGAGGGGGAGTGGGGTCCGAGTTTGGGAGAGAAGCCAGGCCTACAAGAAAGATGTATGACGAGGGAGAGAGAGAGAGAGAGAGAATGAATCGATGAGCAAGGACGGTGCCGGAGAGCGAGGGAGTGGCACATGGGTGGGCTGAGAGTGGGGAGTAGGAAAACGCCGCAGTCGTTGGGGTGTGAGGAGTCGCTGAGGGAAGGGAGTGAGTGTGTGTGTTTGGGGCACTCTTGGTATCGGTGGGAACCTGGGCTGCCAGGATGCAGAGAGCCCGGCAGAGTGGTCTTCCCAGGCCTGGATCTCAAACGGGAAATGGGGGCAGAGGGTGCTGGGATGCCACCTCCACCCTAGGCCCCTCCCCAGGCCCCTCTGCGGGGGCAGCTATTGCCAACTGCTTACACCTGATTTGGGCCGCTGAGGTGCTGATCAGTGGGGTGCTGATCCCCCCACCCACACTCAGCTGGGGGTTAACGAGGTTCCCAGATGGAAAATGATGTTCTGGAGACGCAGGAAGTGGGTGCCTTTGATTTAAACCTCTGCGGATAATTCCACTCAGGGTAGGCTGGGGAGATCAGAGATGCTGTTGACAAGTGACAGATACCTGCCCTTAGCTTCCTTGGGCAATTGCCAAAGGGATGGGTTTGGGGGACTTGCTTATGGGGTTGGGTTTTTATTTTACTTTTAAAATGATTTCAGGACTGGGAAGTTCTGTAGGTTAGTGGTCTGCGTGTGTGTGTGTGTGTGTGTGTGTGTGTTCACACAACAGTGGGCTTCCGCCATGAGGGAATAAAGTTTATGGATGTTAAGGGTAAACAGTGGAAGCAAGGATTCCTCTCCACCTTTTTCCTGCATAGCACTGACCACCAGCTATCATATTTTATATTTTACATATTTAGTTTAATTAATATATGTCTCTCCCATTAAATTATAAGATTTCTAAGGGTAGAGATTTGTGCCTGTTTTATTCCCTGCTGTATTCTCAGAATCTGGTATGTAATAGATACATAGCAAAATATTTGTTGAGTGAATGAGTGAACATGGCAGTTGATGCTGTCCCCCAATTTTTTCCTATATCACCTGTGGCCAAGAGGCTGGAGAGTTTAGAATCCTGTTTAGGGTCCAAATTCCCAGGGAAAGTACGCTGATTGGCTGCTTTATGTCAGGTGCTATCCCTTGTCCAATCAGCTGCAGCCAGGGGTGCCTGGCCATGTTGATACAACATGGCTGCTGGGCTGTCCCTGTGGACTGAGCAGATCCCTGCTTGAATGTCCTAGGACAGGATAAATGGGGTCCCTGCCTTGTCCTTGATGTCCTGCCATATTCCCCCTACCAACCTAATAACACGGCAGCAGAGCATAGTGGTTAAGAGCTGGGGTCCGAAAGTCAAAGAGACCTGGGTCCCAATGCCCCATACTCCCTGTGTGATCTTAGGTAAGCCACTTGAACCTCCCTGTGCCTCAGTTTCCTCATCTGCCAAACGGGAATGGCATTAGCATAGACTTCTCAGTGAGCATCTAATTAGCACACAAAGGATTACTGTGGTACCTTGCACAGAGTGCAAGCTCAGTAAATGGTGGCAATTATTTTATGGTAAGTTTAAAAAAAAAAAAAAGAGGCAGCTCATTTTTGGCACTAGCTGAAGCCTCTGTTCTAGAATTATGCCCTGAGACTCCTGTTTGTCAAGCCCTGGAATTCTAGCAGCCCCTGGCTTCCCCTGAAGGAGATTTGAGAGGCTTCCAGGGGAGCTTGGGCCAAGTCTTTGGTGACAGAATGTCCCTTTGCTGAGACGGTGTTTTCTGCCTGGCTTCCCAGAGTGGGGAGGACAGTCCCGGAAGATTCTGGCTGTTGTTGTTTCACAGCGCTCTTCCTGCAGCCAGCCCTGGCTGGTGGCATCGCCAGTGGCGAACCCAGTGCTATTTGTGTCTTACAAGCTCAAACCTGCCCTGATTCCTGTTCCACCCACGCTTCTCTGGGAGGGGATCAGAGTAGAGTCAGATGAAAGCCAAGTGAAATATCAAACATAGAGCAAGACTGGAAATGGGGGTTCCAGCTGGGGCCCCCACTGAAGTACCTGAGGATCCCAGATAATGAGACTGTGGGGCCTCAGGTTCCCCACCCATCAAATGGCAGGGTCCTTTCTACTCAGATTCTACAGTATCTCGGGGTATCTGGCAGAGGACTCCACACCTTACTGTTGCCTGTACCTCTTAGAGCCAACGAGATCCTTCTAACTATGTTAAAATTGCAGGTGTTTCTGTGTCCCCTTCTGGGTCCAGACACCAGCTCTGTGATGCTGAATGTTCTTTTCTATGACCCACGTGAAAGCCATCTGGGAGAGTTGTGAAATCATTGTTAACAAACGTGATAAATGATCACCATGACGGGTACCATTTATTGAGCACTTACTATGTGCTAAGCCCTGTGTCTAAAAACTTCATGTGAATTAACTTATTAACTGCTCCTCTCATCTACATCAAGTAGGTGCTATTATCATCCCCATTTTGCAGGTGAGGAAACTGAGGCTTCAAGAGCTTAGGTCATTTGCCCAAGATTGTGTAGAGAGGCAAGGTGTACATTTCTATCTGGCTCACTCTCAGAACTATGCTTTTAACTCCATGAGATGTCTTTCCTGAAGGCCTGTCGCCAAATTCCTAGATGATGCAGAGCTTGAAAATTTTAGTCATTCAGGTTTAGAGGGGACATTTTGAGAGCTGGGAGTTGAAACCCTTTCTGTGCTGGCCCAGTGAGTCTCTCCAGCTCTTACTAAGCTGTCTGTACTCCCCAGAGCTGGTCTCCATGCTGCCACATGTCTGAGAGTTCCAGGAGAGAGATGCCCTCAGGCCTCCCAGGAGGCACTGCTTCCCTGAGGCAGTTTTGCTAGAGTTAGCTGCCCCAGGGAGCTGCCCTAGGCATGCAGCAGACCAGAGCTGTTTCCCTCCTGGGAGCCCCTTTGCTTCTGCCCAGGAGGAGTCTAAATCTTCACTCAACACACTCAGCTCACAACCCAGCTCTGTTCTCGTCTGCATCCCAGGAGAGAGAGAGGATGGCCAGAAAAGAAACTCATTAACCAACCTCATTTTGCCCCCACATTCCTTATATAAGTGCTAAGTGGGATTTCAGAGTTTATTTTGCATGCCTGACTGCTACAGACTTTCTATATTAGTTAGAACACTTTGCTTGCAAGAAAGGAAGCTAATTCCAGCTAGGTTATTTCAGTTCTCTATTGCTATATAACAAACCACCCAAAACATAGTGACTTAAAGCAACAACAGTATATTATTTTTCATAATTCTGTGGGTTAAGAATTCATACAGGCTCTGCTGGGCTGGTTTTCTGCTGCAGGGGCTGTTGGGTGGGTTTGCTCACTCAGCTGCATTCAGCCAGTGGCTGGGCTGGGCTGGAAGGTAAAAAGCTTTACTCTCATGCCTGTACCTAGGTACTCTCCACATAGCCCCTCTCTCTCCATGTGATCCTTCATTATTCATTAGTCTGGCCTGGGCTCCCTTACTTGGCAGCTGGAGCCCAAGGGAACAAAGGTGGGAGTTGACAGGGCTCTTAATAGCTAGGTCTGGAACTGGCAGGGCATCACTTCCACCACCTTCTATTGGGGAGGGGAAATGGCTCCCATTTCCTTATGGGATAAATGACATGTACATGTGGGAGAGGTGGCTATCTTGGGAGATTTTACTACATCATGCAAATAGGGAAATATATATGGGGCTTTGAAGCCATCTCAGGGCATCTGAGGGCATGAACACAGCCTAGTCTCATGAAAGGTCTACATCTCATCCCACATGTTAGAAAAAATAGCCATGCTAGATCTTCCCAATTTTTATACCACTTCTTAGTCCCCATTCTAAATTCCCAGGGAAGGAACTGTGATTGGCCCAGCTCACCCTAGGTGCCCGCCCCTCATCCAATCAGCTGTGGCCAGAGGTACCTGGCTAGACAAACATGGCTGCTGAGTGTAAAAGGGACCTTTGTGATTTGGACAGAGACACATCTAGTGTATCCATAGAACTTTTAGAACGTATTACATTTGGAATTAGACATTTGCCTAGAAAATTTATTTGCATTTCTACCTCCCTCCCCCACATTGGTAGTTCCCTCTGCATCTTTAAACTATTTCTTTCTGTCCAGAGTCTCTCAAAGACACTTGCTCGCATATCCTGCCTGCAAAGGGACTGGCAGCTGGGTGGCTTCCATGTGAGGTCAGCTTCCCTAAACAGATGGGCCCAAAAAAGTAATCAGGATTTGTCATTAACCTTGGCATCCAGACGCCGTGATGGAGTGGAGGAGGAAGTCCGAGAGACTTGTTGTTGACAGAATCTGTTGCATTCCTATCACCTCCTTGTCTCAGTTCCACCATCCCCCACGTTTTTGGCACAGAATTTTTCTAAAATATGGACACAGGAAGAAGTGGGTAATAATGCTTGGAACTTGGTTCATCTAATTAGGTAGGCATCGCTCCAGTTTGACAAGCCAACCATAAGCCAGGTCATCCTCTCCTCTTTCTAAAGGAGGACCCTTCCCCCCTACCTTTTTTATTTAACTTGAAGTCCTAGACATTCTATAAATGGGATTCAGGGGTTTGAGGACATCCTGATATTACAGATATATGTATGCATGTGTCTGTGCATTTTTAGAAGAAATATTCATAGATTTCATCAAGTTATCAGGTTTGGGGGGCCTCTAAGCCCCTCCCAATGTTAAGAATTACTGAGTAGTACCTCAGTTTTCCCAGGGATTGGACCAATGCTTCTCAACGTCCATCCAACCCTAATACTTTATGGAATCTGTTTGTACAAGATGAAAATGGAAATTTTTTGGATTCGTTAATTAGCCAAGTGCCTGCCATAAAAGAGAGCACAAATAAATATTAATACACGTTGAGTGAATAATACGTGCTGAATGAACCATAAACCCAACTGACTAAGGCTCTCATTGAATCACTGTACCCTCATGGCCTGCCTGACCTCATCCATAAAATGGAAAGTTGGATGGGGCCGTCTCCAAGTCCCTCCAGCTCAGGGCTTTCCAACTTCAGCACTATTTACATTTTAGGACAGGTAATTCTTTGTGGTGGGGGCTGTCCTGTGCATCGTAGACTGTTTAGCAGCATCTCTGGCCTCTACCCACTAAGATGCTTGTAGTAACTCTCCATCCAATTGTGACAACCAAAAATGTCTCCAAACATGCCCCACGTCCCCTGAGGGGCAAAGTCACCCCCTTTTATCAGCATCATGTGCTGGCACTGTGCTCAGAGCTATATGTAGGTTCCTTTATGTAATCCTCACAACAATCCTATGCAGTGGACTATATTATTTCATTCCCATTTTACAGATGAAGAAACTGAGGCCCAGAGAGGTTAAGCAACTTGCCCAGAATCACACAGTTCATAAGCTATGGGACTGGGATTATGAACCCAGGCTGGCTGGCTGCAGGATTAGCTGCTATTCCGTAGAGAAACAAACGTTTATCTCCAAGCACTGTGCTAGGGACTCTCGAATATGTTATATTTCCTTTAATCCTCATGATGTCCTTGCTGAGAGACAGACTGTTGTCTCTGCTTTGCAGCTGAGAAAACTGAAGTTCAGTGAGGTTAAGCCACTTGCCCAGAGACACACAGACTTTGAACTTGAATATGTCTCTCCACTTTATCCTATTGCTTTTGGGGAGTACAGGTGGGAAAGGCAATTGACAGATGATTTCAGGGATTTAGAGAAGCCAGTGATTTCCAGGGTATGTCAGATATCCATTCCGGTTAATCGGTGCAGTCTCACATGTTTCTTCCTTCAGTGAAAGTTCATTCCTCTACACCCCCGCAGGCCTCAGCACCACATCCTCTCATCTCTATTTTCCACGACGGAGAAGGGCAGGGAGAGGGGTCAGAAACAGCCCCGACCATAAGCACAGAAATGAACTTCACTTTTCTAGCGTCTGGGCAGCTGGACCTAACCTCCAAATCCATCTCCTCCAGTCTTGGGCTGTGTGCACTTGGGCAAGCGACTTCCCCTCCATGTGCCTTGGTTTCCCCATCTGTAAAATGGGAATAAAGTAGAGAGCTGAATCTCTCAGGTTGTTGATGGCTTAAGGCAAACAATGCACGTTGGAGTACTCAGCACAGCACCTAGCACAGTAAGCACTCAGAAACCATAACCATGACTACTGCTGTTCCTGGGTGTGTAATGACACGGCACCTTGCCAAGCGTGGGCTGCACTAGCCCAGCTGTCTTTCTCTCTGGGGTCCCAGAGTCTCCAACTCTGAACCGGGGTGACCCCCTCCCCAAAGCGCCCAGACCGGGCAGGAATCTCATTAACCAATCCCTCCAGGAGAGAGACCCAAGAGCTAGAGCTCCCGGGTGGTGACAGTGATGAACAACATCGAGAATTAATGAGTCTGAAACGCACACGCCCTGCGTGCCAGCCGCGCGGCTTCATTATGGGGCAGCTCAGTCATTTAAGGACAGGTTCCTGAGGGACCCTGGCATCGGAGCCTCGGCCCAGCCCCCATCAGGGCAGCCATTTCCCCGTTCACAGCAGATGGTCCAATCTTGACTTCAGACAGTGCCAAGTTTAATAAACTCAACCGTAATATCCCCCCACTTGGCAATTAGGGTGAGGTACAGCGTGAGTGGCATGATTCTGGAACCGATGGTGTGTGAGAGAGAGACACACACAGAGCAGAGAGAGACCACATGGCATTGCATCCACTTTGTTGTGTTTTATGAATTGTTGTGAAATCATGGTCAACTGCTGCTTCTAAAGGCAACTGCTCTGGTCCCATCCCATCAGTTGCTGAAACCCCAGCTTTTAGTCATTTTCCCTGCTGATTCGGGGATTGGCACAGAAACCCATCACCCCGGGGCAGGCGGGCACCGTCCCGAGGCTCTGCGGCTGCCACATTGAGCCTACTTCCTGGTGCAATTGTCCATCCGCTGGCCTTCTCTTCGACTTTCATCGCCATGCTGCGGCAATACTGGAAAGTTCAAAAGCGGTTACCTGAATGTTTCTGAGGTCAGTTTGGGCTTTTTGAGAGAGGCTGAGCTTCACAAACAAACATCTGTCAGTCCTACGCTGGGCTTGTGTCCTTGCCTGCTGAAGGCAGTCGATGGGAGGTGAGCGCTCTGCGAGACCAGAGTGTGTACAGACATGCATGTGGAGGCATGTTCTTGCATGTAGGTTCTGATCACTTGTGTGTGTGCATGTGTGTGTGTACACACTCACCAGTACATGTGGACACATGCCTCTACAGGTGTGCCCGTGTGCATATGCATTCATATGTGGGTGCATGTGCCATCTGTGTGTGTGTGTGTTTGTGTTTAGAGATGGATACATGAGTTCTATAAATTTCTAGTCACTGAAACCCCTTTAAGAGCTTCAGAAAGAGACTTCACAGGCAGATTATAGCATCCTGGTTACATAGGAAAAAAATGTGAGTACTTGGAGTTATAAAAGCCACAAACTTCCAGAAAAAATAATTTGCAGCGGCCAGTACTGAGTAGTTACCATTTTACAAACCCTATCTCATTTTACCTTTGCAACAATGCTAGAAGGTAAAGACTTTGTTTTCTCTAATTTACAGATGAAGAAACTGAGGCTCAGAAAGGTTAAGTGACTTCTCTGGGGTCACAGAGCCAGGAAGTGGCAAAGTCCAGGTATACAGCCAGGCAAATGTGGGTGCGTGCAGGTGTGTGCGTGTGTGTGTGTGTGTGCGTGTACGCTAGCGTGCCTGTGTAGGGAGTCTACCCCTGGAGAAGGTGATTGGAACCTCGCAGAGTCCAAAGATGGCTTGTCTGACATCCACAGCCAGACAGGAAGGAATTGCCCAAATCTCGCTCGGCAGAGGAGGCTAAAGATGCATTCAGACCCAAATCAGGTTCTGGGTGGCTGATGGGGCAGGAATGTGGGTGCGGCAGGCAGAGCAATGGCCCCCCCAAAACACCCACATCCCAATCCCTGGAGCCTGCGAATATGTTACTTCCAATGGCAAAAGGGTCTTTGCAGATGTGATTATGTTAAGAATCTTGAGATGGGGAGATGATCCTGGATTATCCAAGTGGACCCTATGTCATCACAAGGGTCCTTAGGAGAGGGGACAGGAGGGTCAGAGTCACGGAGAGATTGCTGGCTTTGACAGTGGAGAAAGGGGCCATGAACCGAAGAATGCAGGCAGCTTCCAGACTGGAAAAGTCTGGGAACTGCCCCTCCCCTAGAGCCTCCAGAAAGAGCAAAGCCCTGTCCACACCTTGACGTTAACCCAACAAAACCTGTGTTGGACATCTGCCCCCCAGAACTGTTAAGGTAATAAACGTATATTGTCTCGAGCCACTAATTGGTGGTGGCTTGTTACGGCAGCCACAGGAGACTGATACAGGAGCCACTGCTGGAAGCTGGCTGGCGTGCAGTGGCGCGTCGTGGCCCTCCCACTGATGTGCTGTTTTACCACCACTGAGTCAGGCCCATTTGGGCCGGTCTTGTGGTTTCAAAAGCCCTGTTCAGCCGCATGTGTAGAGAAAGGCCAGAGACGCACCGGCCTCATTCTACCTGGGACATTACAGCATCTGAAACTCTCACTGCACTGGGGAAGTTGAATCTCCTCCACTTACAGCCCTTGAATCCTGTCCCGTCACGCTTAGACTCAAGACCCCGCCTGGAGGGGCCCCCACCATGCTGAGCATCTGCCGCGTCCTTTTGCACGTGCCGTTCCCTCGCTTCCCTTGAGGCCCCATCCTGACGGTTCCTGTCCCTCCAGCACGAGTTCTCGCAGCTGCCCATACTTGTCCTTCAGCGTACTCACAATTATTATGGCCATCTGTGCAGTTATTTAAATAATGTCCAAGCCCCTCACTAGAACGCCAGCTCAGTGAGGGCAGGGACCTTGTCTGTTTTGCTCACACTGGATCCTCACTGTCTGCTTGGTGCATAGTAGGTGAATATGTGTCGAGTGAATGAATAGCCCATCTGCCTTCTGGATGGCAGGTTGGGAATCTACTTCCCACCACCTCCAGAGGTCATCGCTGGTGCCCAGAGGACGGGACATGCCCTCTCTGGGGCCTCTGGGAGCATCCTGGGGAGGGGGAGGCGCCCACCCCATTTCACCGCGTAACCCGCAGTTCCCCATAAGCTCTCAGCTGGGTGATGGATGTTCCCTGGACGCCAGGCACGAGCAGTCATCATAAAGCTAATCAGGCATGTAAAGACACAAGTAGAGAGTGACAGCCACTTACAGGGTCCAGCTAATTGGGCACTTAATGTAGGGGGAGGAGGGTGGAGACATTAGACAGGCAAACAAAGCCAGCCCGTGCGGACGCGTCCACTCCTAGGCATTGAGGGTCCTCCCATTTCAAAAAAGAAGGAGGAACCTTGATGTTTCAGACTCTGAGGATCCCTGAATGCTGTCCTCGGAGGAAATGAGGTGCATCTCATCTGACCCCTCCTATTATAGTCTGGGAAGGAGGGACCCAGCGAACAGGTGTTTCAAGGTCATTGGACAAGAGGTAGGATTCAATCCTGCCGCGTCTTTTAACCCTTCGCCCACACGATGTCCATCTTCAAAAATGCTCTTTCTTCTCTAATACAAAGGTAATACGTGTTCATTGTAAGAAAGTTAAGAAAGTACAAAGGAGTCCAGCTAATTGGGTGCTTAATGAGGAAGAAGGAGAGGAGGCATTGAAGAAGGAAATAAAAGTTACCTGTAACCCCGCCAGCCGGTGACAATCACTGAATATTTTGATGTGTTTCCTTCCTGATTTTCTCTTTTATTGTGAGAGCACGCAAAGAAGATATCCAGGTGGGTATGTCTCAAACCCAAACTCAGGCCCTGCTCACAATCCTGCAGCCTGGGTTTTTGGGGTTTTTTTTTTCCACTTATCATAGTAAGAAGAGTGTTTTCCCACAGGATGTGCCTTGTGACTCCCCTTTCTACTGTAGCATTTCTCGAAGTGTGACCTGAAATTCACCAGCAGCCAAGCCACTTAAACAGGCAGGTTCCCAGGCCTCACCCCAAACCCGTGGAATCATTCTCTGAACGGGGGATGCTACCTCCAGTGATCTAGATGTACCGTAAATTTTAAGAACATTCCCCCATGCAGTGGCTCCCAACAGGGCTGCCTGCTTAAATACTGATATCCGGGCTCATTTAGCTCCACAGCTGAGGTTCAGAGGTCAGGGCCCCACGCGCTGGTGTTTTTCTTGATGCCGGCTGATTGACGTGCAGCGAGAGTCGGAACCATCTTCCCTACGCATGGAGGGCTCTCCTGCCAAGACTGGTAGAAACAAATATTTCTTCTGGGGTGACGATGCTGAAATGTTTTATGACCAGGATAAAGACTCATTTGTGACTCGTGGTCTTCTATGACCTGATTTTGACTTAGCTTCCTGCAAAGTTTGATTTCCTAGTTTCAAATCTTTGGCCGTTGGGGGCCTTTTCTCGCATCTGGGGCAACAGGGAGGGGCCCCCATGGGCATCTGCAGGGAACATCCTGCTTGTTCCCGCCTTCCACAGAGGAGAAGGTCTGCACATCCATCCTCTTTATTGGTCCACGCTGAATTTGCAAACAACAAGGCTCCCTGGGCTGAGACATCCGAAGAATGATCTTAACTGCTGCATTTCCATGCCATTTGCTGCCGCTGAAAGAAGCTAACGAGACACTCCCAGTACAATGTGCATTCAATGGGGCCTTCCGGAATTTAGGGTTCAATGGTAGGAGGGGCGGACCATCTGGTAGGGAGGTTACTGTGTGGGTTTGCAGGTGGTGGGCAAAGCCACAGCCTTTAAAACTGAGAGGCAGAAAATCCCTTCTAAGTTTCCATAACAAAGCACACTGCAGTTCAGAATTAGATCATCTGCCCGGTGCTCTCTTCCTAAGTGCGGCAGCAAAGCTTGACGTGAGGCAGGGCCGTGGGAATTCATGGAAAGCAAAGATGATGTACTGCAGCAGAGAACTAGATTCCAGCCCCGGCTGAGCGAGCCGCGCAAGCCTCCCTCCCTCTCCGTGCTTTGGGACCCCCGATGGTAGAGTGAGAAGAACAAAATCGAACTATTTTCTGACTAAGGCAGTGCATGGACCATGCCATCATCGCCACCCCCTGCCTCCGATAGCCCACCTTATTGTCTCCTAATATTTTGTGATTCAAGGGCATCAAGAGGCATCCTGACGTTCATCTGCTCCAGTCAACTTCAAACCGTAAAACCCTGGAACCAACTGTCTAAAGGAAATCTAACTCCACAGCCCAAACAAAGGGATGAATGGGGTGTGGCAGCTCCCCATCCACGCCATTGCAGGGGGCAGCCCTGAACTGACTCCGTGTAACCCCTGGGGTGCCACATAGCACAGTTTGACAACCACCAATGTAACCCAACCCCTCCTGTTTTCCCGATGACGAAGAAGAAGCCCAGAGGGGCAAACACCAGGGCTAACGTCCAGATTTCTCAACCCTGTGTTGAGGGGTTTTTTAGGAAACACAGTGATGGGTCAGCTGTTGGGTGTCTTGTCCCAACCTCAGTGAGAGGCAGATGGGCCAGCACCAGCCAGGGTGACCGTGTGTGTGCAGCTTGGTTCTTGCAATGATGGAGAGGCCCTTGGTGTGGAAAGGGTAGAGGTATTGAGCAGGGTGGAGATCAGGCTGCTCAAAGACAGTCCCTGTGGCTCTGCTCAGCATGTGGCTACATGTGTGGCAGTGTGGTGTAGCAGCTAAGGACAGGGACTTGGGACGCAGAATGCCTGGGTCTGAATCCCAGCTTTCACCACTTCTTAGCTGTGTGACTTGGGGAAGTCACTTAACCTCTCTGTGCCTCAGTTTTCTCATTTAGTAAACGGACACAAGAATAGCACTTAGCTTCTAGTGGGGCTGGAAGACGTCATTAAGAAAATCGTTGTGGGGTGCTCGTCTCTGTGCCTGGCACACAGTAAGTTCTGAGACCATGCACCGGGCCTTGCTCCCCGTTACTGGCCCCTCCCATGATCCTGTAGAGTAACTTCCGGGGGAAACTAGGGATGGGAAGAGCAGGGGGAGATGAGGAAGTGTCATGAAGAGCACGCTGCCCCCAGCTCTGCACATCCCGCCTCTCCAAGTGTCCTGTCCAGTCTGGGTCACGGCGGAGGCTCTGGAGCCTACAGGCTGCCTTTGGCTCTTCCTCTGGCTGAGTGGCTGCTCTCTGAAACGGGACACAAAGGGAGAGCTGCTATTTATAACACTGCAAGTCAGAGCGCTGCGAGGGGATGGCAGGAGGGCCGTGGGAGGGTCTGCAACAGGTGGCTGCTGGGCAGGGCTGCCAGGGCCCCTCTGGGAGCTGTGTTGCCCGAGTCCCCTCCCATCAGTTCCACAGCTGGGACCTGCCCATGGAGGGGTGGTCAGAGTCCAGCTGCATCTGAGATCACTGGCTGTGTCCAGAATGGGTCCTCCTTTGAGGGAAGGGCAAGGAGATGACTTCACACTGGTGGGAAGTGACAGTAACAACAAAAAAACACCCTGAGATGGAAACAGGATGCCCCACAGGTGTCATTGTCATACAGCCCTGTTATTCAGAGTGTGGTCGGTAGCAGCACCTGGGAGCTTTCTAGACATGCAGCACATCTGGCCCTGCCTCACACCTGGTGTTTCAGAATCTGCATTTTGATAAGGCCCCCGTCTCGTCGGCATGCACGTTGAACTTGAGAAGTGCTAGGGAAATGCACGTGAAACTTGGGTTCTAGTTTTGCCTCTGCTACTTCCTAGCTGTGTGACTTTGGGCAAGTCAGTTAAATCCCTGTGCCTCACTTTCCTCACCTGTGAAATGGCATGATAGCTCCTACCTCCTGGGAGTGGGTGGCATCTAATAAGCACTTATATAAGTGTAAGCTGTTATGCATCACGTGACACTCAGTGCAGCTTGCTTTTGCTGGATACAAGTATGGGGAGTGAGCCATCCCCATTCATTCATTCATTCAACCATCCTGCATGAATGCCCACTACAGACCAGGGAGTGATCTGGCCCTGGCCACACAGCAGGGAACAGGACAGGGAAGGTTTTTGGCCCAGGGGAATTCATAGTCCAGAGGGAGCCAGAGATTGTTCCACAATCAGCTAATTGCATAATGCAGGTGATCTCGCAGTCACTGACAAATGTGGCAAGTGCTATGACGAAGAGTAGGGTTGCTACCAGAGTAAATAAAACGGGCGGTCAGAGAAAGTGCTATTCTGAAGGATGAGGGGACTCTAAACAGGGAAAGTATAAAAGTGTGTGTGTCTGTGTGCACGTGCATGTGTGCAACAGAGAGATCACAAATACGTGTGCAGGGGTGTATTCCAGTCACAAGGAACAGAGTATGCAATAGCACTGAGGCAGACGGGAGAACTGGAGCTGAAAGGCCAGTGTAACTAGCGCAGCGGTTCTCAAACTGGCCCATGCATCAGAGTCACCTGGAGGGCTGGTTCAAGCACAGAGTACTGGGCCCCGCCCCCAGAATTTGTGATTCACAAGTTCCCAGGTGATGCTGGTCCTGCTCGTCTGGTGACCACACTCAGAGGACCACTGAACTAAGCCACTGAATGTGAGACCGAGAGGGAGAAAACATTCAGGGTTTCACCTGGGGCCAGACCACGTAGGGTCGTGGAAGCTGCATGTATTATAACAGCAATCAACAAAAGGTTTCAAAGCGAGGTGGGAGGTGAGGGGATCCAATTTATGTTTTAGAAATGTCACTATGACTGTGGCAGGGAGAACAGATTATGGACAGACATGAATGAAAGCAGAGGTCCTGCGGAGAGATCACTGCAGGCACCCAGAACGGGGATGGCGGTGGTTTGGCGGGGGTGAAGATGAGAGAAGCAGGTGGATTCCAGAAATGGCAGGGAGGTAGATGCAACAGGATTTGGTGATTGGGTTGGGTCATTGAATGTCAGGGGAGGAGGGGGCCAGGGAAGGCCCCCAGGTTTCGGGTTGGAGCAGATGAGAGGATGGTGGTGACATTTCCTGAGACTGGGAGGCAGGTTTGCTTGGGGTGGGGGCAGCGGAGCAGCTGAGATGAAGAGTTTGGCTTGAAAGCATAAGTTTGAGATGCCTGTAAGATATCCAAGTGAAGGCGCCACGTAGACAGTTAGATAAACAGATCTAGAGCTCAGAAGGCAGTTTCCTGGGAAGAAGTGTCATGAGCTAGAAAGGACTGGATCAGGTTCTTAATCTGAACTCGGTGGGATAGATGGGCTTTGAGGGCTATGGGAGCAGGTCTTTGATGTTCTGAAAATGCATGAGGATTTTATGTACATGTGCCTCTTTCTGGGGAAGAGTCCACAATTACCATCAGATGCTCAAGAGTTTGGCTTGGAAGAGGTGAAGACCATCAGCCTGACACTGTAGGTCATGCCGGTGGTCCCCAGTCCCACGAGGTCCCTGTTCCCCTGTCTCTGCTTCCAGGCGCCTGGTGGACCGCCTGGAGACCATGAGGAAGAACGTGGCTGGGGACGGGGTGAACCGCTGCATACTGTGCGGAGAACAGCTGGGCATGCTGGGCTCAGCCTGCGTCGTGTGTGAGGACTGTAAGAAGGTACCATCACCTTCTCCCTCCTTCCCTGCGCAGCACCTGCAGAGGGGCTGGTCCCAGGCTCCAGCTGTGGGTGGTCCTGGGGATGCAGCTTAGATCCTGAAGCTTAGTTGCCAGGACATGGTTTGCTCCTGGAATGCCCCCATGCCCAGCTGTCTTCCAAGGTAGTCCTGATCCTGGTTCCTCCTTGGAAGACACTCTGATCCTTCCGTCCCCTTAGAGGTGAGCTCCACCCAGGATGAAGTAGGACAGGAGCTACAGTTGAGCCTGCAGGTATCCCGTTGTGGCTTAGCAAGTTCTGTGTCAGTTTAAAGAGCACGCTAGGTACACGTTTATACATGTGTGTATGTGGAAATGCTTTCAGCATTCTGGTGCCCTGGTACAAGAGACTTAGAAAGCCTCTATCCAGCCAAGTTAGCATCACTTAGCTTTGAGAGCATCTGTTCTTGAAGTGGAGTCTCTCTGTGCTCTCTTCACCCTCTGTCTCCTCCTCAAATTCCAGGGCAAAGATGCAACTATTTTGGGGTCTGCGTGACTCCAAGGAATTCAGGTGAATAACCCAGCGGGAGACATCTATAATGTCACTTGGCATCTCCTGCTTGGTGTCCCATTTAACATTTAGAATGAAATATCAGGAAAAGCTTATCTACTCCAAAAAAAAAAAAAAACTTTGCCTGCTGCAGTCAACCAGAGCGTGAGAATTGTGTGACCTATTAGGTTTTCCTATTTGTTTTAATTTCCAGGAAACTCACCCCAAAATATAATGCTCCATTACACTATCACGGCATTTACCCAGATAACTTCCTTCTCCTTGGGGAGTTGAACTTCTAGTCATAGTCTAAGTTGTCTCAGATCCCTTTTGCAAATAAAGAAGAAATAAATTAATAAACAAAAATGGATATACGGCCTTTCCTCTTAAAAAATTTTGTCAATGATCTCTTCCGTGTGGATGCTGAAAACTCAGATCCCACAGGACTCTTGGGGAATTCCTTCACCCGGTGCTTGGAAATGACTCAAGTTCTTGTTCTTGGAAATAAGACTCAAATTGGAACTTCGTTCTCACTGGCCTTGCTCATGGAAGGCAATGTGAGGAAAGGAGAGGAATTCTGGATCTTACGTCCATCGAGAGAATGGGGGAATCTATTGTCATCCCTCCTGCCCCTTTCTCCAACCCCTGTCATCTCAGAGGATAGCTCACCTGAGTATATGTTGGGCTGTTTTGTCCCCAGAATGTCTGCACCAAATGTGGGGTGGAGACCTCCAAAAACCGCCTGCATTCTGTGTGGCTCTGCAAAATCTGCATCGAGCAGAGAGAGGTGAGTGGCGTGGTCCCGTCCTGCCCCTGGAGCGCCCTCCCTTCTTGGCCAGCTTTCTTTCCCTCCCTGGAATCCGGGCAACAGGGTGGTACTTGGAGGCTGGGGGTCCTGTCGCATGTCTTGTGTTTTAAGGGGTTGGTGTGAAAGGAGCCAGCTCAGCTGTGCACACTGGCAGGATGACCTCTGAGTGTTCGGGTGAGTTTCTTTTCTCCTCCTCTGCTTCTGGGTCTTTTCCTTCTCTCCCTTCCTTCCTCCCTCTGTGTTCACTGCCCTGTGGCCTCTGTTCTTCCCTCGTCCCCATTTCTCACCTTCTGGGTCTCCCTCTCCCACCATCTTTCCTTCCTCTTTCCCTCTGTTCCATGTCTTATCTCCACTCATTCTTCCTTCCTCACACTCTTCTCGTTTAAGCTCTTTTCTTCCCCCGGTCTTTATTGCCTTTTCCTTCCTGCTCCTCACTCTCTTGTTGCCTTGTGCTCTGCACACCTTTTTCTCTATACTTTCGCTTTACTTTGTCTCTCTTTCTCCCATGGCAGCCTTCTCTTCCACTCCCTGCTTGCTACTCATTTTACATCAACGAAGTCCTTTCTCCTTCTAATTCCTGCACCACTCACCCACTGCTGCAGATGCCTGCCTTTGAGACTGTGTCTCGGTGGCCAGGTTCTCCTCAGCATCAGTCAGGGGCCTGGCAGGAAGCAGGTGGCATCCTTCAATGGGGTAACCAAGAGTTTGATAAAAAGTGTTACTTACAATGTTCTGGGTAGAGCTAAGGGAAATCAGCAAGGGTTGGTGTCACCTCATCACCAGCAAAAGCAGAGCTGCTGTTACCACTCCTAAGTCTGAAGGGATGGAGGTGCGAGCAGCTACCAGACTGGAAGGAAGGTGTAGCCCAACAGGCATGCAGTCACTGTCTGACTGGGGGGGGAGGGAAGCCAGGGAAATAAATGCCACAATTGCATCCTCTTCCTTGCTGCAGACTTCTGCGGTGGTTCTGACCATATAGACCTGCAGAGGTCAAAGAAGTCCAGTTACTGCAGTCCATACTGGGCAGCCTCCCAGGGCACAGAGCAGGGTGGAGAATGGATTGAGGGGCAGTGGAAGATGTTCAGCACATTGTCCTAAGTGTGCTGCCCTGTTCTAACCCACAGGGCCAGGAGGAAGACCACAGGTCTTCGGGAAGTTGTGGGTAGATCACCCTCTTCACAACAACCAGTGCTGTGGAGAGCACACCACGTTTAAGAGATGGGAGACTTGGTGTTGAGTTCTCGTCCTTCCATGCTCCAGCTGTGTACTGTTGGAGGAGTCCTTAACATTTCTGATATTCAGCTTTCTCCATCAATAAAATGGGCACACTCAAACCCTTCCTATTGAGTTTTCCGGGCCAGTGTGTGGAATAAATATGAACTGTGCAAGGCTGGGTACTGTGTCAGTGCGCTGTAGGCAGGGAGCAAATATAAAAGTCGACACACATGAAGGCAGGTGCAATGTGCTGGGCTGCCACATCTTCAACCCTTTCCTCTCCTTCCAGGTGTGGAAGCGTTCTGGAGCGTGGTTCTTCAAAGGCTTCCCCAAACAGGTCCTCCCACAGCCTATGCCTATAAAGAAGACCAAGCCCCAGCAGCCTGTCAGCGAGCCTGCTGTCCCCGAGCAGCCTGCCCCTGAGCCCAAGCCCGCTGTCCGGGCTCCAGCTCGAGGTAGGACAACACAGTTCTTTCAGCACCAAGGACAGATCTTGGCGAACTGGTCTACCTGAAGATGTCCTGATGCCACCATGTCTGTGTTTCCACCCATTTGGTGGACAGTCAGCCTCTGCACTTGGGTCTAGGGCTCTCATGTCCCCTTCACAACCCATTATACATCCTTATCAGAAGGGTAGCACGGGGAACTTTCCAGCAATGCCAAGCTGCCAAGAGGCTTTGTTGTCATCCCTGGTGGAACACTTAGTAGTACAATAGAGGCAGAAATTAAAATTAGGGACTGAGAGACTCCCATCACCAAAAGAATAAAAGTGAAAGATGAATGAATGGAAAAGACATTGGTAAAAGAAAATTACAACTACTATTGATGTTATCACTATTATCCAAGTATTATTATTAATTATTAAAATGATGATAAAAAGGGAGAAGTGAAACAGTAAAAAGGAAAAAAAAAAAAAGCAACCACAATGAAAACACATTCTGATTTAATTAGACCACTAGGACTGGCCAGATAAACTTCTTGCAATAATTTCAATGGACCCTAAGTGATAAAATTTTGTCTAAATGACAGTTCTGCAGTCAAGTGCAAACGGTGCTTCTGAAAGGAAGGTTATAGTTAGAGGTCTTCAAAATTAAAGTATCCAACTATGTTGTATATAAGATGTCATCTCAAGGCATTTAGCACAGTGCCTGGCACCCAAAAGGCATTCAACAAATGCTTTCTTCCTAACAATGGCATGAGCAATTTCTAGTCCTTGCAAAGAATCGCCACGTTGGCAAGATACACTGCATCTCTGAGGAGTCCCCAGTCTCCACCCCTAAAAGACCCTTCTTCCTGGTTAAGCCTCATCCCCTCTAGGCTGAGAAGGTTGTATACCTTAACTGTTCTTTTCTAAGCCTATGTGTGCTGATATGTGTTTGTGCATGCAAAGGAAATAATGTGGAATTGTAAACAGGTCAGAGGGGAGCTTGGGAGGAAGATTTTAGTTTTTTATTTCATAAAAATATTCTTGGGAGTGGTGGATCAGCCTCTTCATGGGATTCTTAAGTAGTGATTCTCCCAACACCAGAAAACCTGTACTCCTCATCATTTCTCTCTCTCCAGCTGACACGGAAGATAGGAGGGCCCCAGGTCAGAAGACAGGTGAGTTCTGCTGACTCTGTTTTGTTCTTTGGGACAGGAGTCATTTCACCCCATCCCCTCATTGTGCTTTCTCCATTCAATTCATGCTTTTCCTTCCAGGCCCTGACCTGGCCTCTGCTCCCGGGCGAGGAAGCTATGGGCCTCCCATGCGCAGGGCCTCTGAGGCACGAATGAGCTCATCTGGCCGGGATTCAGAGAGCTGGGACCACGGCCCCAGTGGGGGTGCTGCAGACTCCAGCAGGAGCCCAGCAGGTGAGAGAGATGGGCAAATCCAAACAAGCCTCCTGGATGAAGAGAATCAGAAAGAACAAGGAGGATGATGTCTTCATTTATTTATTTATTCAACATTTATGGAGCACCTACTGTGTGCTATGTTCTATCCTATAATAGATGCTAGTTCTAGTCTATGGTAGAGGAAAGACAGGATTCAGAAACAATGCTGGTTCTAGACATCCATAATTTTGGTTAGGTCCTTTTCTTGCTCTGACACCATATGTAAGAAAACTTAGCACCTCAGTTCCTCTTCTTATTGGCAACAGAGCTGGGCACACACCTTGTGGTTCATCTGCTGCCCGGACCTGCTGATGAACATATGGTTTGGATGGATAGAGAAAGATGAATTTCTCAGATCTGCAACATCTTGAAATATTTGTTAAGTGCTTACTGTGTGCCAGATGTTCTCCCATGCTCTTCTCATATAGTATCTCATTTAATCCTCGCCACAACCCCAAAGTTTAGGTGTAAGACTTTTATGAGTCCCATTTTACAGATGGGGAAACTGAGGCTCTGAGAGGCAAAGCCACTTGCCCCAGGTTACATAGCTGATAATTGGTTAAAATGAGCATCAAACCCATATCTGTCCAACATCAAAGCCTGTACTTTCTGTTTTTCTCTTTCAGAGGTGAGGTTTTTATTGGCAATGCTTTTTAAAATCTTTTTTATTACTATAAAATATATATAACATAAAATTTAGCATTTAACCATTTTTACTCGTACAGTTCAGTGGCATAAAGCACATCCATATTGTTACAGAACCAGACCATTATCCATCTCTGCAACTTTTTAGTCATTCTAAAATAAAGCTGGGACATGTCTCTCTCCATTAATTCATTATGTTCCAAATATTTATGGAGCACCCACCATAATTTTAGCTCTTCCTCCTCATTTTCCAGCCTTTACTAAGATTCCTAGTTGATTATAGGCTCTCAAATGTTTGCGGATTTGAGTTAATAGTTAATCATAATAGCAACTCAAGTTTATCGAGCACCTACTCTGTCATTAAATGCTTTGCATGGGTTATAGCATTTAATTCAACCAACAACTCTTTTTAGGTGGGTGCTATTATAATCATCCTCACTTGGTAGATAAGGCAAAGAGAGGATGGAACAACAACAAGAAAACCACAACCTGCCCAAGGTCACATGGAAATAAGGGCAGGATGGAAACCCTGTCCATGCCATTGAGTTTTGAGGGTTCCATGAGGGTTCCATGATGTTCAAGACGTGGTGCATTTGAAGAACTCAATGAATGTTGGTTATCATTGTTTTATAAACTCATTATTTCAGTGTCTGTCTCCTTCGTGCAACTGGGCTGTGGGCTCTCAGAAGAAATAAGATGGGGCTTTGTCCATTTTTGCACAGGGCTTGGCACTTGGTAAACATTTAATGAAAGCTTGTTGATTGGATGAGTGAGTGAATGAACTAATGAACAAGGACCCGGATGAACAAACGATTGGCAGTGCTAATGCAGGACCGTGGGACAAGACTTGATGATTTGTAAGGGCCCAAGCAGAGGTGGCAAAGCACCCTTTGTCATGAGTGTTCAAGCATCTGTCCAGCAAAAAGAGCTGAATTCAGGAAAGGTGGGATCCAGCCCAGTGCGATGAGAGAGGGCAGGGCTTTCCTCCCAGAGTAGCACGCCCTCTGGGTGCCCAAAACTGCTGCACACATCATCTCATTCAACCCCCAGCAGCTCCGTGGAAGGCGATAGTATGTAAGGGTCTCAGGCACAGACTTCAGAGACCAAGTTCAAACCCTGGCTCTGCTACTAAACAGCCAAGAGACACTGGGTGAGTGCCATAACCTCTCTGTGCCTCAGTTTCCCCATCTGTAACATGGAGCTAATGAGGCACCCACGTCATGGAGTTATGAGTGTAGAGATTAAGTAAGTTCTTATATGTAAAGTCGCTGGCACGAGGTAAGCACTGAATCAATGTTAGTTCATCATTGTTATGAAATCAGTATAGCTGTTGTCCCCATAAGGCATCCGAGGTTCAGAGGGAGTGGGTGACCTGAGGTCATGTAGCTTATATGGGAAAAAGCTGGGATGCAAAGCCAGGTCCATCTGAAGATAGAGACAGAGTCTTTCAATAATAATACAATAATACCAACACCTGACGTGTCGAGTGTTGACTACCTGCCAAGCCCTGTTTGTATCACTGTATCTTCACCACAACCCCGTGAGCGAGGTACCGTTACCTCCACTTAACATTTGAGGAAACTGAGGCCCAGAGAGGATCGGTCACTTGCGCAAGATCACACAGGTGACCTTGAACCTGTGCTTTTTAACCACCATGCCACTGCTGTGGTGCCCCGAGTGTGAGTATTGAACAGAGAGAACACGTGGAAGGCAGGAGAAGGAGTCGGAAAGAGCTGAGCGTGTGGGGGGCC
>CM052452.1:6799585-6882152 GCA_028533085.1 Varecia variegata
CCACCCACCAGCACCCTATTCCCAAGCATCCGCAGCTGCCCCACAGCCTGCCATGGCCCCCGCCCGCCAGCCACCACCCCCAGAGGAAGAGGAGGAAGAAGCCAACAGCTACGATTCGGATGACGCAAGTAGGTGGCACTCAAGGGAGCAGTGTCTGGGAAAAGTGGCTTCCGGAGCTGACCCCAGGAAAACAGGAATGGCTCCGGGGACAGCCCCATCCATCCCCAGCCCCCTGTAATACGCCAATACGTTTTAGATAGACAAATTTGCGTTCCTAAATTCACAAAATGAAATCAGCTTTCTAAAGAATAAATGCTACATGTATTTTTTTAATTGTGGTAAGATACATATAACATCAAAGTTACCACTTTAATCATTTTAAACTATGCAATTCAGTGGCATGAACTGTATTCTGGAAGTTCAGTCTGGTCGTTCCTCAACAAGTTAAACACAGAGTTACCATGACTCAGCGATTTCACTCCTGGGTGTGTGTATGTATATTTTAATAGTTTTTAAAACTCTTTAATGTATGTCTTCTAAAAGTAATTTATTAACCATGATTTAAAAGTTACTGGGCATTTTCTCTTGCATGTACCCCCATTCAGTGACCTAGTAAGTGCCTGACATCTGTAGCTCTGCCGACTCAGACCCCAGGTCCCAGGGACACACACATGCACGTACTCACACGCCGGTGACATTTCTTCTCCTGAGTGTGTCTGGGGTGGCCTTTGTGAGCTGGGGGGAGGCAGGATTGGCAAGTGTCTGGATCCAGTATGTGCCAACACACGCTGAGCACTTACTTTGTGCCAGACACCATTCTGAGTGTGTCCCGAGCATTAGCTCACTGTGTCTTCCCAGCGAGCCTGGGAATAGTGGCTTTTACTATTCCCATTTTACAGAGTAGGAGATGAGGCTCTGGGAGGGGCTGATGGTCCACTGCACTGCTGTGGCAGATCAGAGGCCAGATCTGGGTGAAATATCAGCTGTCCCCATCTGTTCCCTGTGCTCTCCCAGGTGTCAGGGATCTGCAGCCCCAGGACAAAGGCGTGAGGGGAGTCCACCCCACCTCGTCAGCCACAGACCGTTTCTGCTTTGGAAATGCACTGTGTCTCTCCACCGCTCTGCCTTTCCTCATCCTGGCCCTTGCCCCAGAACAGCAGCCACTGCTCCTGCCTTGAACGTCCCCCCAACCCACCAAGCATAGATGATTCCTCCCAGTCCCGTATTTGACGCTGTTATCAGTCTATCCCAGTGGTTTATCACAAGCCTATTTCCACACTCAATTCTGTATACGCTTCACTTACCCACCTCTATATTTCACAGGTGTTTATTGAGCATGTACTAGGTGCCTCAAACTATTCTAGGTGCTAGGGATGCCATGGCAAAAAGCAACAAATTGGCTTATCTACTGGAGCTAACATTCTAGTAAAGAGAGACAGTTAACATACCAATGAGATCATTTCAAATATTATAGAAACAGAGCACCATGAAGGAAATAAAATATGTTGAGTGACTGTAAGGGTAGCTACTTTAGGGAGTAATCAGAGAGGGCTTCTCAGAGGAGGTGACATCAAAGCTGACATGTGGATAATGAGAAGGCGCCAGCCATGTAAGAATCTAAAGGGAGAGCATTCCAGGCAGAGGGAACAGCAAATGCTAAGTCTCATTTATTCCTTTAGCAAATAAATGAGCACCTGCTGTATGTCCTGCATTGTGCACACTGGGAAGACAGCAGTCACCAAGGTAGTCCCAGCTATTTCCCTCATGGGGCTCTCAATCTATCGGGACAGGAAGTCATTAACTAGGCAATTGCACAAATGCTTAACTGATTGCAGGTATCCTGAGTGCTTAAAGAAGTGGAGGGTCCACCGGGATGAATTTTCCAGAGTCTTCCTCTCATCTGTAGTCTCAATGCCTAGCACACAAAGTAAATGCTTAGGAATTGTTTGTTGCACTAAATGCATGTTCTCTTGGTTCCTGTCTCTGCCCCCTTCAGCCACCCTGGGTGCCCTGGAATTCAGCCTTCTCTATGACCAGGACAACAGCTCCCTGCAGTGCACCATGATAAAGGCCAAGGTGGGTGACGGGGCCAGGCTGGGGACCTCGCAGGATGCTGTGGCATTTCTAGGAGGGTCAGATGGGGATGTTTACCAAAGCTGTCTCCTGTCGTTGCCTTGTCTGTCTGTGACAGTGGCAGTGATGAGAGGTGTCACAGTAATTAGCCGGGCAAATTCCTTTGGGCTAGGACTTCCTCCGGGAATGGTCCCAGAGGGGGTTCTCTTATCTGCAGCCACCCGTTGGGAGTGGGGGCACCGGGCTTCCAGGGCAGAGCTAGTATCTGCCCAGGCCAGTCCACAGCATGTCTGGAGGGGACTGTGGAGGGGCTGCCTGGGAGGTAATGACAGCCTGACCTGACAGCTGACACGGCCTGCGTCTGCCTGGCTCCTTCGGCTGAGGTGGCTGTCACACTGCAGCAGCAGCCCGAGCTGAGGCCTGTGGCTGCAGATACCGGGACACTAGCATGGGCTTCCGAGGGGGCGGGAAAGCCTCACTGCATGCTCGGTGGAGGAGTGAGGTGGCACAATTCCAGACCCCAAGGAAAGCTGGATGAAGCTCGTGCAAACCCCAGACAGTAATTGACTGAGATTGCCCTCCCTCCCCCTCAAGGCTGCCCCGCGCAGAAAAACAAGCAAGGGCTCAGGAGCCAGACTCGCTGGGTTCCGATACCGCCTGCCACTTCCCAGCTGTGTGATTCTGGGGAAGTTACTTAACCCCTCGGCGTCTCGGTGCACCCATTAGCATATGGGGGCTCAGAGTCGTGCCTCTCCCATGAGGGTGGCTGTGTTAAATGGGGGGTGGCCATGTGTCCCCGTTTGCCGGGACAGTCCCCGTCTATGCCTGCTGCCTCACTGTCATAATTGAGATCTTCCCCTTTCACTCATAAAATGTCCCAGTTTGGATGACAAACAAGGTATGAAATGCTCAACACAACTCCTAGATCAACACATTCCCCTGCCCAAGTCACTGCTTCATTTATCGAGCACCTACAATGCGTCAGCCACAGTGATAGCATTTAGACGCATTTAACTGCCCCCTCCAACAGCGCCGTGAGGTAAGCACATACGTTGTCTTGTTTAATCTTCATAGAAACTTCTGGGGTAGGGGTTCTTATTAACCCCATTGTACAGATGGGAAAACTGAGGCTTAGAAAGTTAAGGCCACACAGCTGGTAAAAGGAGGGAGCCGAGCTCTACAGGTGAGATCTCTCTTAATCCTCCAGAGCCACATGAAGCAGAGGCTTCTGTCAACCCCAGTGAACAAATGGGGAAACTGAGGTCCAAGGAGATCACTGGATGCAATACACTTGACCTTTAAACAATGCAACGTTAGGGGCCCTGACCCCCTGTGCAGTCAAAAATCCATATATGACTTTTGACTCCCCAAAAACTTACAAACTACTAGTAGCCTGCTGTTACCCAGGATCCTTACTGATCACGTAATCAATCAACACATCTTTTGTATGCTATATGTATTATACACTGTATTCTTACAATAAAGTAAGCTGGAGAAAAGGAAATATTATTAAGAACTTCATAAGGAATAAAAAAATATATTTACTATTCATTACGTGGAAGTGGATCATCATAAAGGCCTTCATCCTCATCATCGTCACGTGGAGCAGGCTGAGGAGGAGGAGGAAGGGGCGGGGTTGGCCTTGCTGTCTCGGGGTGGCAGAGGCGGAAGAAATTCTCATATAAACGGACCTGCGTAGCCAAACCCGTGTTGTTCAAGGGTCAACTGCATGTGCCATTAACGTTGTGACACGGGAGGGTGGGACCCCAGAGGTGGGTACCTACCTGGTCTGGGCGTGGGGGCATGGGCAGAGTGTGTCCGAGCCCTAGCAATGTTGGGGTTGCTCATATTAACAAATCAACTTGATTCCTGCCCCAAACAAACTTCCTTCCCCACAGTATCTCAGCCCAGCCTGTGAGGGCGGCTGGGACCCCCATCTTATGGATGGAGACACTGAGGTCTCGGAAGTGAGTGCAGGGGTCGGAGCCAGAACCCAGGAGTCTCCTTCTTCCCCCGCCCCATCTGGGACATCTTCTCCCATCCCGGCAATACCAATCTATCCTTGACGGAGAGCTGTGTGCCGGGCATGTCACAGGTGCAATTGCACTTCCGTCTCCCCACCCACGAGGCAGGTGCTGTTCTCACTTGACAGGTGAGGAGACGGAGGCTCAGAGGGGTTAAGAAACTTGCCTGGCATCACACAGCCAGGAAGCGACATGGCCAGGCTTTAAACCCTGTCTCTCCTGATTCCAGCGCTCTTTCCAGGATACCGCATTTCCCTTCTCTCTCTCTTTGGAAGAGGAAGCCCCCAGGTGAACCAACGGGCGGGACAGATGCCAGGGGCTGTGCCCATCGCCTGTGACAGCCGAGCACCGGGCCCTCCAGGGGCCCTCACGCCGTTGCCTCCTTCTCTTGCAGGGACTGAAGCCCATGGATTCGAACGGCTTGGCCGATCCCTATGTTAAGCTGCACCTCCTGCCGGGAGCCAGCAAGGTACCATATGGCCCGGGCATCTCTGCACGCTGGGCGCCTGGGGCCTGGCAGACACCCAGGGTTCTCAGCTCAGAGCCTAAAATAGCCCTATCTGCCCCCAAATCCCCCGCCCCTCCCCCCCCCACCTCATCCTGAGTGACAGAGCCCTTGCAAGGGATAAAGGGTGGGCCAGGAGTCACTCCCCCTCAAGGGACAGGGGCTCTGCCCATTTGTCCAACTCAGAAACCTGTGAGCCACGGAGCTGCCAAAGGCCAGGACGGAAGTAGATCCTGCTCGTGCCTTTCCCCTGCTCAAATACCCCAGCGCTGGCCACGGTCTGCCTCCCCGACCCGGTTCCTGCCCCAACCCAGCGCTCCTATCTCTCAGTAGAAATGAACACCTCTCTCTTAGAGTAAAATTAAAAACTTTGTCCCTGTAAGGAATGGCAGGCGTGGTGGGTACGACTTGCAGGAAACAGAGGGAACCGTCCCAATATCCCCTGCCTCGGAGGGAATGGGTGACTCTCGTTTCTGCCTCCCTGGCCTATGAATGGTATTTCTTTTTCTCAAAGGAAGATGTCTCTGCTTTCTTCTCTTAAGGGAAAGTTCAAGGAGGGGGCCCAGGGCATGGCGGGAGCAGGGACCCAATGTCATGCATTAAATCATTTGTCTGTGGCCGTCACCCTAGAAGGCAGCCCCCACTCCCTGAGAACGTGTATTTGGGGATAACTAAGCCCGGATGCTCTTACGGGGAAAGCCACCCACTCGCCCCAAGTCAGCCCAAGGGATGGGGCTCCAGGACGGGCTCCCCAATGAGGCAGGTGTCTGTCTGTCTGTCTGTCCGTCCATCTCTCTGGGGCTCTAGTCCAACAAGCTTCGTACAAAAACTCTGCGGAACACCCGGAACCCCATCTGGAACGAGACCCTCGTCTATCACGGCATCACCGACGAGGACATGCAAAGGAAGACGCTCAGGTGACCACCAGGGGGTGGTCGGCGGGGGCCGAGGCTGGGCAGAACTGAAACTTGGGCTGTGGCTCCCGGGGCTCCCCTCTTTAAAAAGATCTCTGAGTAGTTTTTTTTTTTCTTTTTTACTTTTATAAAAATGGTATATATTTTTGGTAGCAATTTTCGAAAATACAGATAAGTGCAACTGTTCACTGTTAACATCCTGGTGTCTGAACATTCAGGTTTTTGTGTGTGTGTGTATGTGTGTGTGTGTGTGTGTGTGTGTGTTCATAAAATTGAGGGCTTATAAAAATGTTTATTAAAATGGCCCATCCTGTGAAGTAAGACACTTAACAATATGTTGATGCCACTTCATGTTTTTCTACAATGTTGAATTAAACTGCATTTTAAATTATATAAGTAATAAATGAATATATTCTTTTTGTAAAAAAATTATAGAGAGAGCAAAGCTCCTTTAAAATGTTGGTCCCCTCCCTGCCCTGGTCTCCTTCTTCCCTTCCTCCTTCTGTGAGTGTATATACGTTCATATAAAGTATATAAATATATATATAAAAACATATATATTACTGTTTATAACATAAAAAGTATCATGCTCTATATATCTGGAAATTTCCTTTTCTTAACAATATATCTTGGAGTTATAGCCGTGAAAGGACATTTAGATCTACCTAATTTTTAACTGCTTCAGGGTATTCCACAGAATACATAGATTTATCACAGATTCTTTTCAAAAATATTTTTATTATTACATATTAAAAATATGTGGAAAAATATAGAATATAATAAAACAAAAATCCATGAACCCAATACTGAGTCTTTGAAAAGTCTCACTATTTTTCTATTTGCTTTAGTCCTTTTTTTAAAAAAAAATAAAGCACTACAGATGCAAGTTGAAGCTCCTCTTGTATACCCCAACCCCCATTCTGTTCTCTTCCTTCCCTCCCCAGAATTCTTTGGGTCTCATTCCCAAGCTTGTCTTACACTTCACAGTTATGTATCTATAAACAATACATGGTATTATTTAGCATGTTTTTAAAGTTTATGTAAATGTTTACCAGCTTATTTAGCCAATTCCCTATGGGTGTGCATTTAGGTTGTTTCTAGCTTTTCTGGAAGCAAGCAAGCAAAGTTGCGATGAGCAAGCTTCATTCTTCCTTGTGTACATCCCAGTGTTTCCTTAGCATAGAAATCAAGGAGGAATATTGCTGGATTGTAGGATATGTGGTTTTTTGCAAAAACATTTTTACAACACATGCAAACTGCTTTCCAAATTGGCTGCAATATTATGTTAACTAAACATTTTTATTGCAGTGTAACAGTCATTTTGAAAAATGCACATATAATAATTGTGCAGACTGATGAATATTTACAATGTGAACATACTGGGAGGAAGGAATGGAACATTCCTAGACCAAACAAGCGTCTCCCTGTGGCCATTCCCTGTGAGGACCTCACCCCAGGGTATTCACTATCCTAACTTCTAACAGGACAAAATTAATTTTGTTTGCTTTTGTACTTTATATAAATCAAATTGTACAGTGTGACTCTTTTGTATCTATATTCTTTCACTTAATGTTATATTTGTGATATTCATCTAAGTTGTGTGTAGTTGTAGGTCATTCATTCTTGTTGCTATTTAGTATTCCACTGTGTGAATATACCACAATTTTATTTATCCATTTCACTGTTGATGTATTTGGGTGGTTTCTAGTTTGGGGCTATTACAAATAGTGCTGCTAGGAACATTCTAGTAGCTGTTTCTAGGTGCATTCATTTCTGTTGCATATATACCTAAAAGTGTAATGACTAAGTCACGTTCAGCTGTAGTAGAAACTGCGTTTTCCATAGTGACTATGCCAATGTACACGCCCATCAGCCATGCGTGGGAGTTCCAGTTGCTTCGTATTCTCATCCACACTTTTTCATGTCTGGCCATTCTGGTGGGCACGTACTGGTGTTGCATTGTGGTTTTGCATTGGCAACGTTATCTTTAATGCATGCTATTTCATTTTTATGTTTATTTCATAATTTTCTTAAGCAGTCCTCCCATTGTAGGATATGTATTTCTGCTTTTTCACAATTATAAACAATACCATGATAGACATCTCTGTAGCTAAATATTTTTGCACTTACCTTATTATTAATATATATTTGAGGTAAATTGGTACTACAAGGTCAAAAACAGTGATTAAGTCTTTAGAGACACATTGCTCTGCAGAAAGATGGTGTCGGTTACACCCCAACCAGCTGAGTAGAGACAACTTCTTTCTCCAGTCTTGTATAGGGTGGGACTCAACCATGAGGGCGTTCAGACTGTCCAGGATTTTGAACATTTGTTCAACTGATGTTGGTGGCCAGGAAGTGAGGTACCATTATAGTCCCTGCCTGTCCCCCCAGAATTCCTGCCATGCTGTGGGAGAACAAGTCCTTCCCCCTCTTAATACATGTCAGGACAAATTATCATGCCTTGACTGGTCCTTTTGGCTCCTAAAGGACCTTTAGCATGTCCTTGCTGTGGTGTCCTACTAGTGCTGTGCAGAGGGCATAGCACAAGACAACAGGTTGTTTTAGGATTCAGGGAAACTTAGATTCAAATCCTGGTTCTGCCTTTTTGTAGGGAAAAATTACTTAATCTCTCTGGGCCCTAGTCTCTTCTCTAAAGTATAAAACTCAAGATGTCTTGAAGGAGCAAAAATTAAATGAGAAAAGGTCAGCTAAGTTGCTAACTTTACAAAAGAGGATGCTCAAAAGGCCACAAAGTATATGAAAAGGGGCTTGATTTCATTAATCATTAGAGAGATGTAAATTAAAGCTACAGTGACTTACTATCACCCATCCAGAAAGGCTAAAATTAAAGACTGACGAAATCAAAGTTGGAGAGAATGAAGAGCAACCGGAACATTTGTAAACCACTGGTGGAAGTATAGTTGGTGGAACCACCTGGGAAAACTGTGTAGTAGTTTCTGCCGAAGCTAAACTTATGCATAGTCCGTGGCCCAGCAACCGTGCTCCCAGGAAAATGGTCAGTAGAAATGCATACGTGTTCTCTTCCTCCGGGAGAGTAAGAAGGAGTGGACATGATCTGAGTGGTTCTGGAAAATAAAAAAGAAAAGAAACACACACATGTGTATACTAAAAGATATGAACATGAATATTCCATAGCAGCTTTATTCATAATAACTGAAAACTAGAAACAACCCAAATGTCCATCAACAGCAGAATTATTATGGTGTATTTTTACACCATGGAATACTATACAGCAATAAAAAGAATAAATTAGAGTCCTTTTGTATGATTCCATTTATATGAAGGTCAAAATCAGGACAAGTGACTCCATGTGTCCAGAGGTTGAGAGGGTGGTTATCTCTGAAGCAGGTAGAGGAATCCTGAGGGTTCTGGGCTCTGGGGTGTTCTATATCTTGTTCTGGGTAGTGATTCTATCAGTGTGTACATATGCAAAAAGTCATCAAGCTATAAACCTCACACTCATGCACTTTACTGCGTGTGAGTTACACTGCAATAAAGAAGAAATAAAAAGTAATACTTGGCCCAGTGATCAATGAACAGGAAATCGCCTTATTCCTGTATATGTAACACATTCCTCACCAGCATCAACCACAGCCCTTGGCGCATAGTAGGAGCTCAATATTTGTCCCTCTTTCTCTCCCCACTCCTTGGGTCGACGGCAGGATCTCTGTCTGCGATGAGGACAAATTCGGCCATAACGAGTTCATTGGCGAGACCAGATTCTCCCTCAAGAAACTGAAGCCCAACCAGAGGAAGAATTTCAACATCTGTCTGGAGCGAGTGATTCCCGTGAGTGACTTTGCCCTGGAGATTCAGTGAGAGGAGGGGAGATCGGGGTGGGGGGGGGGCTGCCTTCCTCTGGGTCTGCACTGGGGGATAGATCCAGGGTCCAGCAGTGTGGCCGGCCTGGGTTCAAAGCCCAGCTCTGTCACTTGCTGCTTCATGGCCTTGGCCGAGGGAATGAACTACGCTGAGCTGCTCTTTTTTTGTTTATCCATAAAATGTGTGTTATAATATTTAATAGTACCTATCTCTTGGGAGGGTTATGTTAAAAAATATCAGAATAGAACTTAGCGCATCATAAGCACTCATAAATTAACAGTTGTTATTACAAGAAATAATACTGCCTTCCACACCTGTCAGGCAGGAAATCAGAAAACACCACACAGATAAACAGAAGGCAGCATCGCAGGATGTTTAAGGGTGTGGGCTCTGGAGCCAGACGCCCCAGGTTTGAATCCTGGCTCTGCCACTTATGGTATGACCTGAGACAAGTTGTTTAATTTCTCTGAGCCTCATAGTTCTCATCTGTAAAATGGGATGATGTGGTACCAACCTCACAGGATCTTTTCAGGATGGAATGTGATGGTTCAAATTTTAGCTAGAAGGGAAAATGTGGGAGGGCCACAGTAGCTTGGAGAACCCATCCTCATGGCTTGGATGTTAATGGAAGTGTGAGCATTTCTGGTCCTTCTCATGTAGGGAGATATACCCCATAGGCAATGTTATCTTTCCTTTCTGTTTCCTCCTTTTAAGATGAAGCGTGCTGGGACCACCGGGTCAGCCCGAGGCATGGCGCTGTACGAGGAGGAGGTGAGCACTAAGTGGGAATGGAAGCCACGGTCGGGGTCTGCGCTGGGCTGGGCTGGCAGCTTCCTCTGCTCTCCTGCCCCCACCCTGTCCTCACTCTTTCTCTCGCAACCACGCGCCTGTGGATTCACCGTGAGAGCTACCGTTTGCCCAAGTCGTTAGAACATCAGACCAGGGCGGGGGTCCTCTCACACCAGAAGCCCCAGCCCCTTCCTCTCATGCCCGGATGACCATGAGTCCCTCAGCCCAGTGGCCAGAAGGTCTGCTAATGACCCTTCTGGGCTAGGGCAATGGCACACTCCCTTGGAGGGGACGCAGGCAGGCTCTCTGAGCTGTGTGTCTGGCAGAGACTGAACTAAAGCTCTTGCCCTCTGCCTGGGTCCCTCATATGACCCTAGGGCCTGCACTCGTGAGACCGGTTGGGTTAGGGGAGTCTGAGATCAGAGTCAGGGCTCAGTGCACCTCTGAGTCTACGTAAAGCCTCAGATGGTCCCCTTGGCTCACACCATAGGCCCCCCCTCGGAGGCTGGGCCATCCGCTGTCCGTGGTGCTGACCATACTAGCCAGGGCTGAGCTTCTCCCTAATGCTCACCATCCACACTGCCTGGCCCCCTTCCCCCTGGGCCCACACTGCCTTTCCCCCCAATGCAGCAGGTGGAGCGAATTGGTGACATAGAAGAGCGTGGCAAGATCCTGGTGTCCCTCATGTACAGCACACAGCAGGGAGGCCTCATCGTGGGCATCATACGCTGCGTGCACCTGGCCGCCATGGACGCCAATGGCTACTCAGACCCATTCGTCAAGCTGTGAGTCAATGCCTTGGGGCCCCCGGGGGTGTCCCAGGTCTTTGGAAAAGAAGGACGCAGAGAGCTTCCCCAAGATCATTGCATACTGAGACCCAGAGAGGGCAAGGAATCTGCCCGAGGTCACACAGTGAAATGCATGCCCAGAACTGGCCAGAGCATGAGATCAGAGTGTCAGGCAGTCAGACTGGTGTGTCACTTGCCCACATGCAAAGCTTTGTGACTCTGTCCCCTTCTGAGGAGGAAGAGCGGTTGGCATGGTTGCAGTAACCCCATTTGTACCCACCAGGAGTCGGCTGCACACCCTCCAGAAGCTCAAAGCCACCACCAAGGAGGCAGTCTGGCTTCTTCCAGGTTCATTCGGGAATGCTCAAAGAAAAGACCTTAGATTTGGGGTTTATTCCAGTAATCTCAATCACGGGGAATAAAAGAGATGTTGCTATCTCTGTTAGTCCAGATCCTCGCAGAACAAGATGCCAAAAATAGGATCGAACAGACAAGGATTTCATTAGGGAAAATGCCTGTGTGAGGGAAAGTCAGGAGAGAGTCGTGGAGAACGAGGCCACAAGGCAGGTCTGACCCGAGTGGGGGGAAGAGGGAGGAAGGCTGGAGGGAAGCAGCCTAGATGCAGTTCAGTAGGGCCATCAGCTGAGTTCTGTCTCCTAGGAGCAGCTCTGCCTCAGTTTCCCTGCTGGGCTCCAGCATCAGCTAGGAGCACAGCCTTGGTGCAAACATGGCATAGACTTCAGCTGCTGCATTTGGGGCCTCCGTCAGTTACGCTTCCTGAGGTGGGACATCTTCCAGGCACGTTTTCATGGCCACCACCATGTCAGGTGTGAGGCTCAACTCCCACCTCAGCCAGCTGCTAGCTAAATAAGCAAGTTATTTAGCTCCTCATTCACTTTCTTCATTGGTGAAATGTAGACAATAGTTCCCTGTATCTCCAAGGGTGGGCATAAGGCTCAAATGAGATACCATATACAAAGCAACCAGCATTGCCCCTGGGACAGAGTAGAATTCTGCCTGGCTCGTGGCTTCAAAATGTGTGTTTCTACAGATACAGTTAAGAGCATGGGTTCTGGATCCAGGCTGCCCAGGTTTGAATCCCAGCTCTAGTAGTCTCCAGTATTCTCTAGCTGTGTGACCTTGGGCTCATGGCTTAACCTCTCTGAGCCTCAATGTCCTCATCTGCAAAATGGAAAGAGTAATATTGTGCATTAGTTCAGTTCCTCCAAGAAGGGGACACCCGGAGAGGACGAGATGTGCAAGAGGTTTGTTGGAGGACACGCCTGCCAAGGAAATCAGGAGGGATCTAGAGGAGGCCTGCAGAGACCACAGACTTGCCATGGGTCTTATCCTGGTGGAGGACAGAAGGAAGGAAGGAAGTTTGGGGGGGAAGAATCTTAAGCTACTGCAGTGCAGTTCCAAGGAAATTTCTACCAGGTCAGGAAACTGAGGCTCAGGGAGATCATGCTCATGTTCAAAGTTGCTCAGCTAGTGACAGCCTGAGTCAGAATCCAAACGTCCCAACCCTTAGGAGTTTTTAGCCCATGTGTTTCAGAAAATATGGGCTGATCACCTACTATGTGCCAGGCATTGTGCCTGCACTGGGGAAGAGCCTTCTGGGCAGAGGGAACAGTGTATGCAAAGGCCCTGGGGTGGAAAGGAGAGTAATAAGTGGGGCAAAGAGCATGGTGTAAGATTAGGATGAGAAAGGGCAGAGACCCAACCCTGTAGGGTCTCAAGACCACATTAAGGATTTTGAACTTAGCCCTGAGGTCAAAGGGAATCCAGGGAATAGTTTTGACAATGGAGTAACAATAATCAGATTTGCATCTTCTTTCTGTCCCTATGCCAGCATCTCTCCAGGACTTGGAAGTAGCCTAAGGGGTGACCGATGAGAAAATGCCAGGCACCACCAACCATGGCCCTCAATTTAATTCACTGGGAGAGAGTACAGGCTGACAGCACAGACTCCAGATATGACCTGTGTGACCTAGGGCACATGTCTTGACCTCTCTGGTCCCTCAATTCCTATGTATGTACAATGAGTGGTCGCAGTTCTGCCACCTAGGGTTCGTGTGAGGATTAAATATGCCTAAGGTGCTTAGGGCAGTGCCTGGTGCCAAGCAGATGCTTTAATGCCCGTGGGTCATTATCAAAGTTGATTCACTTTATAATTTGCTCATCAATTATCCTGACACTAGAAGGAGTCTTTGGGGTCATCGAGGGGCTCTTCTTAGTCATTAAACTTCATCCATAACGATTCTCATGTCTCCTCCCAGCTGGCTGAAACCAGACATGGGAAAGAAGGCCAAACATAAGACTCAAATTAAAAAGAAAACCTTGAATCCCGAATTTAATGAGGTAAGGCCTCATTCTTTGTCGTGCTCTGGGATGTTTCCTATGTGTTAGAGAGACATGAATTCCTACTAGAATGTCGCAAATCACATGAGAAAAGCTGTCTGTCATAGATCAGCTTGAATCATCTAAAGAAGAGGGAATGAGTTCCCTGTCACTGGAGGAAATCAAGCCCAAAACAAAAGCCCACAGATTAGGAATGTCATTGGGAGGAAGCTGTGTTTGGACAGAGATTGAACTAAATCATCTCCAGTGTCTTTACCAATTGAAATAGTCTAGAATACTGAAATTTGGGGAAATAATAATAATAAATAAAAGTAGCAATACACTTCACCACGCAGCCGGTTGGTGCTGCCCTCACCCCACGTCCCTCCAGTGCATCAAGTCGTGCTCAAGCCACGGTCTAGGTGCCCGTTGAACGTGCTCCGTCCTGTGCATTCTCATGGCCCCCGTCTTGTCTCAGGCCCTGGCATTTCACACCTGGACTACTGCAGTAGACTCCTGACTCTCTTCTCTGTGCTCAGTACCTTCTCCATGTGAGCGCAAGCTTTGTAAAACACAAATCTGAATTTGCCGCCCTCTTGTTTCCATAACTCAACCATGGCTCTCTGATTTCTTAGCATGACAATCAAGCCCTGTCTGACACACGCCCTCCTCAAGTCACACTCGACCCCACGCAGGTCCCTTTGCACCTGCTGCTCCCTTTTCCTGGACTCCCCCCTCCCTCTCTTCCTCCCTGGAAAAGTCCTACTCCTCCCTCAAGGCCCAGTGTAAGAGTTCCTCCTGCAGATATGCTTCCTCTGTGTTTCCAGACTCCGTGCATGCCTCCGTCTCAAGCTGTCCCTCTGAATCTCACTTATCTGTTGACAAGCCTGTCAGACAGGAGGGGTCCAAAAATATCTGTTGAATTAACAAAGGATTCATTGGAGGATATCGTGGAAGAATAGATGAGTTCTGACCTAACCCACACGTACGGTTCCCATCTCAAACCTAAGATAAAGAAGCAATGCACAATCAAGGTGCCATGAGACCCCAGTTCTGAGCCCAGACCCCCATCCCCGAGCCTCACTCCATGCCTGGGGGGGCGTGAGTCCATGGCCTAACCTCTGTGCCTGCCAAGACCAGCCCTGGGAGCTGTTGCACCCACTGAATTCTCCCTTCTTGGCCCCTCCCCTGAGATCTGCTGTTGGGTCAGAGCTGGCCAATATTGGGTTTTACCATATACTGCGAAGTGGGTAAGGGAAGTTACAGTAAGTGGCTTTGGTACTGTTGGGCTTTCTAGGAAACATAACCCACATGCACACACACGGGAAATGTACTGTGCAAACAGACCCAGAGCCATTTGCAGCTGTCCTGGCCCCCCCTCTTCTGGAATCAGAGCAAGTCACAAAATAAGAAATCCAAATGGCCAATAAACTCATCAGCAATAAAGAAAATACAAATCAAGACCAGATACTGTTATGACAAACTGACACAAAAATATTTTAAAATGTTGGTCCTTGGTGTTGGTGAGCATGTGGAGAAACACCCGTGTTCCCTCCGACTCAGCCTCTGAGCCCCCGACGCTGAAGGCTCACAGGACTCTCGTGTCTTCCTCTATTGCATCCAGGAGTTTTTCTATGACATCAAACACAGTGACCTGGCAAAGAAGTCACTGGACATCTCGGTCTGGGACTATGACATCGGCAAATCCAATGATTACATCGGTGAGTGCTCCCAACTGCAGAGAAAACCCCTCTTCTGTCCTCCCCAGAACAGGAGGGCCTTACCCAGGGCTACAGAGGGCTGAGGTCACTCCTTTTCTTCTGGCAACCACATTGTTCAGATGCTAAGGTGGGCCCGTGGTCCTGACTTTGGTCCAGTTTGGGAATGTCTTTATGTGAACAGGCTTACAAAGCTTGGTTATTTGCTGTACAAGGCACCCTCAGTGCAGTAATTAAATCACAAGAGAGTGGGGTGTGTGGTCTCTGCAGAAAACAGAGTGCAAGGGAGTTCTCCTTAACCTATATGCAAGTCCAGGATAAAGATTTTCATTTTCCCAGTCCCTCTCCGAGTGATGAGGCAGAAAAATAATTAAAGATGGAGCAAGAAGGGAACCCCAAGCAGGGCTCACAGCCTAAGCAAAGGTGTAAAGACAGGATTGAGCAGGATGATGAAACTGACTCTGTGGAAGTAGATGACGAGTTCCCAAAAGTAATAGGAGATAAGTTTCAGTGAGTGGAGTGGTGATTTGTAGAACATCTTTGAAAATGGACAATGAATGGCCAGGCATGGTGGCTCATGCCTGTAATCCCAACGCTTTGGGAGGCTGAGGCAGGAGGATCGCTTGAAGCCAGGAGTTCAAGACCAGCCTGGGCAACATAACAAGACCCTCATCTCTACAAAAATAAAAAAAAAAATTAGCCAGGCACAGTGGTGCATGTCTATAGTCCCAGATACTCAGGAGGCTGAATCAGGAGGATCGCTTGAGCCCAGGAATTTGAGGCTGCAGTGAGCTATGATCATACCACTCCATTCCAGCTTGGGTGACAGAATGAGACCCCCTCTCTCTAAAAAATAAAAATAATTTTAAAAAAATAGACAATGAAATGATGACTTGGTGCTACAGTAGGGAGCCACTGCAAGTTCTTGAGGCAGAGAAGGTCAGTAGTAATAATAATAAAAGCAACAACATCATAACAATAACCCTCTATAGCAAGTGGATTCCGAGCTGCTTGGGGTCAGTGCCTGGTGGTGGTTTTCCCCCAACTACACATGTGGGTCTAGAATGAAAATCCCATGTGCCCCTCTGTTGTCACCACCTGTCCCTATCTTCCCATCTTGTCCTCCAGGAGGCTGCCAGCTGGGGATCTCGGCCAAGGGAGAGCGCTTAAAACACTGGTATGAGTGTCTGAAAAATAAGGACAAGAAGATCGAGCGCTGGCACCAGCTACAGAATGAGAACCACGTGTCAAGCGATTAGGATAGTGTCCGGGTCCCCAGCTCCATGTCCCACCCCCTGCCTGGGTCCCCCCCAGCCTGCCCAGCTGCCCACAGCACTCTGGTCTCTCTCCTCTATGCCTACCTCCCCCCGGCCCCTGCTGCCTTCCCTGAGCCCGCCTTTGAGGCCCCCCTCACGTTGGGCACTGCTGCCAAAGACTCCTCCCTTCCCGACGCCGGGATGTGGGCTCTGCACGAGGCCCCTCTCTGGTCCCTGGGACGGAGCCCTGGATGGGGCTGGGGAGACGTTTACAAAGAGGTTGGGCATTTAATAACCTCTCAGCTTGGGTAAATTTACAAAGGTTCTTCATTTGGGACTGTTTTTAGACCCTCCTGGCCTTGAGCACGCACACACACAAATGCACACACACGCACACAAATGCACACGCACACGCACACACACGCACACCTTATGCTCCCTGGGTCGTGTCTGTGTCTGCCCTCAGTTGTTTGCAGACCCGGTCAACGCTGTGAGGACAAACATTGGGGCAGAAATAGAGCCTCCAGGCTCCCACTGCCCCCTCCAAAACACACACCCTGATTGCCAGGAAAACAGACCACTGTGTTCAGGAACCCGCCCCTCCCTGCTCCAAATGCACCGAAAACAGAGGGACTTGGAAGCCTTCCTCTTTCAGAATGTCACCTGTTCACTTCCTAGCAAAAAAAAAAAAAAAAAAAATACCCTTTCTCTATTGCCTTCTCTCTTCTCCTCCTCCCTCTTTTCTTTCCCTAACTTTTCATCACATTAAATTCCCCCTTTCTCAGCCTCTCGCCCCTGTCCCCCTTTCTGGTGGTGTAGTAGCAAAAAAAAAAAAAAAAAGTGTGTCTTAACCCAGCCTCACACCCTCACCTCCTCCCACCAGCCTGACCGGAAAACTCTGAGAAACTGGCCCAGACCTGAAGCTGCACCTGGGCCCAGTGGCTTCTTAAATCACCCACTTGTCCCGTTGGCAGAGCCAGACATCCTCGGGCCTGGGGCGGCGGCTGGTGCTGCGGCAGGTGCGTGGCAGCATCGCCTGTGCTGTGTGGATGCCCCGAGAGGGGCGCTCGCGGCCCCAGCCTTCCCAGGTGGGCACTGGAGGCATTTAGGAGACCCAGGTCTGGGGGTCCAAGGGGGCCCCATCCAAAGCCCCCAGCCTGTCTCCTTTCTCTGCTCTTACGTGAACAAGTTGCTCCTGTCCCTGACACCCTTTGACTCTCAGTTTCGTTGACTCTCATCCTGTCTGTCACTCAGACCACCGGGCGTCTGTCTCCCTCGTTGTCTGTGTCTCTGTCTCCTGCACTCTCTTTACTAAGTTTCCTAGGAGAATCTAAAACAGAAAGTGGCAGACCCTAATGCTAAAGGATTTTGGTTCATCATCCATCATTCACTTTCTTCCTAAAAAATCAATTTAAAAAGGAGGAAAAGGCAATGTGGACAACCATTATATAATTGCGATTGGGGTCAGGCAATTTTCAGTGCCCCGTGAGAAATTTTGGTTTTCCTAATTTCAATTAAGTCCTTCCTTGTGAAAATCATCCCAAGTCCCCGTTGTTCTCTATAGAAGCATCAGTTGGATACTAAAACTCTCACTTTCCCCCAAATCACATCTTTTCACCTTGCCTTTCAACGCCCTCCACACTCAGCTTCCTGCACAATTTGTTGGAGGGCTCATTTCTTGCCTTGAATAACCATTTTGTAAACACCAACCTCTGTGCCCTCCCCAAGGCGGCCGACAGCTTCCTGGCCACCGTCTTTCCCCGTTAGTCCCCTGCGGCACCTCCTCTCACTCAGCCCACCTCCCTCCCACGGTCTGCCCTTAGGAGAAAGCATGCTGGCTGTGTCGCCCAAGCCTGGCGCTGGTGTTGGCGCTGGAATCAGCATGCAGCAAGCTCACAGTGCTCCTAGTTAGTCTGGGCACACGCCCTTCCCGACAAATGTAACCGCCTCCCTGCCTAGAGTACACACACGCCCTCCGGTGCATGCACAACCACCCACCATCTTTCTCTGTGGTGATGTAGCCAAAAATAAAGTAGGAATATCCAGGAAAATTGGTGGTCTGCATTTTTTCTTTCTAGTTTCTGGAAAGCCCTCCTCCCCACCGATACATGCTATTGAGATAGTCAGTATTTAATGAGCATCTACTAGGTTCCAGGCACTGGAGATACAGCAGGTGAACAAGACCGATGTGGTCTCTGCGCACGTCGAGTTTGCTTTCTGGTGGATTTCATCTTGGGCAGGTGGACTCAAGGTAACTGGACTGGCCACACACCCCCTTAGAAGAATGTTTTCTGCCAGTGCCCACCCAAGAGGAAGGCAGCATCTTCCTCCTCCTGCCCCAAGCGCTGGGGAAAGCCCAAGTCATTGTGGAATCAGATATTGCCAAGGCCAAAAGAACCATAGACTTGAGTCAGGACCTAGTTCAATCGACTCACTTATCAGACAGATGAAGAAACCAAAGCCCAGAGAAGGAAATGATGTGTTTCACAGAGGCAATGCCAGGAAAGGAGCTCCATGGTTGGATTCCCAATCCAGTGTTCTTAATACACTGATTAATAATAACATGGATCATCAAACACCTCCCTTGCATTCTAGCACCTTCCAAACTACAGAGAGAGAGCCTCATTTGAAATTCTGAATAGTCCTGAACGTGAGCTGAGTAGGTAACTAACTTTCCAGAAGGATTCTTACTCTCACTATAATCTATCCCAAAAGCGCTTAAGTAATTTATCAGGAATTGTTGGTTACTTCCAGACGGAAGTCAGTTCTATCCTACAGAAACTTCTCTTCCAGGTGAACTTTGAGACCCTTTCCTTTTTCTCACCTCCAAAAGGGTGATTCTCAATGTTGGGGGCAGAAGTTGGCATATTAGAATCACTTGGGAGATTTATTTTCAAACCATCCACCTCCCCACAGATTCTGCTAAGCCCTGACGACAAAGTGTATGTTTGAAAATATGTCCTGGTTGATGTCTCATGATCCCCATCTTCATCAAGACTTTGCAAATCACTGCCCAAAAAGGAACAGTTTTTCCTGCAATTTGGCAGCTGCCACCAGGTGGAGACAGGCGCCACTTAGGTCCATACAAGCCTCACAGGATCACGAGACGCTTGCCACTATCCCCACACTCAAAGCAGACATCACTAATCAATACAGCATTTTCCCCACAGAGCCTACGAGCAGCCTTTGAGTCCTGCTCAACACAGTGGTCAGGCAGCCAGCACCCGTCAGTCATGGGTGGCAGTTGAAAAGAAACCCAATTTCTGTCCCTCAACTTGTTGATCTTCATCGCAGCATGGGGACATGCCTAAACAGGCTGAGATGAATGTATATGAGGAAAGTTTTCAAAAATATTGGTACACTCGACCTGGCTAATTATGCTTTTTCCCCGCATTGAAATAAAATACTTTGCAAAAGGCAAGATGGTGAGGTCGAAAGCACCTGTCCTGAAACCACACCAGCCTTTTAATCAACTCAGCCCAGCATTCAAATCCTGTCACTTTCTAGCTGTGGGACTTTGGCCAAGTCCTTTAGCCTCTCTAAGTCTCAGTTTCCTCATCTGCAAAGTGGAGACGTCAATAAATACTTCAAAGAGTTGTTGAGAGTTTCCAGTGGGATAATCGCTGAAGAGCGCCTGGCACATCCTAGGGGCTCGATTAATGCCATTTCAGCGTGCCAGCCCCGACCCTCCAGCCCCTCACGCAGGCTCACATCGGGGAAAATGCCCTTGAGCTGGCACTGATTGAATGCAGGATGTTGGAGCCGAAAGTGGGAGAGGCCCAGGTGCGGCAGAAATCAGATCTTGAAGGTCTCCGCACAGCTGGGAGCGCAGTTCAACCCGCAGCCAGACACGTTCATTGTGAGTAGGAGTCAGAGGCAAGACCACGTTGCTGACGTCTGTCTCCCATCAGGGCCGGCAAAGGTGAGGCCAGTGCAAGGGGTAGGTCACGGGGCTGGTGGTTCCTGGCGAAAGCAGCGGGGTCCCAACCTCAGCTGGGCGTGTGGCCAAGTGACTGAAACGTTCAGCGCCCTGAAACCTGCCAGGCTGCCCCACCCCCCCTCCTCAGCTCAATCAGATGTGCCGGGGCGTTGGCCTGATGAGGTTAAATGACCCACGAGAGGTTGGACACCCCAATTACCCTGATTTTTATCATTGTACCTTGTATGCCTATAGCAAAACATCACATGCACCCCATAAACAGGTGCAACTATTATGTATCCATAATAATTAAAAATACATTTTTTAAAAAAGAGCACCATGAAAAAAAGTATGCACATGAGAGAGGTATGCTTTGCTTGGCTATTGTCCAAATTATTAATAGCTGTGTGACCTTGTATCACTTCCTGCTTTTGGTTCTTTGACTACATGGGTAGGACATCAGATACCAGAGTATGCTCTAGCTTAATTGTCACGGCCCACCAAGACGTCCTCTTTGGGGCAGGCCCCCAACTGGAGTCCTGCATCGTCTTTTTTTCTCGCAAAGCACAAAAATGAGTAGTCTATAATTTCCTATTTCTGTTTCTTTAAAGGGGACAATAATTTAAAGCCACCTGCAAGGGCATAAAGGCATCGTCCTAGACATAAGTGGATTTTTTCCCAGTTATTTCCTCATTCTTTTACAGTTGTCTCATTCTTAGCTGATTCTATGTGATGTTTTATGCAATTTGACTTTATTGCAACTTTGCAAAGAATTCAATATTGGTTTTCTAAGGACCTCTCTTTTCTTTTTTTTTTTTTTTTTGCATTCATGTTGGATCTGTTTATATATAGTTAGTCAAAAGTATTTAACAACTACAATTGCCATGAAGACATTTGGGAACCAACAGAAACTTTAATAAACATGCACTTCAACTGGTGAATGAAACAATTATTGCAAAGGCAGAGCCCCACCCACTTTGTGGTCACCTTCTGCCTTAGGCATAAGTCAATTTGTTATACAGCAGGAGTGGGGAGTGTTGATTGATTAATTAATTAATCTGGTTAAGAAAAGGGGTTGTAGGCTGAGCGCGGTGACTCTCGCCTACAATCCTAGCACTTTGGGAGGCCGAGGCGGGAGGATCACTCGAGCTCAGGAGTTGGAGACCAGCCTGAGGGAGAGTGAGACCCCATCTGTACTAAAAACAGAAAATTTTAGCTGGGCGTGCTGGCATGTGCCTGTAGTTCTAGCTAATTGGGAGGCTGAGGCAAGAGGATCGTTTGGGCCCAGGAGTTTGAGGTTGCTGTGAGCTAGGCTGACGCCACGGCACTCCAGCCCAGGTGACAGAGTGAGACTCTGTCTAAAAATAAATAAATAAATAAAAATAATAGAGGAACTTACGGTGGAAGGAGAAGGCTGATGGGGACTCTGTACTTTCTGTTCAATGTTTCTGTAAGCCTGCCTAAGACTGCTGTAAGAAATAAGTCTATTAATTAAAAGAGGAAAAAGTATAGTATAATGCCATTTTTTAAAAAAGAAAAGATAAAAGAACTGTATTTTTGTGTGTGTGAACACAGAAAAACATCCAAGAAGATCTATAACGAAATGTTTGCAGTGATAGTTTTTGAGTTTTAGGATATGATGATCTTTTACACTTCCTGATTTTTCTTCTTGTCTTTTTACAACATGCATGTATGGCTGGGGAAAAAAATCACAGGAGACTATGAAACAATATTGTCAACAACAACAAAAACAACAACAAAAAAAGACAAAGAAGAAATCCCCAAATCTGTCTTTAACTGTGATTGCTCTTGGCTGCAGGGGGGGGTGGGGGTGGGAGGGGGAGGCTAAAAAGCAACTGGAGACCATGATCCTAAGTGAAGTATCTGAAGAGTGGAAAAACAAACACCACGTGTACTCACTATTAAACTGGAACTAACTGATGAGCACACATGTGCATAGAGGGAAGTCAAACTTCTGGAAATCCAGCGGTGGGCGGCAGTGGGGAGGGGATGGGCAAAAACCTACCTAACGGGTACAATGAACACGATCTGGGTGACAGGCACACTTAGAACCATGCCTCAAGCATCATAAAAGTGATCCATGTAACCAAAAAATATTTGTACCCCCGTAATATTTTGTAATAAAAAAAAAAGCAACATTTTCAGGATGGAGTCCAAAGAAAGGCAAGGCTGGCAGACACGGTTCTCTACTGGAAACATGTGAATGTATGATTTCATAAAGGAAACTGCAAAGCCGGCTCCACCCTTTCCAAATAAACGAAACTGAAACTGGAAACCAATGCAGCCCAGGCTCGGTCAGCAGGTCCAGGGAGGCAGCTCTGTCCCCACTGGCTCTCCTGTCCCTGCCCAAGTATCACGATGGAGCTCAGAAATACCCCAGCCAAGGATCTGGACAAGTTCATCAAAGACTATCTCCAGCCAGACACCAGTTTCCGAGAGCAGGTCAAAAGGGCCATCCACATCATCTGCAGCTTCTTAAAGGAAAGGTGTTTCCGAGGTGCCAGCCACCCCGTGCGGGTGTCAAAGGTGGTGAAGGTGAGCCCAGGACTGCTTGGCTGGGGGAGGGGTGGCTGAATGGGCAAGAGTTGGGAGTGGGGGAAAGAGAGAAAGAGAAAGTGCAAAAACATAGAACCCAAGGTCCAAACATGAGTTAGGGATTGGGGGTTGAGATTTTCCAGGCTGGTATATCTGATTTAACCATACAGCTTGTTAAAATAGATTCTGAGATCCTGCGGTGAGGTCCTACAAGTCCCCAGCCCCGCCCCCCCGCCTCCACAAAATTTGTGAACCACCGTCCTAGGCCACACCCATTTCAGAGATAGGGAAACTGAGGCCCAACTCTGGTAAATGATTTGGTTATTAGTGGACTTCCCATGTCTGCAGTCTCATGAGTTGGTTAAGAGCGTACATTTTGAAGGCAGATGGCACCTGCTGGCTGCGAGACCTTGAGCAAGTCACTGAACTTCTTTGTGTCCCAATTTCCTCATCCATAATTCCTGATATTTCATAGGGTTGTGCAGATTAAGTAATGTGTGAAAACTACCCCGCACAAGCCAGTCTGGGGTGTCAAATAATATAAAACAGTAGTGGACAAGGGGAAAAAACACAGACCCTGGAATAAGGCACATCAGGAATAAGGTGCATCTCTGCCACCTGCTAGCTGGGTGATTGTGCTGACACGTAATCTCACTGAGCATCTGTTTTCCCATCTGTAAAATGGGAACTAGTAATGCTAGCACCTAAATCAGAGTCATCGTGAGCATTATAGGAGTTTAAGACATGTAATGCCCTCAGAACAGTGGCTAGCGCTCAATAATGTTAGTGATTGTTCTCATCATTTTATATAGGGAGGCTCATCTCACTAAGTGTCAGTTATAATTCTTGTCATCTTTTTTAGGGTGGCTCCTCAGGCAAAGGCACTGCTCTCAGAGGCCGATCTGACGCTGACCTGGTTGTCTTCCTCAGTCCTCTTAGAAGTTTTCAGGATCAGTTAACTAACCGGGGAGAGTTCATTGAGGAAATTAGGAAGCAGCTGGAAGCCTGTCAAAGAGAGAAAACGTTTGACGTGAAGTTTGAGGTCCAGCATCCAAGATGGAGCAACCCCCGCGTGCTCAGCTTCGTGCTGTATTCACCCCAGCTCCAGGAGGGGGTGGAGTTTGACGTGCTGCCTGCCTTCGACGCCCTGGGTGAGCGTTTTTAGTCACCGGGGTCTCAGCCTTTGTCCTACAACACGGCTTCTTTTTCTCCTTTTTCTTATTTCTGAGCAGAAATCTCCCACAGTCTGAGAGTTTTTCCCCAACAGGGCATCCTTCTAAAGCAGGGGTGGGGGAGATTGTAGACTCTTTCCTGGGGCAAGAATGAATAAAGTCATAATATGTCACAGGTGGGACATTAAACAGCAAATTGGCACAATCAAGGGACAAAGACATTTCTTACAGAGCGTTGTCAAGGCTTGCTAGTTCCATTGACGGCAAAGTGTGTGGATTTTATAGTTCTAAAGTCGGGCTGCGTAGATCTGGCTTAACATTAATAGTAACTTCATCTTTGTTCCAACCCACGAGGAAACCTCGTCAAACTCATGCTGCAGGTTGGGAGATGCAGGTTGGGGGATAGATATGTATAATCTGAAGGAACATTTGGATGGGAAGTGTAACCTCTGGGAGACTCAATTTCCACATCAGGAGAACTGGTAGAAACCACACTACCTATATCATACCATTATTTTAAGTATTAAATGATCCTCTGCTGTAACTGTCACCCGGTAGGTGTTCAAAAGTATGAATTTCCCAACTGTACACAAAGGCATCTCAGAACACCACGGTGAACTCACAGCAAGACATGGAATATTTTAGATTTTTAGTTTTTGAGGGAAATACAGTGACATCTGTCAGGCACCACTGCAATGGCTACTATTATTTGGACTTAATTGGTAACTAGTAACTAGTAATTTATTGGTAATTAGTAGTGCTTAATTAAGGGAACTGCCAGGGTTTTCTTTGTGCCTACGGAAGCCAGGAAAAGAACACAGACACTCTGAAGACACCAGGATATGAGAAAGTTTGGGGTGCTCTCCTTTTTGCCATGTCCTGTGTTAGGGGGACAATGGTCACAAAATATAAGAGGGAGAGAGCGCAGGGGAGGAAGCGTGCTCCAGGCAGACGGAAGGCCCAGAGGTTAAGAGCCAGGTGTTCTGGGGAAACTGCAAGAGCCCAGTGGGTGTGGAACTGAGAGCGCCGGGAGGAGCTAAGTCAGCCATGAGCCAGCCACGAGGGCTGATCCTGGGGCAGCCTGTAACCTTGGTGATTAATTTCCGAGCACAGCGGGCAGCGGAGGAAAGTTTCCCAGCAGAGGAGTGACATGATCTGATTTGTGTTGTAGAAGGCAGGCATTGGCTGTGGTGTGGGAAGTAGATCAGGAGAGAGGCAAGACTGGAGGAGGGAGACATCCAAACGACTGTAAGTACAGACTATCCATTGAGCACCGACTGTATGCTAGGCACTGTCCTATGGCTGTGATTAAGCCAGACAAGCAGTCTCCTAGAGCTTGACAATGTACTTGTAAACAAGATATATGGAATGATACTTGCTGTGTTGAAAAACTAAACATGGTGATACAATAGACAGATCGTATGGGGGTTGGAGAGCTTTGTTCAGCAGGGTGATGAGGGAGGGTCCCCTGAGGAGGTGACATCTGAGCTGACATGAGGCCTGAGTGATAAGAAAGAGTACTCAGCTTTGGGAAGATCTGGGGGTTCTGGAAAAAGGGAACAGCAAGTGCAAAGGCCCTGAGGCAGGCATGAACTTGGCACATTTGCGGAAGAGAGACAAGGTCAGTGTAGGAAGTGGGCAAAGGAAGCCGGGCAGGCAGTGAGGTGAGAGAGGTAGTAGGGCCAGGTCACACCAGGCTTCACTGGCCACCAAGGGGACTTTAGATTTTTTTTATTCCAGATGTCATGGGAAGTAAGAAATGGCATGACCTGATTTTTAAAGATCTCTCTAGGTGCTGGGCTGAGAACAGCCTTTGGGGCAACCAGTGAGGAGGTAGCTGCCGGAGTCCAGGCGAGAGATGATGGCAGCCTTGGCAGGGTGATGGCCATGGAGAAGGAAGAAGGGAGCAGTGGGAAGGGACCTCAGGCTTCCTGGCACTGGGTCTGCTGTCCTGTCCGCTGAACCCCATTGCTAGTGAGCTCGTCCCCTGGAGCGACTAAAGGAAACATGGAGAAGAGCTGAGACCTTAAAGGTATGAATTTCTCCCTAACAGGCCAGTGGACCGAAGGCTTTAGACCTGACCCCCAAATCTACATCAAGCTCATCCAGGAGTGCACCTACCCGCCGAGAGAGGGCGAGTTCTCCACCTGCTTCACAGAGCTACAGCGAGACTTCCTGAGGCGCCGTCCAGCCAAGCTCAAGAGCCTCATCCGCCTAGTGAAGCACTGGTATCAAATGGTACGGCCCTCCCACCAGGCCCGTGTGGCCCTGTCTGGACAGGGAGCAGGAGGAGGAGGGGGGAGCAGAGAGGGAAGGGAATGAGGGAAAGAGGAGGAGTGTGGAGAAGAGGAGAGAGAGAAGGAAGAGGTGGAGAGCGGGGAGGAAGAGGGAAAGAGTGGGAAGAGGGGCTGGCTCACACCTGTAATCCCAGCACTTTGGGAGGCCAAGGCAGGAGGATCACTTGAGGCCAGGAGACCAAGACCAGCCTGGGCAACATAGTGAGACCCCATCTCTGCAAAAAAAAAAAAAAAAAGAAAGAAAATAGAAAAATTAGCTGGGCATGGTAGTGCGCCTGGAGTCCCAGCTACTCAGGAGACTGAGGCAGGAGGATTGCTTGAGCCCAGGTGTTCAAGGCTGCAGTGAGCTATGATCGTTACCATTGAATTCTAGCCTGGGTGACAGAGTGAGACCCTGCCCCTGTCCCCGCCCCCCCCCAAAAAAAAGGAGAGAAGGGAAGTATGTGAAGGAAGGGGCTTTTGTGTTTTGTTCACTGCTGTACCCCCAGAACTGAGCATAGTACCTGGCACATCATAAATAGGTGCTCAACAAATGATGGTTGAATAAATAAATGAATGAATGCTATAACTACACACACACATGGAGTCAACCACACTCTTCAGAAGTTGGAGAGGGCAAAACAAGGGCTTCAAACAAACATGTTCAGATACCCCTTCTTCCCACTTCCTGGCCGGCTGACCTTGTGCAAGCAACTTAACCTCTCTGTTTCTTCTGTTTTCTCATTTGCAAAGAGTAACATGCCACAGCAAGAGTAACGTGGTGCCTGGCATATAGTTGGTCCTAATAAATGTGGCTTCTTTTAGCCACCACAAGAAGACACATAATAAAAGCTAACATGTATTGTGTGCTGTGCTGTGCTTAGTTTAGCTCATCCATCTTTCGTGGTTGTGATATGCTTTTCTGTTCACTTTTAAATGCCCTGTATCTTATTCAATCTTCACAGTAACTCTGTGAGCTAGATAAGGGTAGGTCTAATTACTAAGCCCATTTTACAGAAAGAGAAACTAAGAGTCAGATGGCTCATTCTGCTAATAAGTAGCAGAACTAAAATTTGAATTTGGGTCCACTGACTCAAGAGTTTGCCTGATCAGCATAGCATTCAATCTATATTTCTTGAATGAGTGAACAAATGAAAATAATTAGGGATAACCTTCCTAATTTAAAAGTGACACCTCTAGGCAAAACAAGGCAATCATTTAGTTGCTAGACTTCTCAGTGGTTGCTGTTCCAGGAATTTTCATCGTGGAGCCTGAGCATTGCAGAACTTACAGAAGTAGTTATTGACAAAAGCAGTATGGCCCCCAGGGACATACTGAAAATTATTGAGGGCATTTTTGGGTAACCATGGTGATGAGGGGACAAGGGTGCTACTTATATTCAGCAAAAAGAAAGCAGGAATACTAGTTGTTTTACAATGACACAGATGCCCTGCATAGCCATGAATTGTCTTTTTCTTTCTTTCTTGATGCAATACGAGACCCTTACAATACTAACCACCGTCACAGCTACCTCCCATGAATATGCTATTTTTGTTGTGTATTTCAAGTCTCTCTCTATTTTCAAGTGCCTCTTGTTTTACACAGCCAATGTTTATTTAATCTACCCACATATTTACCACTTTCTTCACTATTAATTCTTTCCTATACCTCTGACCTGCCATGTGGGGTCATTTTTCCAAAGTACATTCTTTTGGGATTTCTTTTGGTGACTGTTGGTAGTAAAATCTCTCAGTTTTTGTTTGTCTGAGAATGTCTTGCTTTTTTTTACCTTTATTGTTGAAGGGTGCTTTTGCTGGGTTAGTGGTCATTTCAGTACATTGAATATATCATTCCATCATCCAGTGTCATTATTAAAAAGTCAGTTGTCAGTATAACAATACCTCCTTTATGAGTAACCCACCTTATTCCTCTGGCTGCATTTAAGATTTTTCTCTTTGATTTGTTTAGCTTTGATCTGAAGTGCCTTAATGATAATTTCTTATTATTTGTCCTGCTTGGGATCCCTTTGGTGTTGCTGATCTATGCATAGATATCATTCATCAAGTTTGGAACTTCTCAGCCATTCTTCTAAAATGTTTTCTCTCCCTCTTTCTCTCTACACCTCCTGGAACTCCAATTAAGTGTATGTTAGACCTTGTTACTCTGTCTCTCATATCTCTACATTGTCTTCTGTATTTTCCATCTCTTTGTCTGTCATTCCATATTTTACTCTGAATAGTTTCTTCTAATCTACCTTGCAATTAACTGATTTTCTCTTTAGCTATGTCTAGTTTGCTGTTGAGTTATTAATTACAGTTATTGTCATTTTAACCTAGGATTTCTATTTCATTCTTTTTCATATCTGCCATATTACTTTTTATGGTTTCTAATCCCCTGCTAACTATTAAAAGCTCTTATTTTATTTTTTGAACATAATATTCTTAGTTATTTTAAAGTCTGTGTACAATCCTTCAATATTTAAAGTTTTGTGGATTTATTACTGTGTCTCTTTTTTCTGTTGGTCATTACTCTTGGTGTCTTATTTCCTTATGTACTTTGTTATCTATGTGCTGGTCATTGTATGTGAAAATTATTCATGAAATGACCTGAGGCTCTGGATTATGTATGTTCCTCCAGTGGGAATTTTGTTTGCTTCTGTGTGGCTCTTAGGAATACTCCAAGTCCTTCCTCTCACTTAGCTTTCATAATATCACTATAAGGAAGGTGCTATTATCAACACTCACTTGGCAGATGAAAAAAAATGAGGCTCCAAGAGTCTAAGTCATCTACCCAGAATCAGAAAATGATGGAATCAGTATTCAAACCCACATCAGTGAGAATCCAGAGTTGAAGCTCTTAACCAAGGGCCAGCAAACTTTTTCTGTAAAAGATGAGATAGTAAATATTTTAGACTTTTTGGGCCACCTGGTCTCTATCACAACTACTCAACTCTTCCCTTGTAGCATGAAAGCAGCCGATACATACATTTTGGCTTTGTTGCAAGAAAATTTTATTTACAAAAACAGATGGCAGGCTGGATTTGGCCCATGAGAAATGCACTTTACCCAAAAGCTGGACAACCCTATTCTTCTGATTGTTTTCCCTCTTGGCAGTGCAAGGAGAAGCTTGGGAAGCCCCTGCCGCAGAAGTATGCCCTGGAGCTCCTGACAGTCTACGCTTGGGAGCAAGGGAGCATGGAGCCAGGGTTCATGACAGCCCAGGGGTTTCAGACCGTCTTGATATTAGTGATGAACTACCGGCAACTTTGCATCTACTGGACATCGTATTATGACTTTCAAACCCCCGTTATTGGAGAGTATCTGAAAAGGCAGCTCAAGAAACCCAGGTACTCTATCCCCATACGGCTTATCTCCCCTACATAAATGAACCCCTGGATACAGCTGCAGTGCCTTGGAAATGGAGGAGGTGGGAGGGCTCCCCATTTCGTGAGAATCTCCTGTTGCCTATCATTGTGCAGAGCCCCTTACCTCTGACCTAAACAACAGCCTCCAACCCTGTGAGGCAGGCACAACGCTAATCATTTTACAGGTGCACACACCGAGGTTCTGAGAGGTAAGGAGCTTGTCCAAACCTTAACAGAACACGAGTGAAATAGCTGGAATTTGAACTGAAATAACAACAGCAGCAGCAATAATAATAATCATTGCTCCCAGGCATGAAAAGCTTGCTGTAAGACTAACACATCCTAATATAACAGTAAAAATTATTGTCAGGATAACTGACACGTATTGACCCCTCGCTATGTTCTAGTCACTGTGCTGAACATTTCACATGCCTAGGCTTTCTCTGTCCACACACCGCATCCTTTGAGATGGGCGTGCTGATCTCTCCTCCTTTTACAGAAGAAGAAACTGAGGCTTAGAGAGGTCAAGTGATCTGCCCAAGGGTATATCACCAAGAAAGGGCAGAGGTGGAATTTGAACTCGTATCTGGCAGGCCCAAGTGCAGGACTCCTTGTCCTCATGTTCACTGCCCCCTGGGGGGGCCAGTCACTGAGGACACACCCCAGGGAGCGGCGCCCTGCTGGGTCACTCCTCATGTCCTGAGTCCCAGCCTGCCCCAGGCTGGCGTTGGTTCTACCAGGACCGTCTGGGCTCCCTGGACAGAGCCGCAGCTCCTCACGGCTCCCTCTGTAAATGTTGCTCTGCAGGCCTGTGATTTTGGACCCGGCTGACCCTACAGGAAACGTGGGTGGCGGAGACCCAGAGGGCTGGCGGCAGCTGGCACGAGAGGCTGAAGCCTGGCTGAGTTTCCCATGCTTTAAGAGATGGGATGGGTCTTCAGTGGGCTCCTGGATTGTGCCGGTGAGATCTCCCTCCCTGCTTCCCCCCTGCACCCTTCCACAGCCTGAGACATGTAGCTGGAGACCATTCTTCCCAAAGGACTTACCCCTTGCCAAAGGTCACTCAGGATGCCTCTAGTTACAGGCCGTGCTCCATATTTTACAGTCATTTTGGCCCCATTTAGTAGGTTCCCGGAATTTTCACATCCCTTGTCCAAAGTTCATTCCACTAAGACTGATAACAAATAATACCCACCACCATGTCTTGAGTATCTGCTTTGGGCTCAGGTTCTGTCCTAAGCCCTTTAATATACGTTATCTCATTAAATCCTCGCAACAACCCTATGAGATATATCTTCTTTCATCCCCAGCTTACAGGCGAGCAAAAGAGGCTCAGAGAGGTGAAGTCACTCACTTAAGGACACTCAGCTAAGGAGTGGTGGAGCTGGGATCCAGACTCAGCAGACTCCAAAGCTAGTGCTCAGGTCACTGTGCTAAACAGCCTGGCTTGTGTCATCCCCACTGATCGTCTGACAGATGGGAGACTCAGAGCAGCTGAGTGACTTGGGCTGTCACACTTGGACCTTTCCACTCCCAGGCTAGGAGTCTTTCTGATGCCAGAGCACTGATGATGTCGTGGGTGGGTTCCCTAAGGAAGCAGACTCAGAGGTGGAGTTTAATGTGCGGGATGGTTTGGGGGAGTCCATTGGCACCAATGCTCATGGAAAGGAGGGGGGAAGCAGGAGAAGGTGTAGGGAGAAATGAACAGAAATGCAGCGAATGCCAGCTTTGGAGCTGGAGTGGCCATTACAGCTGGCCTGCAGCAGCAGACAGAGGTGGCCAGGCCTTTAAACCCCCGTGTGGATCAGTCAGTGAAGGTGGGCACCTTAGGAAGGGGTGTGGTTTTGAGCAAAAGGCCCTCTGCAGCTGGGGCAACCCCTAAATGGGCTGCCAGCTGATGTCTGCCTACTGGCCACCGTCCCCACAGCTGGGGCGTGTAAGTCCTTCCTCAAAGGGCGGTCCAGGTGACATGTCACAGTGTCCACCATAAGTGTTCACTGAGATCTAGTTCCACAGCAGGAAGACCAGCTTCCCGATGCGATCATGTGTTTTACTCTTTCAGGTTTAAAAAGACAATGCGGACTCTGAGACCTGTGCTCAAAGGTGTATCGAGAACATGCTTATATCAGGACATATCATCACTCTTTTTTCTTGCAGAGCCTCACCACACACCCAGAATCCAGTCCACAGGAGGAAGAGAACTGGACGTGCACCATCTTCTAACCCCAGCACATCTCAGGGGCAAGGGCTCCAGAGTCATCCAGATAAACCCCCTCATTTCCGGTTCAGACCCTTGATCCAGAGAAGGCAGGGGACTGCCCCAAGGTCCTCAGTGACTCAGTGTATGATCTAGGACCAGAACCCTTCTACGCCCTCTCCTATCATAGATTGCATTCCCTACAGCCCCGCCTCTGTCCGCATAGTCCCTGAGAGACTTAGACAATGAGAGTGGAATTCCAGCCTTGACTTTCTTCCATGTATCTGGTGAGAGGGTTATGTACAATGTGTTACCTATAACAATAAAAATAACAGCAAATACCATTTATCGGGTGTTTATTAACTTCGAGGCACAGAGCCAAGAAGTATGGATGCATATGTATATGAGTGTATGTATGTGTGTGTGTGTGTGTATGTGTTCACTGATTCAACTAGCAATATTTATTGAGCATCTACTATGTGCCAAGCATAGTTCTGGGCACTGGAACACCACAATGGACAAGAGCAGATAGAAATCCCTGTCCTCATGGAGTTGACATGTGTGCAAAACGTTTTAATATTAGATAGTTTGGGATCCTTCTAATTGTCCTGTTACAAATAATCCTGCGATAAGCATCCTTGGTTCATCTTTTATCCACATCTTCTACAACTTTCCTGTCTAACACAGTAGCCACTTGCCACGTGTGGCTATTGAGTGCTTGAAACATAGCTAGTCCAAATCTAGATGTTCTGTGAGTGTAAAATATATAGTGGGTTTCAAAGACTTAGTAAAAAAAAAAAAAAATGTCAAGTTCTTGACAACTGATCATTTTTTAAATTGTATATTGAAATGACAATTTTTTTGCTATATGGGGTTAAATTAAAATGAACAGGGCAGTCTCTGGACGCGGGCCAACCCGGGTCGAGGTGGCCCAGGAGCGGCGGCAGTCCCTGAAGGGCTGACGGCGGGAGGCTGTGGACAGCACCCCAGCTGCTGGGCCAGCAAGGCCTTCCCTGCAGGGGGACGTGGCGAAGCATCAGCACGTCTGCTGCGGTGCAAACGCTCCCTCCGGGCCACTCAGTCGAGTTCTGACCACTTTTTCACATAAAACCTGCACGTTTCTGAAATGCTCGGAGGACCGTACTCAGCGCCCATCCGAGACCAGGAAGTGGGTGCGAACACACAGAGCTGCAAGAAAGAAACGAAACTGAAAGCGGGAAAGGGGGGCGGGGTGGAAGGGAGGCCGGGTCAGCAGCGCCGGTCCCCTTCCCTCGCCCCCGGGGACCAGCGAGCGGGGCGCGTCGCTGACGGCCCGGCAGGAAAACGAAACTCCAGGCGCGCACCCGAGCGAGCCCGGCCTCCTGTCGCAGCGCGCGGGCCAGGCATGGACGTGTACCGCACCCCGGCCGCCGCGCTGGACAGGCTGGTGGCCCGCAGCCTGCAGCTGCCCCGGGAGTTCGTGGAGGCCGCGCGGCGCGCCCTGGGCGCCCTGGACACCGCCCTGAGGGAGCGCGGGGGCCGCCCGGGCGCCGCTGCCCCGCCGCGGGTGCTGAAAACCGCCAAGGTGAGGCGCCCTGGGGAGGGGACGGATGGGGCGGACCTCAGGGTCTCCGTCCGTCGAGAGGGACAATCCTCCCAGGGCGCTTGCGCCTCGCCGAGCCTAGCGATGAGGGTGGCTGTATCAGCTTGTGTCCTGCTCATGCATTTCTTTAACAAACACTACGTGCCAGCGCTGGGCTAAGCCCCCTGGAAATACGCCGCTCACAGCAGTCCTGCCAGGTACGTGCTCTTAGCCCCCACTTGACATGTGGGGAAACTGAGGCACAGAGAAGTAGACGTGTCCAAGCCTGTAAGAGGCCCAGCCAGGATTCAAATCCAGGTAGTCTGATTCTTGCATCTGTGCTCTTAAAGGCTGCCTCTCATTCATTCATTCACTCATTCATTCATTCACCCAGTCATTCAAACAGACTATGGGCCTCACAGTATGCCAGACCCTAATACTACTCTGTGATAGCCAGAATAGCACAATGTACTGAGAATTTACCAAGGAACAGTGAACATTAGCTCATTAAATAAGTACGAGCTCATTGAATCCTCAGTCACGTAGGGATTATTGTCCCTGTTTTATAGATGGGGAAACTGAGGCCAGCATGGTTAAGCCACTGCACACCTAAGCACTGTGCCACCCTGCCACTGTGACCTCAGGACGCTCATGGACTCAGGGAGGAGACAGGTGGGAGCTATCATGCCCTCAGTGTAAACTCAGGGGTGCCAGGCTCATCGAGAGAATTCGGGTGCGGTGGAGCAGATTTGGAAGCGGTGAAAACATAGAGGGAGAGATGGCCTCAGAGAACCTAGTGGCCTCTAGTGGCCCTAGGGCTGAATCTTACCTTGGGAGGTGGGGAAGAGGAGGAGAGACCTGTAGCCTAGGAGATACGATATCCTGTCTCTGCCTCTGAGAGGGACAGGAGGGATTTCTACGGAGCAAGAGTTTAAGGATCTCTAAAGCCCTGGCATCCTTCGCTTCCCTAGAAAACCTGGAACACATCTCGTGGTTGAATTTGGCTTATGGCCTCCTGATTGCTTGTGATGTCGAAAGAGAAAGTGGCAAGTGGGGAGAACTGTGGGCTTCATTTCCTGAGCCCACACTATAGTCTAGAGATGCCATTCCCCACTGAACAGGCTCCTCGGAGGAATGGCAGGTTCCAGAGCTACAGTGGGATGTACAAGATGAGCCTGGGCCTTCTGGTCGGACAAACCAGAAAGCAAAGAAGGGGGCCACAAACCTCTGGCACCTGTCAGAATAACCCCCCCAGAGCCAATAAGGACTCCCCTTCCCCGTCATCACCACCAAAAATGTCCCCAGACATTGCCAAATGTCCCATGGGGACACAGTTGCCTACAGTTGAGAATAGCTATTTTAGACGTGCCCATGGAAGTGTATGTGGGTGAAATGACACATTGGCTAGGATCTCCTTTAAAATCACACAAAAAAGAAAAAGGAGGTAGAACAGATGGGCAAATGCAGCAAAAGTCTTCTTTAAAATCTTCTCTTCTTTTGCATAGGTTTGAAAACGTTTATAATACAGATAATTTTTAAGTAAATTAATGAATGGTTGGGAGGAAAAAGGGTGTTTGGAGCCTGACTCCGGGGCCGAAGTCATGGCCCAGCCTTGCCTGATGGGGGCGGGGCTCATGAGCGAGTGACAACCTGCCTGTGTTTTCGTTTCCTCTGCAAAGTGAGTGCAATAATAGTACCTTCCTTCCGGGGTGTTAGGAAGGTTAAATGAGATAGATGATTGTGCACAAAACATGTAGGAGAGGCCTAGTTTGTCATGTTCCTCTGTGCCTGTTCCTGCTTTGCCAGGGGCTGGAAGTACAGGGACTGGCATAATCATTACGATACTTAGGGGTCCCAGTTTCAGGCAAGACTTGCTCCCGGAAGGCTCGATCCTGGTTCTTGTGGTTTCCAGGCTGTGTAACTCACTTCACCGCTCTGAGCCTCACTCCCCCAGACCTGTAACCACCATATGTAACCACATCAGGGTGGTTGGGTGTTGGATGTGAGATCACAGACACCAAGCACAGAGCAGAGGCTCTAATAACGTTTGGGGGTTTCCTTCCCAAATCCTCAGGCTGGAAGCTTTGCAAAAAGAAACACTGACAAGAAAGGTCGCAGAAATTCTGTGACTCTTACCAGTTTTGTGCTCATCCTGGGCAAAGATCGCAAATGTGTGTTCTGCAAACCAGGATTCGTTTTTACCTTCAATTTTGATTTTTTTTTTTTTAAAGTTAGTTGCCAACATTTAAAAATCATAGATTTACATATTAAAATTGCTTCTCTTGAAAACTCTGATGTGGCTGTCCGGGGCCCACATTCCTGCCTGGCTTTGGTGCCTAGAGCTGTGTGGCCACAGTCTGTCCCCAGCCCACTTGCCTCACTCAATTGCCTGCCAGCCCCTGTGGACACTAGAATTGGAGAGTATGGAATTCTGAGCTTTTTGGTTTTTTTTCTTCCTAGGGAGGCTCCTCTGGCCGGGGCACAGCTCTCAGGGGTGACTGTGATTTTGAACTTGTCGTCTTCCTCGACTGCTTCAAGAGCTATGAGGACCTGGGGGCCCACTGTGCAGAGATCCTCAAGGACATGCGGGTGCTGCTAGAATCCTGGTGGCGGGACCCAGTCCCCGGTCTGAACCTTGAGTTTCCTGAGCAGGGCGTGTCCGGGGCCCTGCAGTTCCGACTGACATCTGCAGATCTGGAAAACTGGATGGATGTTAGCCTGGTGCCTGCTTTCGATGTCCTGGGTGAGGGGGTCCTATCCCATTCCAGTGTTGTGGGCAGGGTCACTGGGAACAAGGTAGGGCTTCCAGTTCTAGTGCTGCCACCAACTTGCTGTGTGACTTCTGTCCCTCTCTGGGCCTCAGTCTCTTGGCTAAACATTGGGTTTGGCCCAAAGACCAAGAAGGCCTAGTTCCTCCTGGATCTGTGATCCTGGTGTCAAAATACTTGGCCCTCACCCAGGCATCTTGGGGTTTCCTTCAGCCACTACCTAGAGTGGTACCTACTCAAATACCCCAACGGCAAAAGCAAGTGGACACGTGGCCAGCAGCAGGCGTCTGGGGACCAGACCAGAATGCTGCAAAATCTTGTATTTTATTTTGGAAACATTAATGTGATTTTTGCATTTTCCTTCCTGATTTACCTATGCTTGATTTAATATAAAAAATACCCCTCTGTGTCTTCATCTAGAAAATGGCGATAATAATAGTATTTGGGATAATAGTAATCTATCTTATGGCATTGTTGGAAGAATTAAATGTGTAACATGTAATGAACTTAAATGAGGGCTTAGCACGTGATAAGGGTTGCATGAATGTTTGCTATTAATATTTCTATTATTGTTTTTCTATTATTATTATTATTTACCTTGATACTCTGGGGGATAGCTTTATCCTTTGGGCAAAGAGCCACTTCCCCCATGCCTAGTATACTCACTCACTGGGTACACATTTATTAATCATAATAGTTACTATTTATTAAATGCTTAAATATTCCAAGAACTTGACATGTTTTATCTCATTGGTTCTTTATAACAAACCTATGAGGTCTGTACTGTTTGGTTTAAAATTGGTTTAGTTTTACCAATGGGGAAACTGAGGCACAGAGACATACAGTAACTCACCCAAAGCCACACAGCAAGTAAGTGGTGGCAACAACCTCCGGAATCATGGAGAGTGTTTGCTTTTCCCAAGCCACGCCCATGGGAGTGGTGGAGGAAAAGGCACACACTGTGAAGTCAGCAGGCTCTGAGTTCAAATCCTGGCTGCCTCACTTGCCAGCTCTGTAACCTTGGGCAAAACGTGGAATTTCTCTGTGCCTCGGCTTCCTCAGCTGTAAAATGGGATGAAGAATTGTACTTGTCTCATAGGGTTTTTATGGGGACACAATGAAGGGATTGTCCCAGTCCCCCAAAGCGCATGTTGCCAGTTGTCCCCCCCTGCTCCAAATTCTTCCCACCCTCTCCCAGTGCCCCAAGCTAAGCTTGGCACCAGCCCTGCCCTCCATCCTGTGTCCCCAGCATCCTTCCTAACTCACACTTCTTCACACCAACAGGGCAGCTCACCTCCAGCGTCAAACCCAAGCCCCAGGTCTACTCTACTCTCCTCAACAGTGGCTGCCAGGGGGGTGAGCACGCGGCCTGCTTTGCTGAGCTGCGGAGGAACTTCGTGAACACCCGCCCAGCCAAGCTGAAGAACCTGATCCTGCTCGTGAAGCACTGGTACCACCAGGTGAAGCCTCTTGGGAGGGTCCTTACTCCAGGCAAGACATCGATTTCTGATTTTCATAATAATAATGAAAGCATTTTCTTATGTTTAGTGGCCATGTATGTTCTCTTTCTAGGTATTACCTGTTCATGTCCTTGGTCCATTATTTTCTTCGGGGTTAGCTGTCTTCTTGTTGTTTATTTGTTGAAGTTCTTTATATATTGTGGATGCTAATTCTTAGTACAATGCAAATGTATTCTTCCACTCTGTGGTTTGTGCTTTTGCTTTCTTTAAAGGTCATTTGCCACTGAAAATATTTGAATTTTAATGTAATTACAGACATTAATCCTTTTTTAGATGATTTATTCTTTGTGTGCCTTAAGAAGTCTTTCCCTATTTTTCTAAAATTATCCTCCCATATTTTTTCCCATCATATTGACTTTCATATTTGGGGCTTTGACCTATCTGAAATATCTTACATGGTGTGAGGTAATGTGCAGTTTGCATACCTCCTGCCCCAGCCTCGGGAATGCCCCCTGAACTGTTTATGCTTGTTGACAGGCTCCTATACTGGGGGAGGTGTGTCCAGCCTGTGCCTGGAGATGAGAGAACAGGCTCCCCCAAGATCTTGGGGCACATGGTTTGGTCCTTCCATTGGACCACTCACCATAAGCAGGTCTGGGTATGAGGAGGTTCTGGATTCCAATTCTGGTGCAGCCACCTTCTTGCTGTGTGACTCTGGGCAAGTTCCTAGCCTTCTCTGGGCCTTTGTTTCCTCCACTTGCACATAAAGGAGTATAAGTCTGTAAGTCCTTCTCAGGTTCTTCCCGCATAAACAGGATCTCCAGGGGCAGAAAATACTAATAGCCTGGTACTTATTAAAAGGGCAAACTATGGAGCCAGCCCCCCTGGGTGTCAGAAATATTCTATCTTGATCTGGGTGGGGAGGTGCACATGTGCACCCAGGCTTGTTTCGGAGAGAGTGTGGGGCTGCTGGGTGCCTGTGGCCAGGGGTCACCTTCTGGCAACCTGAAACGTCCCCTCCTGAGTTGCCCAGGAGCCTGGGATTGTTGCTGTGGCATGGAGTCATCCCTGCCTGGTGTGTGGAGACCTCAGGTATATGGTGCAGACACAGAAATCATGTGTGGGGGGATAGGGGGACAGGCAAAGCCTTGGTCTGCTGTCCCGCCCCACTCCAGCGGTGGCAGGACGATGACCTGGTGCCTTCCCCTTGGGTACCAAGCTACCCATCTTCTCCAATCAGCCACCCAGCTGGGCCCCCAGATCTGCCCCGCCTTTTTCTAGGGGATAGGTAGCAGTTTCAGACTACCTGCTGGCTTCTCACTGACTGCTCCATGCTTCCCGGGGACTTGAAACTCTTCCCTCTCCCTCCTGGTGACTGAGGTCACCAGCAGTGAGGACAGATGGGCTTGGAACCCAGAGTCTTGTCCAGGCTCGGCCCTCAGGGTCCCCAGCCTGGTTCTGCAGAGAGCTAGCGCTCCTCCCTCCCCTTTGTCCTGAGCGCTCTGCCGCGCCCTCTCACAGGTGTGCCCAGCAGAGAGGAAGGAGACGCTGCCCCCGACCTACGCCCTGGAGCTGCTGACCATCTTCGCCTGGGAGCAGGGCTGCGGGAGGGACGCCTTCAGCCTGGCCCGAGGCCTCCGGACTGTCCTGGGCCTGATCCAACAGTACCAGCACCTGTGTGTCTTCTGGACCACCAACTACGGCTTCGAGGACCCTGCTGTTGGGCGGTTCTTGCGGCGGCAGCTCGAGAGACCCAGGTACCTCCTAACACCCCACTACCCGCTCTCCTGCCCCAGGCCATGGGGAGATAATTAACACTGATAAAACAGGTCACATCTACCCAGGGCTTGGGTGTGGACCAAAGCAAAATGCCACAAGTGCGCTTCCAGTCCGGTGGCTCCAGCCCCAGATACACATTAGAATCACCTGTGAGAGTTTTTAAACACATACTGGTGCCAGGTGGGGTGAGGTGGCTCAGGCCTGTAATCCTAGCACTCTGGGAGGCCAAGATGGGAGGATTGCTTGAGGTCAGGAGTTAGAGACCAGCCTGAGCAAGAGTGAGACCCCCCCCCCCCGCCACCTGTCTCTATAAAAAAATAGAAAAATTAGCTGGGCATGGTGGCACGCACTATAGTCCCAGCTACTCAGGAGGCTGAGGCAGGAGGATCGCTTGAGCCCAGGAGTTTGAGGTTGCTGTGAGTTATGATGATGCCACTGCACTCTAGCCCATGCAACAGAGGGAGACCCTGTGTCAGAAAAACAAAAACCAAAAAACATACTGGTGCCTGGCCCCACATAGTTTGTGCTTACTGACGTACAACATGCATTTACTTCCCCAGTGCATATTTTGATAACTGTCTACAAAGGGCACATACCTGTGAAACCACCACCAAGATCAAGATAGAATATTTCCAGCACCCAGTGGGCCCTTCCCAGTGACACCCCCAAAATAACCCCATTTTTACTTGTATCATTACAGTTTTGCCTGTTCTTAAATCTTATTTAAGTGGAATTGAACAGCGTATACTTTTGTGTCTGGCGTCTCCTTCTCAACAGTAAATCTTTGAAGTCCACCCATATAGTTGTGGTTCATTCTGTTTCTTTGCTGTGTAGTATTCCATTGTGTAAATTTATCACAGTATGTTTTCCATTCTACTGATGATGGACATTTGAGTTATTTTCAGTTTAGAGCTATTGCCAATCTGGCTGTTATAAACATTCTTGCTCATGTTTTTCAGTGCATTGGCATATCTGTTGGGCACATACCTAGGAGTGAAATTGCTAAGTCGCAGGGTATAGCTCAGAGTCCCCAGGGGTGGATCCTGGTATCTTGTGATTACAACGTGCAGACAGGGTTGAGGACCATTGCACCAAGTTAATCTCTGCAACAGCCCATCAAAGCAGGCATTGCTGTTAGCCTCATTTTGCAAATGAGGAAACCGAGGCTCAGAGAAAGTAAAGCATCTACCCAGGTCAGACAGCTGGAAAGTAGCAGAGTTGGGATGGGAGCCAGGTCTGCTTGACTTCAAACCACCTGATCTTGACCTTCTTGCTAACCAGAAGCTTCTTGTCTCTCTGGAATTGCAGGCCTGTGATCCTGGACCCGTCTGACCCCACGTGGGACGTGGGGAATGGGGCAGCCTGGCACTGGGCTAGGCTAGCCCAGGAGGCACAGTCCTGCTACGACCAGCCGTGCTTTCTGCAGGCATCTGGGGTCCCTGTGCAGCCCTGGGAGGGGCCGGTGAGTGAGGACCCCTGGGTTTTGTGCTTAATTTACGTGTTCAGTGTTTCCTGAGCATCTACTATGTGCCCAGGGCCATGTGGTATGGAACAGAGTTGAAAAAGCCGGGACAGCCAGCATGGAGAACAGTCTAATCACCAGGGTGCCACTGCCTGTGCCAAGGAGCACCTTTGTCTTTCTGCAGCTCTAGCCTGCTTACCAAGCTTTCTCCCCACTGCAACGGGCCCGTTTCTGCAGTTTATCCCCCAGAAAGGCACCTTTTCAAATCTGCACAAAGATGTCATGAGGGCTAGCCACGGCCCTCCCATCCTCCTGTCTGAGCCTCAGTCGCCCTGTTTGTACAAAGGGCGGGGGGAGGTGGGGAGAGAAGGAGTTGGGAGGATGTAGAAACCTGTGCACTGAGGTGAAGCAGCTCCTTCAATGACCTTCCAGGGCCTTCCACGTGCCGGGTGCTCAGGTTTGGGCCACCCCATCCAGCGAGACCCTAACCAGGGGACCCCTGAAGACAGCAAGAGCCTCAATGCTATGCACCTAAGGGCAAGGAGAAAACCACACTCATGCCCAGCTCCTGGCCCCTCGCGGACAGCCAGCATCGCCCCGTCTATGTTGGGGACAACCTCAGCTCTGTCTCAGATCCCCACCAAAGAGCTGGACCGCTTCATCCAGGACCACCTGAAGCCGAGCCCCCAGTTCCAGGAGCAGGTGAAAAGGGCCATCGATGTCATCTTGCGCTGCCTCCGTGAGAACGGTGTCCACAAGGTCTCAAGGGTCAGCAAGGTGAGTCGGGCCCGTGGAGACACGGATGGGACCCTGTAAGGGACCACAGTGGGGAGGGGGAAGGAGTCACAGCGACGTGGCTGAATCTGGGCAGGGGAACTGGACAGCCATGGAAAGGTGATTCGCCATCTTAAATAAAATATACTTAAGCGCCATTAAATTTTTTAATGATGTGGTTTTTAAACCACTATTACCATAATCAGATCACTTCCCTCCTCTGCTCAAAATCCTCCATGGTTTCACGGAGTGCAGAGGCCTCAGTGCCTGTAGGATCCAGCCACCCTGGCCTCCTGCTGCTCTGAGCTCACCAGCCACGTGCACTGGTGAGCTCTTCCTGGACTGCTCTTCTCCATCCACTCAGCTCTCTCTCTACCCTCCTTTGGGTCCTCAATCCAGTGTTCCCTTCCACTGAAGCCTGACCACACGATTTAAAAAATGTGCGATCTCACACTCCCAGTCCCCTCCTGCTCTGTTTGCCTACACACAGCACTTAGCACTTTCTCAGTCGCTATTGTCTACCAACTGCCCTCCCTCCCCATCCCCTAGCTAGAATGTGAGTTCCAGGGAAGCAGAAATCTTTTTTCCACTCACACATATTCTAGTACATGTAAGTGCTCAATAAATATTTGTCGCAGGCCGGCAGGAAAGAAGGAAGGAAGGAAAGGAGGGAGGGAAGGAGCGGGTAGTGGGGAGAGGAACTGATTGAAATAGGCCTACAGAGCACATCTGCAGGCCCCATTTGGACCTGGGATCCCAATTTGCAACCGCTGGTCCCGATGTGCAGTCTGGCGGTGCTGCAGATGTTTGGCTAAAACGTCTGGTCACTGCCCCTGCTCCGCCCCACCCTGCTTACCTGTTGCTGCATATCAGTCTGACTTTGTTCAGGCTCCATGGGGCAGAAGGCAGGTGCAGGTGGACACGGCTTGACCCCTCGTGGTGCCCCAGATCCCGCATTAGCGAGAGCCGTTTCCAGGCTGCAGGTGGGGTGCCGTCGATGGGATCTTAGTCTGACTCCTGGGCTCCTACAGGGTCACTGTCTGAGCTGCTCCTCCCTCCACAGGGGGGCTCATTCGGCCGGGGCACGGACCTAAAGGGCAGCTGTGATGTCGAACTCATCATCTTCCTCACCTGCTTCACCGACTACAAGGGCAAGGGGCCCCGCAGTGCGGAGATCCTTGGTGAGATTCGGGCACAGCTGGAATCCTGTTGGCAGCTCCAGGTCCCAGGCCTGAGCCTGAGATTTCCTGAGCAGAGTGCACCTGAGGCCTTGCGGTTCCAGCTGGTGTCCACGGCCCTGGAAAGCCAGACGGAAGTTAGCTTGCTGCCCGCCTTTGATGCCGTGGGTAAGGGGTGCCCGGCCTGTGCCTTGGGGAGTGATAAGGACCCCAGGGGACCAGGAAGCATCTAGAGGGGTGGGAGGGCACCTGCTGTCCTCTGCCATCCTCTTTGTGATCCTAAGTCCCTATTTGACCAAGCACTGAAAACTACTTTGAGATATCTAAAGCAATCATCACTATCAAATCTTATAACTATTTAGTACTTTTAACTTTACAAAGATTTTAATTATGAAATGTTTCAAACATACAGAAAACTACAGATGTTACACACCCATGTACCCTAATTAAGATTTAACAAATGTTAACAGTTTAACATACCTGCTTAGTTTGGGGGTTTGTTGTTTTTGTTCTTTTTTAGAAATTTCATGTTATAATTTTCTTCCTTATTTTAAGAAGTTTACTTTGCAATTCATTTTTTAATTTTTGAAGGTGATACTTAGCTTAGTAATTGCTAGTTAGTAAATGCAATTAAGACTATAAATCTCCCTTTCACTACCACATCATATGTGGCAAATGTTTAGATATGTATAATTTTTACTATCATTCAGGTCTAAATATTTTACACTTTTAACTATGACATTATACTTTGTTCTTTTATCCATGAATATTTGGAAGTGGGTTTCCAAATGAATGTTTTGAGGTTTTGTTCACTTGTTTGCTTTCATTTACTTTTTTTATTATTATTGTCAGAAAATATACTTTATGTGTATTCTTTGGAATTTGTTGGCACTTCCTAGGTTGCCCATAGTTGAAAAGAACACATGCTTTCCATTGTTGAATGCAGGCTTCTATACAGCTCCTTTAGATCTAGCTTCTGATTTTTGCTCAGATCTAAATTATTAATTTTTCATTTGGTCCAACAATTTCTGAATGGGATATCTTAAAATCTCCTGCTCTGAATGGAGATTTGTCCATTTCTCCTTGTTATTCTGGAAAGTTTTACTGTTACTATTTTAAGGCTATATTATTGGGAGCATATAAGTGCATAATTATTATATTTTATTGGATTATTCCTTTTATCATTAATAATCCTCATTATTTTTAAAAAATTCTATTTTTCTTACAGTCCTTTGTCTGATTTAATAAAGCTGTAATAGTCTTTTGTTAGTATTTCCTGGTATACCTTTTCCATCCTTTATTTTCAAGGATGGGTTACTAACTGTAATTGTACATTTTATAAGTAGCATAAAGCTAAAAGACAAAAATGAAACAAGCAACAATATAATGATTTTCAAGGGTTTAATAATATATTGGACCCCAAATGCCAGACACTAATAATAGAGAAGATTATTTCTTTTGGTTTGGTTTTTTTTTCAGCCTATGCAAATTAAAATTATGACCATAATTTATAATGTTTTTCACTAGTACTTCTTGATTTCCACTTTTTCCTTCTGGATTTATCTTCTTTCCTACAGAAATATATCTTTTAGCACTTTTTCAGAAAGGGTTTATGAGTGATAAATTTTCTCAGACTTTGTCTAAAATCCTTTCTGTTTCACTTTCATGCTTGAATGAGTGTTTGACACTTGTTTTCCCTCTTCTGTCTTCTGGCCTCTGTTGTTGCTGAGGAGAAGTCTGCTCTCTGTTATTTTTTTTTGTAAATGATCTGTTTTTTTGTTTGTGTATGTGGTTTTTTTGAATGTTCATTTGTTTTAATTTCCCTTTTGGTAGCTTTTAAGACTTCCTCTTGGTTCATAGTATTCTTCAGTTTCTCTTTGATATTATCATCTTGTATGGATTTCTTTTTCTTTATCCTGTGTGGAATGTGTTGTGCCTTCTGAATCTGAGAACTCAATTCTTCCTTTAGTTTTGGGAAAATGTCTTCCAATATCTTTTTGAATATTGCCTCCCCCCTATTTTCTTTGTTCTCCATTTCTGGAACTCCTATTAGATGGCTTCTCACTGCATGCTCCATATTTTCATCTCTTGCATTGTTCCCATCTCTTTATGTCTCAGGGCTTCCTGTTTCTCAGTTGCTCAGATCTATCTTCCAGTTTACTCTCTTTAAATGTGTTTAATCTGCTGCCAATCCTTAATTATTTTTTAATTTCGATGACTTTATTTTTTGCTTCTAGAAGTTCTATTTGGCTCTATCTCAAGTCGACCTGTTATTTGCTTATTGATTTCAATTCTTTGTGGTCTCCATTTCTTTTATGTCTTTATTAATTTTAAACATGCTTATTTTAATCTCTCAGATTGCCCTATAATCTCAAATTCTTGAAATGTTAATTTTCCTATTTGTTGTATCACCTGACTCTCCCTCATGGTGGATCATTTCCTCATGTGGTTTGTAATTTTTTTATCATGAGCTCATCTTTGGGGTATGTGGAACTTTATTGTCTTTCCTTTTCCTGTAGAAGTTCCTTGTGCTCTGGGTTGGAGAAATATCCCTCGGGGGACCAAGCTTTCATTTTGCTTCTAGCTGAGCTCCAGGAGTTTCACTAATTCCCAGGCCAGCTTATACATTAATTTAACAGCCTGGGATTTCTTCACCATGCAGATTCTGCAAGGTTGAGCTTCACACCCCCTTCTAGCATAGGGTCGGGGTCTCAGTTTCTCATGGGAGATATTGTTTTTTCCCCCACCCATACCTCTAGCAGCAAGCTTCCTTGAAGCCTCTCTCTGCTGGTGGGTGACCTTTTTTAGCCACATTTCTAGGAGAAGGCATTTATTCCACAGGCCAGCATTGTGAAAGTGGGGGGCGGGACTCAATTCCAGCTTTCTCTCTATGCCTTGGTTTTTTTCTTCTGTGAGATGACAACATTAATAATAACAATAGTTAATGCTTATTGAGCATGTGATGTATTCACGTGCTGTGAATAAGCACTGTTCTGAGCACTTTACGTGTAGATTTCATTTGATTCTTACATAGCCTTATCAGGGTGGGTGCTATTTATGATGCCCTTCTTTATAGATGAAGAAACTAGATCCCAAGAGGCAATATCACACTACTTGGCCAGTTCTCTCTGTCTCCCAAATCTCATTCCGTTAACCACTGTGCTACGTAGCTTTTCTGGGATCAAGATTATCTATCTTGCAAAGTGATTGGGTGGATTAACAAAAATGATTGAAAAGCACCCAGTACATAATTGATGCTTTAAAATGATAGTTCTGATTGTTATTAAATGTCATAGTGTATCACTGATTGCTACGTTATGTGATTCATGTTAAAAGGCTGGTGAACGGATGGGTTGGTAAATGCTGCTGCTTTCAACTAGAGTCACACACTCAAGAGTGTTTCAAACTTCCACAGGGCAGCTCAGCTCTGGCGCCAAACCTAGTCCCCAGGTCTACTCGACCCTCCTCAACAGTGGCTGCCAGGAAGGTGAGTGTGCGGCCTGCTTCGCGGAGTTGCGGAGGAACTTCGTGAACACCCGCCCAACCAAGCTGAAGAACCTGATTCTGCTCGTGAAGCACTGGTACCACCAAGTGAGTACCCCGTGGCTCCTCCCAGGAAGCAGGTACTACCATGGCAACTGCCTCAGCCAATCAGCTTCTCCTCTACGCCAACATCTCCCCTCCCTTGCTTCTTATTGGCTATCCAAAGCGGAAGTATCCGCTCCTCCATAATCCATTTCCTGTCCGCAGATCTGGAAGCCTCTGCAAGACAGAATCTCTTCTTAACCAATTCCAAAGTCTTCATTTCTTGTACCTGGGGTTCACCGTCCGTCTCTAGCCCCCCTGTTTCTCCTCTCTTTCCACACGGCTATTGTGTTCTCTACTTTTTCCCACCTCCAAGCATTTGCTTAAGCTGTTCCCACCACCACATCTTCGCAAGTCGTGCTAAACCCTGAGCATCCTTTGGAGCTCCCTTACTAAGCACTTCTCTGAATGTCAACTTGCATCCAAGCGCTCACTTATTCAGCAAACATCTGTTGAGCACCCACTGTTGCTAACTGTCGTGATGGGTGTTGGGATGCCAGGGTGGATACATTCCAGCCCCCATTCCTGTACATACACTCCTTGAGAGGAGACAGCAGGCAAAGGCCACGTCTGAGCTCTCAGTCTCACTGTATGACCTTGAACAAGTCACTACCTTCCTCTAGACCTCAGTTTACCCACCTGTATATAAAATAAGAAGCATGAGCTAGGCCGTCTCTAAGTTTCTGTTCTTTCTGTTTTATATATTCTCCTCCTTCCCCAAGTGCTCCGGGCCATGCCTTGTGCACAGTAGGTGCTAACACCCCCTGATCTTTTGTTCGTCTTGGGTGACATAGGTTGCAGCTCAGAACAAAGGGCCAGCCCGTGCCTCTCTGCCCCCAGTCTACGCCCTGGAGCTCCTGACCATCTTTGTCTGGGAGCAGGGCTGTGGGAAGGACCGTTTCGACATGGCCGAAGGCCTCCGGACTGTCCTGGGGCTTGTCCAACAGTATCAGCAACTCTGTGTCTACTGGACAGTCAACTATAGCATTGAGGACCCAGCTCTGAGAACGCACCTTCTTGGCCAGCTTCGGAAACCCAGGTACAGACCTACTTCCCCTCACCTGTCTTCATTACCCACCCCCAACCCTGGACTCAATCACCCAGGAGGGGTCCAAGGTGGGGTTTAGGTGGGCAACCCCGCCTTTCATTCTGCTTCCCCTGGACTCATTGTTGAAGAAGTGTGAACACAAGGAGCCCCAAAGGAAACCAGGGCCGGTTTTATTAGCATGATAAAATACTAATTCTCAATGTAAGAGCCACCCAATAGCTTTTTGATTAGGACCCTTTCTGTACTTGGGCAAGACTGGGTCAGTCCTGAGGTCCTGACACTCTTCCCAGCCCTCCCACCACCTGCTCCTTCACTGACCCCCCACCTTCCCCACCTATATGCCCACCTGCTCTGCCTCCAGGCCCCTGGTCCTAGACCCTGCCGACCCCACCTGGAATGTGGGCCAGGGTAGCTGGGAGCTGCTGGCCCAGGAAGCAGCAGCGCTGAGGACACAGGCCTGCTGTACGGGTAGAGATGGGACACCTGTGCAACCCTGGGATGTGATGGTAAGAGGCAGGGCCCTGGGGTGGTGGGCACTACCAGTGCCCCCCTTGTAGGTCCCCTTAACCTGCTGATGCATGTACGCCCAGCTGCCAGGAGCCTTGGCTGCTGCCGGCTTACAGCTGCCCCCTTCTCTGGAGACCTGCCCTCCATGAGAGGCGCAGATTACTATATCCCAGCCAGTGACTGAGTGACACAGGGATACCAAAGGCCCACCTTGTCTCAAGGCAGGACCAACTCTGTGATGCAATTCATGCATCAGGGCTTTCTGTGGGATCAGGCAAAGGCTTGCCTCCAGCTGAGCCCCCAGCCTTGCTGAGCTCCTGCCCCACTGTGTCCCCTGCTGTCCTCATTCCTCTTCTCCTGTGAGAGTGCCCCAATTAATCACGTGCACAAGAATCCCACCGCAGGCTCTGCTTCTAGGGAAACCGATCTGAGACACAAGCCACTTGCAGATCCCGAAGGGATATGATTTTATCACGTTTGCTATTTTGCAGCAGAGTCTCATAACCAGTGCTTAACACTCAAGACAGTCCAGTGAGACGTGGGCCTCATGATTGCACCTGTTTAAAGATGGGGAAACTGAGGCTATGCGGGGGTGGTGGAACCAAAACTCGAACTTGGGTCCTTCTGGTGCTACCTCAGGACTTGCCAACCAGCTGAGAAGGAAAAGGAAACGTGGGAGATAGTGGGAGCCTTGCCCTCAGAGATATCGAGGGACAGGGCTTGGGTGTTCCTTGGGAGTCCTGTCTCTAGCCGGCCCCACCCTGGATTCTCTCTGCAGCCGGCACTCCTTTACCAAACTCCAGCCGGGGACCTTGACAAGTTCATCAGTGAATTTCTGCAGCCCAACCGCCAGTTCCTGGCGCAGGTGAACAAGGCCATCGATACCATCTGCTCATTCCTGAGGGACAACTGCTTCCGGAATTCTCCCATCAAAGTGATTAAGGTGGTCAAGGTGAGTCCCTGGAGAGCTTTAGACAAGCAGTGTCCTGCAGGCTGGTGATCTCTCCCAGGCCAGGGCCAGGCCTGACCCAATCCTGTGGCTCTTGCAGCAACTAGCACAAAGCCAGGCATAGAGAAAAAGCCAGAAAGTGGTCCTGGGTGGATGGCAGAGGGAGGGCACAGGTATGTCCAACAAGTCTATTTTGGTTGTTAGTGACACCCAACTCCAAAGAGGCAACAAAGGAATGTATGAACTGATGTAACTGGGAAGCCCTGGATTAGATCTGCTTTCAGGTATAGCCAGATCCAGGAGCCCATATAGTGACATCAAGACTCAACTTTTCTTTCCTTTCCTTGGCCCTGATTTTTATGTCTTGGACAGTCTCTTACCATAAGGTGGTCCTTGGCAGCTCTAAGCTTCCAGAAAGGGGAATTTTCTTTTCTCAAAATTCAAATAAAAGTCTTAGAATTGAGTCTCATTGGCATGCCTTGGGTAACATACCTCCCCACAAACCAATCACTGGGGCTAGGGAGACATCATGTTCTGAGTGGCCAAGCCTGGGTGACATGGCAAAGTGAGCCCCACCTAGACCTCATGGGTGGAGTGTGGGGGAGGGGTGGTCCCTCCAAAGAAAACCAGGATGCTGATCCTGGGTGGAAAGGATGCTGGGGGTATACAAGAAGTCACATCGTCCACTGCACTAGATACAGCCTCAGTCCACAACTGGAGAGACACAGGTGACACCCAGGTCAGCTCCAGAAAGAGTGTTAGTATGGAGTCAGCCAGGGAAAAGACCCAGGGCTGCTGATTGCTGTGTGACCCCAGGGAAATACTTTCCCCTCTCTGATCATCGCCTTCCTCATCCATAACACTTGTGGAGGGTGGCTTGGCTCATTGGTTCTCAAACCTGCCTTCACAGGCTTCACCCTGGAATCACAGAGGTCTTTAAAAGATATAGTGATGCCCAAGCCCCATCCTAAGCAAAATTAAATCACAGTCTCAGGGGACAGGAGCCAGCCATCAGTCATTTGTAAAAGCTCTCCAAATGAAGACAGGCTTGAGAGCCAGAGGCCTCAAAACAAACAAAACAAATAAACAAAACTCTCAAATCCATGCCCCCCTACCCCAAAGCATGACGGAATGAAAACTTTTGCATTTGTTGAAGGGTTTAAATTTACCTCCTTTCTGTATACCTCCCTAAGAAAAAAATAAAAAAAAATAAAAATAAAAATAAAAAATAAAAAAATAAATTTACCTCTTGCACATTTCTTTTTCTTACAACCATGCCATATTAAAGACGTAAGACAGAGAGGTTAGGTGACTTGCCCAAGGTCACACAGCATGTTTCCTAACTCAGAATCCAGAGTCCACAGGCAGGAAGATGCCAAGCCACACTTCAAAGGTCAGGCCACCTGCCATGTCCTCCCTAGGGTGGCTCCTTAGCCAAAGGCACAGCGCTGCAAGGCCGCTCAGACGCCGACCTAGTGGTGTTCCTCAGCTGCTTCAGCCAGTTCACCGAGCAGGGGAACATGCGGGCTGAGATCATCTCAGAGATCCGAGCCCAGCTGGAGGCATGCCAGCGGGAGCAACAGTTTGAGGTCAAGTTCGAGGTCTCCAAATGGGAGAATCCCCGAGTGCTGAGCTTCTCACTGACATCCCAGACGATGCTGGACCAGAGTGTGGACTTTGACGTGCTGCCAGCCTTTGATGCCCTAGGTAAGAGCCCAGGCATAGGCTTGAGAAGGGGAAGAGCAGAAGCAGGGTCACCAAGGACAGTTGTAGAGGTTGTGCAGTGCACAACCAGGCCACATCTGTGCATATCACAGGCATTGCAGATGTGTATGTTTATCACAGCTTTTCTACAAAGTGCCTGGAGAAAATGGTGCCTTTTTCTAATTCACACAAAGATGCTATATAGGCTAACAGTGACTCCAAGCTGCATCCTAGTCCCAGTAATGCCACCAACATGCTGGATGGCCTTGAGCAAGGGTTTTCCCCACCCTGAGCCCCAGTGGGGCTTGACAGTGAGAACATTGAAGTATCTCGGCACTTCCTCAGCTTTGAGTGCCTTTGTGCTACTCCTCCACCTGCCGCAGATCCATTCATTCAGTCCATTCAGTAAATGAGTCCACTCTGTGGACTCTGTGTCCAGTGCTCCTCCAGGCACTAAGGATGAAGCCCGGAACAAAACAGACACAACTCTCTTCCTATTTCCTCAGTTCTGAGATTGGCTAGGAGAGTTCGCAGAGTGAGAAAATTCCCTGTGTCTGGTTGTGTTTGGTTCCTGAGTTTTGGAGGGCAAGTGGCAAGGGAGGGGTTCATGCGGGAATTTCTCTAAATCTATCCCGTCCCTCAGTCTGGGGAGCAGGCGTTTGGATATTAAGGAATGAAACCAGAACGGTGACATCGACTCCTTGCCACGCACGATTCTGTTCCCTGCAGGAGCCTTGACGACAGAGGCCTGCTCTGTCTCTGATAGGGAGAGAGCTGAGCAAGTGGTACAGCCGTGTTAAAGACATGTTAGCTCCCAGCTGAGACTTTCTGCATGGCGGGTTGAAAGGGAGCAGAAAAGGGAATACGATTCTCGCTGGGGATTTAATGTGTGTCATCCCACAACTATGTTCCACCTAAAAACACCCTGTGGCCTCCCAGTTGGGTCTCAGACCACCCTTAGGGAAATGTCCAAGTAGGTGATCTCAGACGTTCTTCCCAAGTGGGCCCGCCGGGACTCTGTGGGACACAGAGTGACGGTAACCATCTCCCTGCTCCAGGTCAGCTGGTCTCCGGCTCTCAGCCCAGCCCTCAGGTCTACGTCGACCTCATCCACAGCTACAGCAACGCGGGCGAGTACTCCACCTGCTTCACCGAGCTGCAGCGGGACTTCATCATCTCTCGCCCCACCAAGCTGAAGAGTCTGATCCGGCTGGTGAAGCATCGGTACCGGCAGGTTCGGCACAGGGATGGCCACCTGCCCCCGCAGCCGTGGGCTCTGCCTCTGGAGCACTTTCCTGGGAGGAGGCAGGGCCCAGCCCCAGCCAGGACCCTGGGTTGGTGGAGCAGAAAGAGAGTTATATCCTAGCTGTGGGACCTTAGTTTTCTTGTCTGTAAAATGGGGGTGATGTAACTATGTCCCAGGATTTGATGGGACAAATGCATGCATGGCAAGGCATCTGGCACATGTAGGTGCTCGATAGAAGTTTGGGGTTCAGTTAACCAACTCCAGAGGCGTCTCTCCTGCACCTCATCATGGCCAGTAGGGACCAACACATCTTCTTTCTCCTTGTTCCGCAGTGCAACAAGATGCCCAAGGGGAGAGGCTCCCTGCCCCCCCAGCACGGGCTGGAACTCCTGACAGTGTACGCCTGGGAGCAGGGTGGACGGGACTCCCAGTTCAACATGGCTGAGGGCTTCCGCACAGTCCTAGAGCTAATCACCCAGTACCGCCAGCTCTGTGTCTACTGGAGCGTCAACTACAAGGTGCAGGATGAGATTGTCGGAGATTTCCTGAAACTGCAACTTCAAAAACCCAGGTTCCGGTCCACCCCCAATGTCCCCGAGTCTCAGATCTGTGGTCACCCACTCTCTCCCCTTCTCCTAGATCACAGAGCAGAGACAGGAAGACCCTCTTTCCTAGGACTCAGTCCCTTTCTAGAAGTGATATTCTTCACACCTGAGGGACAGTCAATTTCTTGGTCACCTGTGAATAGGGGTTGTCAGAAAATAATGCAAGACTCCAAGTTAAATTTGAGTTGCAGATAAACAATAAATAACTTTTTAGTATAAGCATGCCTCACGCAACATTAGGGGCATAATTATGCTTAAAAAGTTATTCATTATTTATCTGAAACTCAAATTTAACTGGGCATCCTGTATTTGACTTTGTTGAATCTGGCAATCCTACCTATGAACCCAACAAGTAACATAAGCGTGTCTCCTTCTTTGGGATTTTGCCTGCCTCTGAAATGGGTACAGAAGATGACAGAGATGCTTTTGCAAACTCTGGATGCATCTCCAGTCAGTGCGTGGTGGCTACTTAGAATTATGTGTTGAAAAGATTCTGAGGCTGTGATTTGGCTCAGCTGAAAAGAGTAGCCTAAGAAGTTAGTGGTGTGTACAGGTTGGGTGTCCCTAATCCGAAAGTCCAAAATTCAAAATGGTCCAAAATCCAAAACGTCTTGAGCGCCAACAAGGTGCTCAAAGATCATGCTTAAAGGAAATGCTCACTGGAGCATTTCGGATTTCAGATTTTGGGATTACGGATGCTCAACTGGTAAGTAATACAAACATGCCAAAATCCAAAAAAATCTGCAATCTGAAACACTTCTGGTCCCAAGCATTCTGGATAAAAGATACTTGACCTGTGCCATGGATGCAGGGAGAGTGGTGGAACCAGTGCTGTGGTTGATTAACAATGCCTGCTGCATGTGCAGAAGGGGTGAGCGATAGCACTGAGATGGGTTGGTAATGTCTGCCTGGGTGCATCATGGAGAAGTGGTCCACGTGTAGCTTATTTTCTATCCCTGCCCTAGAGTGTGTTCCTGGAGCTCTGAGGAGTCTCTGAGCCTTGTCCCTGGCCCCTGCATAGTGTAAGGTGTCAGAAGAGAATAGTCCAACCAACGCCCACAAGTGGACATCTAGATGTTGCCAGGAATAAGACTGACCCTGGGTGGGAATTGCAGGCCCATCATCCTGGATCCGGCTGACCCGACAGGCAACCTGGGCCACAACGCCCGCTGGGACCTGCTGGCCAAGGAAGCTGCAGCCTGCACATCTGCCCTGTGCTGCACAGGCAGGGATGGCACCCCCATCCAGCCATGGCCAGTGAAGGTGAGAGATCTGTGACTCGGAGGGTGTGTCCTTTGCCAGGGGTAGTGTGGTCGGTGGGGGGCGGGGTGTGTGTGGCATGGCTCCTCCTAAAGTCATAGCCCCGGGTGTGCCCCTGCGCCTGCATTTCCCGTCTGGCCATGTGGCGTCAGCTTCTGCAGGAAGGATGGGGGTAACAACATCTTCTGTAATACCTCCCCAGGCTGCTGTGTGAAGTCCAAGAAATCAGTGGTCATACTGGATGGACAGAAGATAGAAACCAGCCCTCAGCATGAGGAGACTCAGGGTCCCCTGCCAGATGAGTGTGTGTGTGTGTGTGTGTGTGTGTCTCAGTGAATCCACTTTCCCTGCTCACACACTCTGCTGTCCCCTGTGGCCTGTGCACAGGGGTTGGACTCCATGGTTTTGGGACCAGCCTGCATTTGCAGCTTCTCCATCACCCCATGACTCTGTCCTCATACCCACGAGGGCTGCATCCCACCACTGCTGAGAAAGCCCCCCTCCTCCCTGACTTCCGTCTGCCCATCCAAACAAGCTCATATTCTTCCTCCTGCTGCAACCCATCCCTACCTCCCAATGGCCTCACCTTCTTCCCAAACCCAATTGCTTTTTACAGGGATGACATGGAGTTTCCATCTCATTTATCAGCCATAATCATTTGGTGCTGGCGGCCTGGAGCCCTATGTTCTGAAGAATTTTAGAGAATAGACACTTAGCTAAGAAGAGTAGCCTAACCGATTAGTGATGTCTGCCATGGATGCAGTATAAGAATATGGTGGTACAAGTGCCATAATTGATTAGCAATGTCTGGCCTGGATGCCAAAAGGAGAAGGTGCTCACAGGCCTACAGTGTGTGTCTGGGCTATTGAGAAGCTCTCTGAGCTCAGTTGCTAGCAGGAGAACATGCCCAGATCTGCTTGTTTTGTCTGCCACAGACACAGAGAGAGGGGGTGGGGGAAATGCATGCTATGGGGACCCTCTCAGGGAACACCTAACTGGCTGCCTTTGCATCAGAGGCCTCCTTTTCTTCGCCTTGCCTGCTGCACTCCTCCCCCAGTTTACACATCTCAATACTATGGCTCAATTTGCCTTCCTGAATTTTTACTGGTTCCCGTTTTATCTCCTAACCTGCTGGAATGCCACCAGTAGGATTCTACATTCCTGGAGCCTAAAGCTGAGCCAATGCCCAACAACAGTGCTCAGCCCGTTTCCCTCTGCCCTCCAGAGCAAATCCACCAGGCCCATGCAGGAGGCACTCTTGACCTCAAGTCCAATGACAGTGTCCACATCAGGCAAGCCTCAGCCCAGAAAACAGAAAGCACTCCAGAAATCTTAAACACAGTGGGATCTCATCGAAATCACTGGACAGGCCGGACAAACAGAAGGCAGGGGCCACCACTGGACTACTGGTTTCAAGATTAGACCCCAGTAGCCACATCAAAGTCATGGAATTGCTCCTGCTGCTGCTGCTACCACCGTCACTGCCCCACATGGACAAAGCTGGGGTCCAACAGGGCCGTGGACTCCTGCAGCCACAAACATCTATCAGGGCTTATCAGCTGATGACAATGAGCCTTCCCTCATTGTCGTCACTCTTGGAGAGAGGAGAGTGCTGAAGAGCAGCTCCTCTGCTCCACCTAGAGCCTGTTGTCTGCCCTCTCCGGCTCAGCCTACAGAGACAGAGTGGGTGAGGACTCAGAGGCCAAGACCTCCTACTGCCTGTGCCATTTTGACAGCCTCCATCCATCCCTGTCCCTGCTCTTGGTGCTGAACCAACATTGAGGAAACTGTGGGTGTTAATAAAGTCTTCTTGGAATTGGACTCACCTTGCGGACTGGCTGGGACTCTGAGCCTAGAACTCTGAGGACCCAAAATTTCACCTCTTGAATTGGTCCTGGCTGCTGCCACACACATTCCCGAGAGCTCAGGGCAAACGCTTATGGGCAGCAGAGACCTGCTCTGCCAAGTCGTTTGGCAGCAGAGTGGCCCTGGCCTGGGCACCACAAGCCATCTGTGCCCCTCCTGGGTGGACCGGGTGGTGGGTTCCAATTCAGCACCTCCCATCCCCACCGCACAGTCTCTGGGTCTCCCCTTTGAAATGGTTCCAAAATTAGGGTAATTGTGAGATGGTGGGAACCAAGTTGTCATTGGAACAGGGCAGAGAGGAGGTCTCACTGATCCCAGCGGGGGCGTATTTCATTCTAGTCCCTCAGTCTTTGACGATGGCCACTCTAGCATTGGCCTATTGGCCCCGCAGTAACTTTGGGGGACTTCCCAGTGTAGCCACACCCTTGGACAGAAGGACTTGACCTCATACAGATATCAGTCAGTTCTCCCTAAGTTGATTTGTATACTTAATGATCATCCTCAAAACACCCACATGCACTTTTGGTGTAGAAACAGACAAGTTGATAGTAAAGTTCTTATGGAAAAATATACCCATAAGAAAAGCTGGGAAAACAGAGAAAAAGGAGAATTCTGAGGAAGCACCAGCCCTAGCCGATACCAAAGCGTGCTATGAAGGCCCCAGTACTGAAACAGCAACGGACCGATGGAATTGGGTGGCTCTTGCCAGGACTCTGGAAAAAAATAACAAAAAACTAAATGTGATCGATCAGCAGTTGAAAGCTGAGCGGGACAGTCAGAGAGCCTCGTTAGCCCGGAAAGAGGCTCCCATCTTCTGTGGCCTGAAGACCAAGGGCAGAGTTGGATTGTAAGAAGGGCAGGATTCCAAAGAAAGTGTTGGGGTTTATTTTTAATTTTTAATTTAATTTCATTTTTAATTTTAAAAATTTTTGTATTGAGCTATAACTCACATACCATAAATCTCACCCTTTCCAAGTGTACAATTCAGTGGTGAGACTATGTTCACAAGGTTTGTATTTGAAATATTCATAAGATTTATATTCGGTGCATTCACAAGGTGAGTGATTCATTCATCACCCTAATTCCAGAACATTCTCATCACCCCAAGAGTTGATCCGAAACCCATTAGTAGTCACTCCCCATTGCTCCAGCCCATTGTTTCCCTACTCTGTGGGTACCACTCATTTGCTTTGTGTAGCGTCTATAGCAAACATTTCATATACTAATAAATGGCATCACACGATATGCGACCTTTTATGTCTGGCTTCATTTACATAACATGTTTTCAAGGTTCATTCGTGTTCTAGTTTGTATAGGTCCTTCGTTCCTTTTTATTATGAAATAACGTGCCGTGGTATGGGTGGACCACATTCTGTTTATCCATCCAGGGGTGAGCTTGTGGCTTGTTTCCATTTCGTGGCTATTATGAATACTGCTGCTATGAGCATCCATGTAGGAGATTTTGTGTGGACATATATTTTCATTTATTTTAGGAATATCCAGACAATCCCCAACTTACAATGGCTTGACTTAAAATTTTTCAACTTTATGATGGGTTTATCCAGACATTACCCCATCATAAGTCGAGGAGCATCTGGGTTTATGATGATTCGATTTATGATTTTTTAACCTTACAATGGGTTTATTGGGACATCGCCCCATCATAAGTCAAGGAACATCTGTATGCTGTATTGGTCAGGGTTCTTCAGGGAAACAGAACTGTTAAAATAGAGATACAGGCCAGGCATGGTGGCTCACACCTATAATCCTAGCACCCTGGGAGGCCAAGGCAAAAGGATCACTTGAGCTCAGGAGTTTGAGACCAGCCTGAGCAAGAGCGAGACTCCGTCTCCACAAAAAATAGAAAAATTAGCCAGGCATTGTGGTGTGCACCTGTAGTCCCAGCTACTCAGGAGGCTGAGGCAGGAGGATCACTGGAGCCGAGGAGTTTGAGGTTGCTGTGAGCTATGATGACACCAGTGCACTCTAGCCCAGGGGACAGAGTGAGACCCTGTCTTAAAAGAAAATAGAGGACTATAGAAAGAAATTGATTATGAGGGATTGGCTCACATGTGTATGATCTGCCATCTGTGAGCTGGAGACCCAGAAGAGTTGGTGACGTGGTTTCTGTTCAAGCCAGAAGGCCTGGGAACCAGGGAGCCGACGGTGTAAGTTCCAGTCTGAGTTCCAAGGCCTAAGAACAAAGAGATTGATGATGTACGTCCCAGTCCAGGTCTGAAGGCCCAAGAACCAGGAGGGCAGGAGAAGATGGATGTCGCAGCTTGAGCAAAGAGGAAATTTGTTGTTCCTCCGCTTTTTTGTCCTATTCAAGCCTCAATGGATTGGACTTAGTGAGGGGGAGCTTCCTCACTCAGTCTCTGGATTCAAATGCTAGTCTCTTCCAGAAACACCCTGACACACACACACACACACACACACACACACACAGAGCAATGAACGAAGGTTCCGGTGTCTCCACATCCTTGCCGACACGCGTTATGGTCCATCCTTTTGGTCATAGCCCTGCCAGTGGGCATAAAAGAAAGTGACAGACTGTCAGAATAATCAGGTCTGCGGGATGAGGTCAGGGCCCCCCCAGGGGAGAATAGGACCCTGACACACAGAGTGGGGACATATGACTCGATGTCCCTGAGAACTTTGAATCCCCACGTTCCCCCGAACCCTAAGAGCTGTAGAAGTGACCCGTCCACTGCTCCCTGTTAAGACCTAGAACCTCCCCCCTTGCTTGGAAACCCTGCAGAGGCCTCGTGTCCGCAGACAGGTGCCCCAACAGACCTGTGCCCACCCCCCTGCTGCCCACTGGGCCTATGACCAGGCGTAAGTCCCAGCATAACCCAGCAGGGGGCGTGCTGGGCCTGAGAAGGGAGGAAAGAGCCTACACCCCAAAGGAGCTGGAGGACCCAGCCCGCGTGTTCCAGCAGAAGTCGGGTGAGTACGTGTGGGGGGGACCTAGCAGGTGCTTGATGGGGGGCTGCGGTGTGAGGTCAGTTAAGGGAGAGCAGATTGCTTTGGGACTCCTCTTGGGAACTCGGGACTTCACACCCTGGCAAGGACTCCAGGAGAAGATGCAAACTTGCCGCTAGGAAGGCTCCTAGAAGAATGGGGGAGTGACAGCTCACGCTAAGTGAGATGGGAATGCCCGAGCTGCCCTGGGAGTAGGGGGAAGAGGGAACGAAAGGTCGGGGAACTGGCCATGCTGAGACTGACGTGCTGCAAGGGTCCCCAAAGCCAGGGATGATGCTCTCTGCGGAAAGGCCAAGACCCTCCTTTACCACGGCCATGAGGAACGAGCCCAGGAGAGGGACACCAGGACACCACGGAGACGCTCAGGTGGCCTCCTCTGCGGAAGATGCTATCCCAGGATGGCAAGCAAGGCCCTCAGGGAATTAGGATCACCGATAGCAAAGGGATTATTTTACCCAGAAATAACAGAGGCCAGGAGACAGCCCTTACCCACCAGGTGGACACAGTCTTCATGGTGAGTGGTAGCGGCCAGGGCGGCCAGGAGGGCCTGACTCACAAAACGCGGAGATGACCCATAAAGCATGGTGTCCCCAGGGACAGATTAGAGGGGCCACTACCAGGAAGCTGCCCTCACCATCAAAATACCTCAAGGATGGACAACTAGGAAGGACATTGAGGGGACTTGCCCCAGTGAAAAAAAAATCCCCATCCCTTTCCCATTGGGCTTCCCAGGGAACACATCTGTGACATAAGACACCTCAATGTCATGTATGATCCTAGATGGGGGCAGACGGAATGCTATAAAGAGGAGTATTGCAATAATTGGCAAAATTCCAATGTAAGAATATATTCATTTTATATGTTATAAAAGATTATAGCATTGTATCAATGTTAAAACTCTGAATTGGATCATTGTTCTGTGTTTATGCAATAAGATATCCTTGTTCTCAGGGGATATGTGTTGAAGAATTTAAGAGTAAAGGGACATAAAATCTGCAACGTGCACTCAAATGGTTCAGGAATAAAAATACTCATAAAATGTACACAGAGCAAGAATAGAAGCAAATGTGATTAAAATATTCTGGGTGACGGGTCTAAGGAAGTTCTTTGTACCCATCTTGCAAATTTTCTCAGCACTGCAGGTTATTTCAAAACAAAGTATTTTTAAAAAATAACAAATAAAAAGCACAGGCTTTGGAATGAGGCAACATGTTGGAGTTAGAACCCAGCCAGACAACTTGCTAGCTGTGTGTCCTTGGGCAAATATCCCCACCTCTCTGAACCTCCATGTTCTCATCTGAAAAAGCCTTAAGACCCCTGCCCAGCCTGCCTGCCTCTCGGTGTTCCGGTCAAAGTTGGATAAGGGCAGGGAAGGCCCTTAAGGGTCAAGTTCATTAGTCAAAGTTCTCCAGAGCAGTAGAACCAATAGGATATGTATATACTTATTTTGAGAGACTTCTTTTTAAGGAATTGGCTTATGTCATTGTGGAAGCTGGCAAGTCCAAACTCTGCAGGGTGGAGACCCAGGGAACAGTCACCGCTACACCTTGAGGCTGGAGGCAGTCTGCAGACAGAATCCCCTCTTTTGGGACGAAGGTCAGTCTTTTTCCTATCAAAACCTTCAACTGATTAGATGAGGCCCACCCACATTATAGAAGGTAATTTGCTTTACTCAAAGTCTACTGATTTAAATGTTAATCTCTAAAAAAAAAAAAAAAAATACCTTCACTAAAAGATCTAGAATAATGTTTGACCAAATATCTGAGTACCTTGGCTCAACCAAGTTGACACCTAAAATTAAGCATCCCGGCAGGGAAAGACCTGATTCCCCCTCGCGGCTTAGGGATTTTTATTGCTGGGCCACAGCAGCCGACTGGGGAGCCCTCTGTGAGTCTCACATTTGCCGCTCTGGGTGCAGGAGTGGCATGTCTGTCTCCCTTCTGGCCTGTGCACTCCAGGGCCTGTTTTCTGCCCTTGCTGGGCTAAGTGTCTCATGAGGCCCTGCAGCTGTCCCCCTGTGTGTGCTGAGGAACCCCCCACACAGAGCTTCCTGCCCACTGACCACTCCGGGGGCCTGTGTTTACCCAGAGGCAGAACCGAAACCTGAGTCCAGCTCAGTCCCTGCCCTGCTGTGTGTCTGTGGGCAAGTCAGTGCCCTCTCTGGGTCTCTTTCTCCTCTCTGCTGCTGTCCCTGAGTCTGAGCTGCCTGGCCACTGAGAACAGAGAGAAAGGGACAGGGCCTTAAAAGATGACCCCTGCCCCTCTGCCTCTGTGTTTGTCACCCTGTGCTAAGCACTTTGCAGGTATTATTGGATCCTCACGTGAACCCTATGACAGAGGTACCATTTGTTCCCCAGTCTACAGATGGGGAAATTGAGGCACAAAGAGGGCAGGTGATATGCTCAAGGACAGAGGTCCAGCATAGGTGAAGCCCTCACAGTGGGGCTCTGGATGTGGCGTTTAACCTCGAGCAGTCCTTGGGAGCCGCCGAAAGGCTGGTGATCTCAGCCGCAGGGGCAGGCAGGGCAGAGGCTTCCGAACTTGAGTTTTGGTTTCCCAGCTCCGGGAGCAGGACTTGGCAACCACACCTAGAGGTCAAGGACAGAGACTTTCCGGCCTAAGTTTTGGTTTCCCAGCTCCGGGAGCAGGACTTGGCAACCACGCTGCGGGGCGGGGCAAAGGCCTCTCGATTTCGATTTCACTTTCCGGGCTTCGGCGACAGGGGGAGATCTTCCGTCTCCCGCTCTGCCATTAGCTGTTGTCCCGGCAGCCAGGAGCGAGCCATGGGAAACCGGGAGTCCCAGCTATCTTCGGTGCCTGCTCAGAAGCTGGATAATTTTATCCAGGACTATGTGACGCTCGATGAAGAGTGTCAGAGACGGATTGACGCGGTCGTGAACTTCATCTGTGACACCCTGCAGAACACGGAGCACTTCCCTACGGTGCAAGGAGTAGCCAAAGTGAGTCCGGGCCGGGGTCAGGGTTCCGAGAGCCGGGAGATGCCGCGGGGCTGAGCCCCTTCCATGCGCCAGGCCCGCACCTGGGCTGGGATATGCTGTAGAGGCACAGGCTTGGGGCAGTCTCTTCCCCTGACTGCCTGTGTGGCGCTGGGCAGGCTGCTTAACCTCTCTGTGCCTCAGTCTCTGAATCTGGGGAGAGACGGAGTTCCCACTTCAAAGAATCGAAAGGCTTGAGCATAAAATGTTCTTAGCACAGGGCCTGACACATAGTTAGTGCTCAAGGCATGAGCTGCTATTAATCACTATTACTATTTCTATCTTCCCCATAGTACAGAGGAGTAAACTGAGGCTGAAGGACCTTGGTCAAACTATCCAACATTGCTCTGTGGTTTCTCAGCAGCGAGGCGGGGTGGCTCTCATCTGTTAGAAATGTTTGGTGCTACGGTCACAAATCCCAGGTGACTCAGGTTGAAGATTCTGGACTTTTGGGGAGGAAGGGGAGCTAGGAATGTGCCAGGACCCTAGGGTCAGGGGGCAGGGGGCAAAGGTCCTGATGTCCCAACACCACCTGCGTACCCTCCAGCGCTGCCCACATCCCCGTCTCTGCAGTCGTAACGCTTTCTGGCCTCTGCCTTTACGCACACCCTCCAGCCCTGCAGTAAAGAACTCTAGATATGTGGCATCCCCTGCCCTGGCCCCGGTGAGGAAACTGAGGCAAGTTCGGTTATTTAACAGCTGGTGTCAGAGCTGGGATTTAAGCCTGGGTAACCTGCTTGAGGCATGCATGTTTAACTAACTGCTAAGCCATCTTGCTTCTAAATATTGTTAACATTTTTTCCTCATTGAAGTAAACTATATACAAAGAAAAGTGCACACATCTAAGTGTGCAGTTTGACGAGTTGCCTGTGTAACCCGTACCCAGATAAAGAAACAAACATTCCCAGTCCCCCAAGAGCCCTAGGCCCCCTATCTGGTAGGTCCCCAACCCCAGGTAGCCACTCTCCTGATTTCTGATCGTATAGATTAGTTTTGCTTGTTGTTTAACTTTATGTAAATGTAGGGTGAACAGTCAACCCAGTTTGCCCAGGATTGAGGTGTTTCCTGGGAGGGGGGACTCTGAGCGCTAAAACTGGGGACGCCAAGCAGGATGTGTCAGTCGCCCTGTGTAAATGGCATCATGTGCTGCGTGTGCTTCCGTGTGTGCTTTCTTTGACCCATCAGGTTTATGGAATGAATATTGTTGCATGCAGCTGTTTATCGTTTTCATTGTTGCGTGGTATTCCATTGTGTGAATATACCGCATTTGCCCATTCCATTGTTTTTTTATTGATACCTAATAAATTGTACATATTTATGAGGTGCCTGTGATATTTTGAAACATGGGTACAAAGTGTGATGATCAAATCAGTGCAATTAGGATATCCATCGCCTCAAACATTTATCGCCTGTTTGTGGTGGGAGCGTTTCTGGTCTTCTCTTCTAGCTATTTTGAAATATACGCTAAATTATCATTAACTATAGTCACCCTCTCGTGCCATCAAACACTAGAAATTACTCCTTCTGTCTAACTATATGTGTGTACCCATTAACCAACCTCCCTCCATCCCCCCGCCACCCTTCCCAGCCTCTGGTAACTACCATTCCACTCTCCACCTCCATGAGATCAACTTTTTTAGTTCCCACATATAAGTGAGAACATGTGATATTTGTCTTACTGTGCCTGGCTAATTTCACTTAACGTCATGACCTCTAGTTCCATCTATGTTGCTGCAAAGGACGGGATTTCATTCTTTTTACAGCTGAATAGTATTCCATCACGTGTATATACCACACCCTCTTTACCCATTCATCTGTTGATGGGCACAGCTAACATCATACCAAATGGGGAAAAGCTAAAAGCTTTTCCTCCAAGAACCAAAACAACACAGGGATGCCCACTTTTACCACTCTTACTTGACATAGTACTCAAAGTCCTAGCCAGAGCAATCAGGGAACAGAAAGAAATAATAGGCATCTACGCCTTCACCCATCTCTTCTCCTCCTGGAACTCCCAAAGTCCAAATATTTGGTCGTGTTATGATAACCCAAATGTCACATAGATTTCTTCTTTCTTTCTTTTTTTTTTTTTTTTTTTTGGTCTGACTGGGTTATTTCAAAAGATCTGTCATCAAGTTCAGAAATTCTTTCTTCTGCTAGATCTAGTCTATCGTTGAAGCTCTTGGTTGTGTTTTTTATTTTATTCATTGAATTCTTCCATTCCAGGATTTCTGTTTGGTTGTTTCTTTTGGTATCTTTGTCTGTTGAATTTCTCACTCACATCATGGGTTGTTTTCCTGATTTCTTTGTATTGTTTATCTGTGTTCTCCTGTATCCCACTAAGTTTATTTTGAATTTTTCAGGCATTTCCTAGATTTCCTTTTTGGGGGGATCTGTTACTGGACAATTACTACGTTCCTTTGGAGGTTTCCTTGCCTTCTTGTGTTTCTTGTGTCCTTACATTGGTATCTGCACATGTTGTGTAACAGTCAGTTCTTCCAATTTTATGGATTGGCTTTTGTAGGGGAAGATGTTTTCCTGTAGATATATCTGTAGAATTGGTTGAGTGGGGTGCTTTGGCTTTGATTCTGGGTGGGCACAGTAGTGTAATGTCTGTATGCTGTCCCAAGCTGAAATCAGCTTCCACGGGGTCTGTGAGCTCCTCAGTGGCTTAGGCTGCCGTTGTTAGTGGAGGTTGTGATGAGGCTTTGCTGGGGATGTAAACATGAGGTGGGCCAGTCCTCAGGCACCAGTGATGGTAGCAGTAAGCCAGGCATGCCAGTCCTCAGGCCCCCAGGTGGCATACTTGGGCACTGGTGGTGGTGGGTCCAGGTAGGCCAAGCCTAGGACCTCAAGGTGGTGTGCTTGGGTGCCAGCAGTGGCAGCAGAGGGCTGGACAGGCAGGCCCTTGGGCCTCTAGGTGGTGTGCATGGCATCAGTAGTGCCAGTAGCAGCAGCAGGCCAACTATCCAGCCCTCAAGGAGTGCATGTGGGCATCAGCAATGACAGGCTGGGCAGGCTGGTCCCCAGGTCCTCAAGAGGCACATGCAGGCACCAGTGACAGATGGGGCACACCTGTCCTGAGGCCCCTGGATGGCTCATGCATGCTCTGGTGGTGGCAGGCAGGGCAGATCAATCTCCAGGCCCCTGGACAACATGCATGGGTGCTGGCAGCAGGTGGAGTGAGCCCATCCTCAGCCCCCTGATAGTATGGGCAGGTGCGGGAAGGTGGGGGCAGGCAGGGCAGCAGGCAGGGCAGGGCATTCCCCAGGCTCCCAGATGACATGCACAGGGCACCAACAGCAGTGGCAGGTAGCGTGATCCTATCCTTAGGCCCCAGGACGGTGTGCTCAGCACCAGTGGTAGAGGATGGGGTGAGTCTGTCACAGTCTATTGTCGATGGCCATTTGAGTTGGGGGCCAGTATGAAAAGTGCTGCTATGCGCATGCCAATCAGGTCTTTGGGAAGACAAATGCATGCCTGCCACTCACCTTTTTAAGACCAGGGTGACATTTTTGGCTTTCCCTTGAGTTGAGAAATACTACTGCTGGAGTTCCCTGTGACCCCAAAGAGGCCAGAGCCTCACATCTGCTTCTCATTTGTTGGCAGGGTGGATCCTACGGCCGGAAAACAGTCTTGAGAGGCAACTCTGATGGTACCCTCGTCCTCTTCCTCAGTCACTTCAAACAATTCCAGGACCAGAGGAAAAACCAACGAGAAATCCTCAAAAGAATCGGGGATCAACTGGAGCACCATGTGCGCGAAATGAATCTAGAAGGCTTTGTCGAGATCCAAGATGGTGGGGTCGTTATCCAGGTGTGCATAGAAAAGCAGAGAATCTCCTTTCAGGTGCTACCTGCCTTCAACGCTCTGGGTGAGTGCTCCTGGGTGTATGTGGGGTGGGGATGGGGGCGTGTCCTGGGGAAGAAAAGCCAAAGAAGGGGGTACCAGACAGCCACGTAGGTCTTCTAGGCTGTGAGTGGTACAGATGCCACTGGTGCTTTCTGAAATGGAGACCACAGACCCTCGGAAGAGACAAATCCCTCCTGCTCTGGGCTTATACTCTTCTCTGGAACTTCTCCCCCCTCCTCCCAATTGACTGGAGAAAATGTTGTAGATTCTAGAATCTAAAGCAGAGCTTTTCAAACTGAATGAATGAATCACCTAAAACCCTGTTAAAACGCAGTCTCTGAATCAGGAGGTCTGGGTCGGGGCCTGAGATTCCACTTTCTAACCAGCTCCACAATGAGGATGCTGGTCCACAGACCACACTTGAGGCTTTAGACTAGAGCCAGTATCGCTTTCTAGAAAAAGGATGAGGCAAACATCTAGGAAAACACCAGCTGGGGCAAGTGTTTAAAGTCTGCCTTCCTACCAGCTCAACATCAAAGAAACAACCTTCCATGGACAACTGTCTACCAGAGTTAGAGGGGTGCCTCAAACCCCACTGCTGTCTCCCCAAGACCTGCCCAGGAACCTCCTGTCTCAGCAAACGTTCCTGCAGAGCTTTGCCTGTCCCCTAAGCCAGGGTTCCATCTCTGCCTCCCCCATTTTCTCACCCACAGCCCATCACTAAATCCTGCCAGTTCTGCCCAATTTGCTCTTAAATCTGCTTCATTTCTCTCCCTTCCGCACTGCTGCTTCCCTCGCCAAGGCCACCATCAGGGCTGGCCCAGATATGGCAACGGCCCCCTAATTTTCTCCCTGCCTTCTCTCTCCCTGCAACTGCATCTGGATGCTCTTTCCAAGTGTGATTGTGTCACACATTCTGTACTGAACCCTCTTAAGTTTTCTCCTACATGCTCTAATTTGTGTTCTCTGGATCATGAGAATTATTACTTATATGGAGAAAATTTGTTTAGTTTTACCCTCTCCTAGACTGTAAGCTCTGGGAAGACAGACCATGAGTGTCTTGTTCCTCTCCAGTCTCTAGCACAATATTCACTACCAATAATAGTTGTTGGATAGATGGATGGATGGATGGATCATGATGGAAAAATGGATGAAAGGAAATTGCATGGACGGATGGATGTGGATGAATGGATGGATAGATGGATGGTTCATTGGATGAATGGGTGGATGGATGGATGTGGATGAATGAATGGATAGATGGAATGGATGGATGGTTCATTGGGTGTATTGGTGGGTGGGTGGATGGATGGATGGATGGATAAGATGCAGTGTAGTTTCAAGCACAAGTACTCATATTATCACAAGCTTAAAGAATTCCAAAGCCAAAATTCAACCCCTCATTAAATGAGTGGGGAAACAGAAAGAAAAGGATGTTCCTGGGGCCACACAGCCAATTACTCTCCAAACTAGAACAAAAGCCCAAGTCTTCTAAGTCCCAGCCCAAGGTGCCTTCCACCATAGAGTTTTAAGGAATGTCTGGGTTACAAGGGGTCTTGAAGAACAATTAGCAGGACCATCATCTGATAAGGTGGAGACATATGCACTTCCTGATGACTCACTTGCACAGGAAGTGTCCTGGTTCAGAGGAAAAGGCACCAGTGTGGGAGGCTGGCAACCCTGAGTTCTCATCCAGGTCCCACTGCACACGTGTGCCTGCCAACTGTGCAGTCAGACTAGAAACAGCCAGCTGTCAGGGCCACTGGGACGCTCAGGGTTGGGCCTCAAACAAGGATCGCAGTCAAGGTAAGGAGACGCGCGTGGCTCAGAATTCTTGCGGGAAATCCCGTGCACTCGCCTCTTGTTCACGGAGGCCAGCGCGCCCTCTACTGGGTTCACCCAGCATGCAAGGATGGCGTGAGGAGGAGACCCGAGCTCTTCCTCACATGCGGTACCCGGAAGCCGCCACTAGATGGTGGTAGAGCTGCACGTTGCGCACTGAGATCGCTTTTCTACAAGGAAAGGTAAGGGTTGTTTTCCGAGAAGAGTGACCCACAGGGGAATTTGCAAATTGCTTTTTTTTAAAAATAAACATTAGCCTAATTCATCTGGCCTATTTTTTACACCAGGTCCAGGCAGGCTCCCTTCAACCCTGCGTCCCTTTCCACTGCTGTGTGCCAACCTGCTTTGACGCAAAGCAGGAAGGTACCTGTTTACTCCTCTTGCTGGTGTGTCCTCAGCTGTAAGTGACAAGTGGCAGTTGCACTCACCACATTAGGAGGCTTGTATGTTTCACTGCACAAAAAAGGCTTAATTTAAGTGCTTATTGAGAGTAAGCACTCAACAAACGTTAGCCATATTATTATCAATAGGTAGGAGGATGGAATGTTCTACCTCCCCTCGTGCCAAGTGCCTGACCCGTGTCTAGGGAGTCAATAAGGAGCAAGCTGGACGCTTTCTCCTGGCTGTTTTTCAATGTGGTTACAAACAGTGGAGTTCAGCTAGCAAGGATGGAGACCCATTGATTGAACTGGCCTCCATCCCAGGCCTCTGGGGCCTGGCTGTCACCCTGCCTGCCTCCTCAGAGTCCGGGTACCCTCACGCTCTCTAAGTAGAATATTAACTGGAGAAACTCAACAGCAGAATATATTGCATGTGATACATAAACTTTCTTTTTTCTGCCAGATGTTTGCCAATTTTGCGAACACCAACAGTTTTCAAACAACCCAGCCTTTCCCTACCGATTTGAAATATCCCCTTTCTTGGTTATAGTTGTGTTTCTCATCCCTTTATTTGGTTCTGCTGATCTTGTCTTGGGTCAACCGCATACGGTTTTCAGTATAGTCATTTTAGGCTACATTTGATTTTCTAGTGGGCCGAGCAACCCTTCCCCACTTCCTTTCGTGTAAATACACCAAGTCCTCTTACAGATGAAGCAGCGGATGTGTGCTATGAAATTACAAAGGGCCTTCATCGCTGAGCAACCCTGACTCTGAGATGAGGTGATGTAAATACCAGAATTCTTGTTTTTCTCTCACATCAGGCTTCCTGGAGGATCCCAACCCCTGGATCTATCGAGATCTCAAAAGATCCCTGGATAAGGCACAAGCCCGCCCCGGTGAGTTTGCAGTCTGCTTCACAGAACTCCAGGAGAAGTTTTTTAACAACCGTCCCAGAAAGCTGCAGAATTTGATCCTCTTGGTAAAGTACTGGCACCGACAGGTAATTTTCCAACTGTATATATATTGTTATCATTCACTTCCTTTTTATTGAGATAATTTACATCAGTAAGGCACAGCAATTTCAAGTATACACTCAATGCATTTTTTTTACATCCTTCTCAGCAACACCCAAGTCAAAATAGGGACTATTTCCTGCACCCCAGAATGTGCTTCAAGCCCACTGTACCCCAGTAATACCCCCAAACAAACCCCTATTCCAATACCTGCCACTACAAATTAGTTTTGCTTGTTTTTAAATGGTATAAATGGAACCATACTGCCCCTACTTTGTGTCTGCCTTTTTTTGCTCAACATCGTGTCTGAGAGATTCCTTCATGCTGTTGCCTGTAGTAGCTTTTCATTGTCTTGTAGTATTGCATTGTATTGATACACCACACATTTATCCATTCTGCAGCTGATGGATGTTTGGGTCAATTCCACATTGGGGCTATTAGGAATTAGGTTGCTATGGATGTTCTCCCACACATGTTTTCGTGAATTTAAGCACTCATTTCTCTTGGGTAAATATGCGGTAGTAGAATTGCTGGGTTATACAGTACATGTACATGAATGTTACATGTGTAGGGATGTGTAAACATATAGAGTATACATGTGGGTCATTTATTTGTTTGTTTGTTTAACTGTAGTAAATATTGCCAAACAGTTTGCCAAAATGGTTGTACCAAATTACACTCCCATCAGCAAAGTATGAGTTCCAGTTGCTCCACATCCTTGCCAACACTTGGTATTGTCGTTCCACTGAATTTTAGACCTTCTGGTGGGAGACAGTGACCCCTTAGAGATTTCTGGTTTCTTGATTTCAGACTCCTGGCATGGGAGGTACTGCATTCCCAGATGAGCTGCTGCTCTTTCTTTCCCCACAGTGCCAGCAAAAAATGGAACATTTGCCGGTGCTGAGTCCGTACGCCCTGGAGCTGCTTACGGTGTATGCCTGGGAACAGGGCTGTGGAAAAGAAAATTTTGATATGGCTGAAGGCATCAGAACTGTTCTGAAGCTGATCAAGTGCCAGGCGCAGCTGTGCATCTATTGGACAGTCAACTACAACTTTGACGACGAGACCATCAGGAACATCCTGCTGAACCAGCTCCGATCAGAGAGGTGCTCAGCTCCCTATACCTCTGCATCTGCATGTGGGACTGTACCCCTTTAAAACGAGGCCTCAGCCCTGTCCTGTCCAGCCAGAGATGTGTCAAAAGAATGGCAGCCGCTGGCCGGGCGTGATGGCTCACGCTTGTAATCCCAGCACTTTGGGAGGCCAAGGCAGGAGGATCACTTGAGGCCAGGAGTTTGAGACTAGCCTGGGCAGCATAGTGAGACCCCATCTCTACAAAAGAAAATCTAAAAATTAGCTGGGTATAGTGGCACACACCTGTAGTCCCAGCTACTCGGAAGGCTGGGGTGAGCGGATCACCTGAGCCCAGGTGTTCGAGGCTGCAGTGAGCTATGATGGTGCCACTGCACTCCAGCCTGGGTGACAGAGTGAGGCTCTGTCTCTAAAAAAAATAAAATAAAAATAAAAACAGAACGGCAGCCACTGCCATGGGTGGGCAGGCAGAGGATTCTGTCCCGGCCAGTGCTTTATATATTTCAAACCATGGTCACATTTTGTCCCAGAAACAAATGCTGGAGAGGGTCTTCCCCTTCTAGAAGGAAGGAGCTCAGAGAGAAAAGGGAGTTGTCAGAAGAGGAGACCACTTTATTATTTTATTAATGGAATATCTGTAAAGCGGAAAATGCAGGCAGGGCCCGAGGGGCTAGATGTCGTAGACAAGCCCCTCAGCACCTTGGAGGAACCCCAGGAATCAGAACTCAGGTGACCAGATTCCCCACTCCAGCCCTTTCTCCCCAGAACTGACTTCTTCTCCCACCAGCGGCTCCACTGATTTCTGTTTTCATCTACTGGGACACATAGGCCAGTGATCGTGGATCCGACCGACCCAACCAACAACGTGAGTGACGGGAAGAGCTGCTGGCAGGTGCTGAGACGGGAAGCTCAGACCTGGCTCAGGTCTCCCAGCCTGGACAGCCAGCTGCCTGCCCCTGCCTGGGACGTCCTGGTGAGAGGGTTTCCCAGCACGGCCTGTCTCACGCCGAGAGGAGGGTCCTTCTGACACCCAGACTAGGTCCTATCCCAGAGCACCACGTATTAGTGTCTCGTGACTGCTGCAACTAGGTGCCACAAACGCGGTGGCTTTAAACACCAGAAATCTATTCTCTCGCCGTTCTGGGTGTTAGAAGTTCAAAATCAAGGTGTCGTCTGGGCCGTGCTCTCTCTCTCTGAAGGCTCTAGGGAAGAACCCTTCCAGCTTCTGTGGCTGCCGGCTGTCCTTGGCTTGTGGCCGCATCACTCCAATCTCTGCTTCCCTTGTCATGCAGCCTCCTCCCTGCGTGTCTTCATGTCATCATCCCTCTGTGTGTGTGTGACTCAGTGTCTCCCTCCACTTCTTATAGGAACAACAGTCGTATTGGATGAAGGCCCACCCCAATGACCTCATTTTAACCTGACTATATCTGTAAAAACCCTACTTCCAAGTACGGTCCCACTCACAGGTACTGAAGGCATCTTTTATGGGGGACACAATTGAACCCGTAGCACATCGTTAGGGGCAATGACTGTGAAGTGAAAAAGGAAACAAAGAGAGAGGGGAGACCCACAGGCGAGAGATTTCAATGAATTTTGCAGAAGAGGAAGCAGGTGAGCAGGTGGTGAGAGATGCCATGGGGCGGAGCCTTTGGGAACCTGCGACACTGGCACAGCCTCCGAGCTCCGTTCAGGCAGGTGCAGGGGGCAGGAGAGCAGGGCAGAAACGGGAGGACCAATTAAAGGACCAGCTGTGAGACGGGTGCAGGGTTTCCCCCTCCTGGCCCCAAAAGGGGAAGTAAACCTGTCAACACGGAGTTTCCCGCACGCTCAGAGCGTTAGGGAAGGGTGACCCGAGAACCCCCCGGCCAGCTCTCCTGGGAACCCAGTGGGCACAGCTGTGTCATCTGAGGCCAGCTGGGCCAACCAACCTCCACATTTCACAGACAGGGGACTCATTTAGATCTTAATTATGCGAGGCAGGATCTACATTTTCCATTTGCACAGAAATTTGAGCGCTAACTGAGCAAAAATCTGGGATGTGAATGAATTTACCAAACTCTTGGGGCCCTGGAGGTGAAGGAGTCTGTGAATGGAGAAATTTCCTAATTGGGTCTAGAAGGATCGTGATGCTCTGGACAGCCATTCCCCCCCCCCCCCGCCTGGGCCCCCGACCCCTACTTTCACTGGAGTCCTGCCCTTGCTCACTCACCTTGGTTTTCCCCAGTGAGTGTTACACACCGTGTATGTGTCTGTATGTGCATGTGTGTGTGTGTTTACTGTCATCATTATTGCTGTCGCTGTAGCTGCTGTTTATACTGTCATTTGAGAGCAGGCTGCCACACACCCCTTTCCCCTTAAATGCTTTCATACGGATCTCTGAGAATAAGGACATTCTCCTCAACAACCATCATGCCATGGTCAAATTCAGGAGATTTAGGATTCGTATATTATTGACTTTGAACTTTTGGCCTCCAGAACGGTGAGAGGATCAATTTCTGGTGCGTTAAGCCCCCAGGTGTGATAACTTGTCATGCAGCATTTGGAAAGTAATACACCTGGGCGGTGACCAGTTTCACAAAGGCTCGTGCAACCTTTACAAAATGAGTGCGTGTGAGCATCAGAAACCTACCTACTGAAAGGGGAAAATAAAGCAAAAAGGTGTCGGTCGTTAGTAGGTGATGCCACAGCTAGAAGTGGAAACCAGAGAGCAGCTTGGAGTTAGGGACACCACAGACCTGTCAGAAGGATCCAGATCTCTCCTAGGAAGGCAGGAGGGACAACTAGGAGAGTTTTGTTTCTGGGGGATCTTGGGCACCACCCTAAACTCTCAGGTTTGTTCTTGGGATACGTTAGTGGGAGGAGCAAAGACGGGGAAGGTGCCCGAGGCTTGCAGAGCAGGAGGGAGGGGCTGGGCAGAGGGCCCAGAACGGGCAGGAAGGAGAGCTCAAGGTCAGCTTGCAGGGGCCACTCACGCCTGGGGTCTTCTGCCTTTCCCCAGCCAGCACCGCTCTTCACGATCCCGGGCCATCTTCTAGATAACTTCATCAGGGACTTTCTCCAGCCCGACAAATGTTTCCTAGATCAGATCGAGAAAGCTGTTGACATCATCTGCAGGTTCCTTACAGAACATTGCTTTCAACGGTCATCTGGCAAGATCCAGATCGTCAAGGTGAGCACTGGCCCTTCTCTCCCAGGTAGACCTGGAGGGGAGCGAAGTGGGCATCATAGCTGTCCAGGGCCTGTTTGCCTTCCGAAACTCCAGGAAGGGAAGCTGGGGAGGTCAGGGCACCAGGGCACTGGTTTTCAGCGGGGCTCTGCCTGTGCCGTCAGCAACACACTTTGGTTCTGCATTTGTTTCCTAGGGGGCTGCCGGCAACCCTTCGTGCTCTCGGGCTTGGAGACCTCTCGCTCCGATCTCTGCCTCTGTCTTCACGTCACCTTCTCCTCTGTGCGTCCTCTCTTCTCTCCTAAAGACACTTATCTTTGGATTCAGAGCCTCCCCTAATCCAGAATGATCTCATCTCCAAATCCTTAACTTATTTACATCTGCAAAGACCCTTTTTGCAAATAAAGTCACATCCACAAGATCCCAGAGGCCATATCTTCTGGGGGGGGTCACCGTTCAACCCACTGTATGGTAAGCTCGGTATACAGTAAACCAGAGAGGGATCTTCTTCTCGTGTTGATGACCGGGGACCCATTTGCCTCATCAGCTGCACTAGAGATGCAGAGCATTGAGTTGTTCCTGCCCCAGACTCAAAGGCCATGTGCTGACACACTTCCCTCTATTGGTCATATGACCAGATAAAAGTGTGCCCATGGTCACAAGAAGGGAGAGAGGAAAATGTTAATATATGTGCATAAATGTCTGCAGTGACGCAAAAACACCTGCGTGCATGCCTCGCTGAGAGTGTCTGGGAAACCACACCGATACCCGCTGAGCAATGAGAGACTGTCTCACTGAGGTTCATCGGCGTGAAAACAAGACTGAGTTTGTGATCAATGTCAGAACCGTTGAAGCATGCCTTTTCTCTTCTCCTTCCTGAGACCCCCATTAACATGATACTTAATAAAGAAGAAAAGGGCCAGGTGCGGTGGCTCACGCCTATAATCCCAGCACCTTGCAAGGCCCAGGCAGGAGGATCACTTAAGGCCAGGAGTTCAAGACCAGCCTGGGCAACATAGCAAGACCCTTGTCTCTACAAAAAAACTTTTTTAATTAGCTGGGTGTCGTGTTGCATGCCTGTATTCCCAGCTGCTTGAGAGGCTGAGGCAGGAGGATCACTTGAGCCCAGGTCAAGGATGCAGTGAGTTATGGTCGTGCCTGGGCAACAAAGAGAGACCGTGTCTATAAGATTAATTAATAAAGAAGAAAAGGTATATGACACATCAAAGAAGAAAACAGGAAGAGAGCCATCAGCAGATAAGAAATTGCTTTCTATCTTCCTGGAGTTGGATGAAGGTTTCTCCACTAAGGTGGAGAGGGAGGTGCCACCTAGGGATTGTGGGGAAGGGGCCGCAGCGGGGGAGGGGCCATGGAAGCCCAGCTTTCAAAGACAGGGTACATGAATGAAGTGGGCTGCAACAGGGGTGACTTGAGGATCTGCGTACAGGAAATAGAGTACAGCCCTTCCTCCCCTCCCAACCCCGTGTGCCAGGCACTTACTAACCATGGATAAAATCAACATTTCCCTACAGACACTAAATGGAGGAGGAGGAAGAGGAAAAGGAGGGAGGAAGGGGAGAAGCCTACATAGCAGAGACATAAGTAGGCTGCAAAGCCTAAAACAGTTACTGTTGGCCCTTTACAGAAAGTTTGCCAACCCCTGTACTTAACGAATATTCATCCAGTGGTCCCCAGACTGTAGATCATTGATCGATCAAGGAACAGACGAGAACTTTCACCATAATAATTGCATTCAGCTTGATTTCTTTCAGGTCACAGGAATCCAAATAAAACTAAATATTTCTATAGGAGAAATCTTTAGGAAATTGACCTGAGAAGCAGGTAACTTATAACTTATAGCCCATCGGTTTTTTATATGTGAAGGGCAGGAGTTGCCTTTGGAACCATAGTATCTATTAGTTTGTAAAATGAAACACTCTGCCTTAGACTCAGCCCTTGCTGGACCCTAACACAGAACCTGGCCTTGGCAACCTCACTGATTAGCTTAACTGGTGCCAGCCCATGGATGCAAGGATCTGTTGGTCTGGGAGATGCTACAGCTCAACCTTCCTTTCTTCCCTAGGGAGGATCAACCGCCAAAGGCACAGCTCTGAGGACTGGCTCTGATGCCACACTCGTCGTGTTCCATGACTCGATTAAAAGTTATGCCTCCCAAAAACTCGAACGCAGCAAAATCATCAAGGAAATTCAGAAACAGCTGGAAGCCTGTGAGCAGGAGAAGGAGTTCGAAGTCACGTTTAGGATTTCAGTAGGGAAGGTTCCCAGGGCACTGAGCTTCTCTCTAAACTCCAAAGTACTCAACGAAAGCATCGATTTTGACGTGCTGCCTGCCTTCAATGCACTGGGTAAGACGCCCCAGCCCTCGGGTTCTACAGGAGGAAGATTCTGGTTTCTGGAAGTGATGGGGGCGAGGTGGAGAGAAAGCCATGTGACTTAGTAGCTGGGTGTGAAAACACATGCCACTCATGGTCCAGGACTCCCAGTAGGTGGCATTAATAATGGCAGTAAGACCTTACACCTGTATGTGATTTCATTCCTATTTCTCATTTGCATATTGCAAGGACTACCAGGAACCATATCTTATACTCCCGGGCATCATCCACATATCTGTCAAATAATGGGGTACACAGGAGTTCCATATACATTTGTAGATAAAATGCCTGAAATACAGTGAAGGAAATCAAAGAGCAAAATGTGGGAGGAATTCTAAGGCAAAAACACAGGAAATCTGGGTGTTTGGTTTCAATCTTAGGCAAAAAAATCTCCTTTAGAAATTCAGTTCATGGGTGACATAATGGGATATTAAAAGAAATCAAGGCTATTTCAGGCATTTCCCAAGTCAAAATCATGAACACTCTAGTACCTTCCCTCTGAATAGCACTTAGTGTCTCTCAAAAAGGGAACGACAGTATAGAATGGGGGGTGGGCAAACTTTTTTTGGTGAAAGGAAAGATAGCAAAAATTTTCACCTTTGAAGACCATACAGTATCTGTTGCAACTACTCAGCCCTGACGTGGTTGCATGAAAGCAGCCATACATGATACATTAACAAATGGACATGCCCGTGTTCCAATCAAACTTTATTTACAAAATCAAGCAGTGGGCCAGATTCAGCCCAGGGGCCATAGTTTGCAAACTCCAGAGCAGGGCTGTCCAAAAGGTCTTTCCGTGATCATGAAAGTGTTCTGTGTTCTATATCTACCGAGAGCTTGCCATGTGGCCAGTGCAACTTAGGAACTAAATTTTTATTTTATTTCCTTTTAATTAACTTGAATGCAAATGGCCACATTGGCTGGTGGCTCCTATGTTGGGCCGTTCAGGTCTAGATAATACTTTAATAGTACTCCCTGTACTCATTGGAGATCATATAATTTTTTAAAAATCTCATTACTCTGGAGATGCCCCCTATATCTTAGACATCAGAGATGTAAATACACTGATACCTTTCAAAATAATTTCCCAGAATTAAATTATGTTTGTCAAAAGTGTTTTGAGGCCGGGCGCGGTGGCTCACGCCTGTAATCCTAGCACTCTGGGAGGCCGAGGCGGGTGGATCACTCAAGGTCAGGAGTTCGAGACCAGCCTGAGCAAGAGCGAGACCCCGTCTCTACTAAAAATAGAAAGAAATGATCTGGCCAACTAAAAATATATATAGAAAAAATCAGCCGGGCATGGTGGCGCATGCCTGTAGTCCCAGCTACTCAGGAGGCTGAGGCAGTAGGATCGCTTGAGCCCAGGAGTTTGAGGTTGCTGTGAGCTAGGAGGACGCCACGGCACTCACTCTAGCCTGGGCAACAGAGTGAGACTCTGTCTCAAAAAAAAAAAAAAAGAAAAAGTGTTTTGAAATCTATTACTTACTATACATGATAAGTCGTAACGTCAATATCTCCCTCATGCTAGGTCAGTCGAGTTCCGGCTCCGCACCCAGCCCCAACGTTTATGCTGAGCTCATCGATATGTATAAATGCCCAGACATCCCCGGGGGAGAGTTTTCTACTAGTTTCACGGTGCTGCAGCAGAACTTCATTGGCTCCCAGCCCACCAAACTGAAGAATTTAATTCGCCTGGTGAAGCACTGGTACACACAGGTACGACAGCCCTTGTTCTGACCCATTGGGTTATTATTTTTACCGGTAAGCTGTGACCATTATGCCAGCCCTTAGCAAGTGTCCCGTTGCCCACACTCTCCCATGCTGAGGGCTGAGCCACTTTTTTAGGGAATCTGCCCACTCCTTAAACCCTAGGTATCTTTGTGGGGTTCCCACCACTAACCCCATTAATTTGGGTGAGGCAGAGAGCACCCCCTACCATTAAAGCTGCTACCTGTGGTTTGTTTTGCCTTCATGCTGGCCTGAGAATTCTGCAGGAATCCAAGCTATCCCGCCCACAGAGGGTGGATGAAAGTTGGGATTTACACGCCTACAAGTGGCCAGTTTGGCTTCTCTGCTGCTTGGTACCTGTGCTGTCACTTGGAAGGCAGGTTGAGGCGACGAGCAGGACTGGGGCCACATCTCCTCATTGGCGAGCCTCCCTGCACTGTGGCCAACTGCCTCGCACACCAAGTAGTTTCTGATCATCTTCCTGGCGTCCAAGATCAAACACAATGTCAGTTCTTCCTGGGGAATCTCCTTTCTCGGTCCAGCTCCCTGAAGCCCGAGACTGAGCTCCGTGGTTTTCATCTGGAAAATCAGGGAGTTGGTGTGGTGTGTCTGCTCAGAGGGCTCAGGGCTGTGGTGTGACCTTGAGGAAGCCACTTCACTCCCCCGAGCCTCATGTCTCCGTCTAAACTGGAGATCATGGTGCCTGCTCTGCAGCGCTGTTGGAAGGATTAGGAAGGATGCAGGGGAAATGCCCGGACCCATAGTTGGCCTGCAGGGGGTTTCTAGGAAAGCATAGCTGTAGTATCGTCCTAGAATGGAGTGTGTGGCCAAAGGCACGACAAAGCAACCTGTGCATGCTGCTCACCAGCCGCCAGGTGAGCTCCTGTGAACCTACACCCTTTAGACCTGCAGAGCGCCAGCCCGCCAGCATGGCACGGTGACTCAGTTGTCCTGCTGTGGCCCCTGTGCGACTCTCACCGAGCTCCTCGCACTCCTCTGCCTTCCTAGTGTCATCTCATGTTCCCACTCTTCCCGCAGTGTGAAAGGAAACTGAAGCCTAAGGGGTCTTTGCCCCCAAAGTACGCCCTGGAGCTGCTCACCGTGCACGCCTGGCAGCACGGGAGCAAGATGCTGGACTTTGACACCGCGGAAGGTTTCCGGACGGTCCTGGAGTTGGTCACACAGTATCAGCAGCTCTGCATCTTCTGGACCATCAATTACAGCTTTGAAGATGAAACAGTGAGGAAGTTCCTCCTGACCCAGATCCAGAAAACCAGGTGCGCGAACCCCAGCCCCGTCCTGTCTTAACCTAATTCCTCTCATCGCCATTTCAGTGCCCTGGGTTCTCCTCCCCTGGGGTGGTGACTCGTTTCCTCATGTGAAGCGGGGAGAGTGCTGGTCCCCAGAGATAAAATCCTAGGGAAGAAGGAGAAAATATTGTCCAGAAGGAACAGGGGAGGAAGGACAGGGAGGCACCAGGTCCTGGAGTGCCTTTCCTCTTTCTATGTTGGAAAGAAACACGTGAATTTGTTAGCGGGTCTGAGACATGATCACGTTGGAAGCGTGTCCCTGAGAATTCGTGCTGTCATTCACGGGCCCATTTGTCCAGCAGGGATTGTATTAGATGAGGGTTTATCTACCCTTTCAGACCCTCAAGAATAGTAAGGAATCACAGTGCGCTCACTCAGGGCCACCAGCAGGAGACAAAAGCAATGGAAGCCAGGGGATAGGAAAGAGAGAAAACAAAATAGCACTGAGAAAGAATAGAGAAGACAGAACAAGGCACTGTGGGTTGCCTAAGGTGGGTTGTGGCCTGCTTGACAACATTGTATCTGATTAAATTACACATCATGTTTCAGTTGACCTAGCATGGAGGAGATAGTTACATTATGCCTTCGTGTGTGTGTGTGTGTGTGTGTGTGTGTGTGTGTGTGTGTGTGTGTATAGTAATTAACAGCTTTCGAAACATTTTTGACACATAAAATTTAATTCTAGGAAAAGACATTGAACCATATTGGTATATTTGAATTACCATCATCAAAACTGTAAGAACACATTGTTTTATTGCTGAAAGTAGGATGGGCCCCAAATTCTGAAGTCACTGGTTTTGGAAGCCTCTATTGCCTTCTAACCCCTCACTTAGGCCTGTGATCTTGGACCCAGCCGACCCTACCGGCGACGTGGGAGGAGGGGACCGTTGGTGTTGGCATCTTCTGGCAAAAGAAGCAAAGGAATGGTCGTCCTCTCTCTGCTTCAAGGATGGGACGGGAAACCCCGTCCAGCCATGGAAGGTGCCACTAAAAATCATCTAAAGGAGGTGTCATCTGGAGATAGCCCTGAAACCGGCTGGAATAGAAGAACTTCTGCTGTAGCAACCTGGAATTGATTCAATAGAAAACCCAGCTCACAGGAGCTTAAACAATTGGTTCCCCCACCCCCAATTACAAGTAGCCCTGAGTAGGATGCTGAACAGCCAGCGCCCCTGGGCTCCGCCCACTGCATGTCAGCACCGCCCCGCCCCCACCCACACACCCTAACAACCAAAGATGTCAGCCAAATGTTCTCTGGGGGTCACAGCTCTTTCTGGCTTTGGCTTTTGGCTCCACCCTCTTTAGTTGCTGGTTTTAGCACTTCATGGCCCTAAAAGCAGCCAGTGAACCTCCAGGTGGCAGATTCGCCACCCAGGCAGGGAGAACAGAAAGGGGAAAGGTACCCAAAGGTCAAGGACACAGAGATGTTACTGGAAGCTTTATCCAGCAAATCCTCTTATATTTCGTTGCCCAGAACTGTCATGTGGCTTCCTGTCACTCGAAGGTGGCTACCGAGAAGAGGGGTGAGACACCCCAAGGGAGTCTGCCATACCTCTCCAGAGTCCCCTCCTGCCAAGATACACTTGATGCGTCCTGCCAGTTATACCTGGCTCTCCCCACCACTTCTTCCTTTAGATCAGGATTCCTCAACCTTGGCACTATTGACATTTTGGGCCAGACAATCCTTTGTTTAGGGGGTGTCCTGTGCATCATGGGATGTTGAGCAGCATCCCTGGCGTCTACCCACTGGATGCTGCCCAGTTGTGACAATTAAAAATATCTCAAGGCCAGGCACAGTGGTTCATGCCTGTAATCCCAGCACTTTGGGAGGCCGAGGCAGGAGGATCACCTGAGGTCATAAGTTAGAGACCAGCCTGGGCAACAAGACCCAGTCTCTACAAAAAAATTTTAAAAATTAGCTGGGCATGGTGGCACATGCCTGTAGTCCTGGCTACTAGGGAGGCTGAGACAGGAGGATCACTTGAACCCAGGAGTTTGAGGTTGCAGTGAGCTATGATGACGCCACGGCACTCTAGCCTGGGCGATAGAGAGGGAGTCTATCTCTAAAAAAAGAAGAAGGAAATGTTGAGACCTATGTCCTCTGGGCAGTAAAACCTTCTGCAGCTGAGAGCCCTTGCTGGAGAGAAACCCCCCCACCCCAACCCCAGGGTCAGCTCTAGCTATTAAGATCTGCACCATCCGTAAGTGCCAAAATCTTGTCTCTGGAAATAGTTACCTTCCAAGATACAGTTCCCTCTTTTTTTTACCTGACTCTTTTAGCCAACGCTTGTACCTGCTTGGGAAACAATGTCCTCCCACAGGTATGTCTTTCTTTCTAGACAGCGCAGACACCGGGAAGTTGTGGAGCTGGGGTGCGTGCTGTTGACAGTGAGATGCTCTCAGTCACAAGTCTTAGAATGCTGGAATAATAATGCTGGAAGAAACTTCTAGGGGTCATCTGGCAATTGTGTTTAGACAATCCGTGCACTGTGTGAAAGAGCCAACTGGATAATTCTCCCCTTGGTGTTCTCTGCCACTTCTCCCCCCTCCCCCTCTTCTTGGACTCCTCTTGGAATCAAGATGGCGACATCCTTCACGAAGCCTTGCCTTGCTGAGCTCCGGCTCTGTGAGGGATCTGCCTTTAAAGATAGTTGCTCTTATCCAGCTTTCTGTGCACCCTATTTCTGTCAACCTATATTTTTTTTCTGTATTTTTCCAATTAGCTTCTCCCCTGTCCTTCATGTCTTAAAAAGGAATCTCTCTGTGTCTCCAAAGTGAAGCCCTTTACTTGTCCCGAGGTTCCCATAACTCTGTGACCTTGGTCTCAGAATCTTCCAACTCATCCACCTCCCATCTCTTTCCTCCGTACACAAAACCTCTCCCGCCCCTGCTGGCCCAGAGGTCTCCTAAGTCCTTCATTAGACCTTGCAAGCCCCCAGAGTCTTGTGGTCTCACTGGTGCCTTGTCTATACGAGCCTGTTGTCTTCTTCTGAGCCCACCTTGGTCCCCCCACCCAGGTATAACTTCTTGACAAATCAAAAGGCTTCTTCCTTGGGCTTTAGCTTCAATCATACTTGAAGGCATAAGTGTTGTAACCTCATAAACCCTCACTTAAAGTTTTATTACTGCTGCAGACACTGACTGTGATACACTGAAGACTATAGCTGGCCATTGTGCCCAGTTCTTTGCACAGACTTTCAAATACCCTGATAGGGGTGTATTTTGTATTCATAATAAGCTCCTTTCAACCATCCCTGCGTTTATGCTAACAAGGTGACTTGTGGTGGGGCCCTTAGATAGTTTCAAGGGAGGAGCTGGCCAAGCCACCAAGACCAAGCATGTGATTGGGGAATTTCATCCCCAACCCCTAACATCCAGGGAGGAGAGAATGCTAGCAACTGAGTCCAAGCACGTGGCCAATGATTTAATCAATCGTGCTAAAGTCGTGGAGCCCCAATAAAAGCTCTCAACAATGAGGCCTGGGCGCCTCCTGGTTGGTGAACATTCATTGTACCAGGAAGGTGGAGCATCTGATTCCACAGGCTCAAAGGCTCCTGAGCTCTGGACCCTTCCAGAACTGGCCACACTATATATCTTTTCATCTGTCTCTACATTTCTATCCTTTATAATAAAATGGTGATTGTAATTATAGCACTTTCCTGAGTTCTGTGAGTCATTCTTGCAAATTGTTAAAACATGAAGGGGGGTCGTGGGAACCCTGAATTTGTAGCCAAGTGGGACAGAGGTGTGGAGTAGCCTGGGAACCCCCCTTGAGGCTGGTGTCCGGAATCAGGGTGGATGTGTTGAGGACCTGGCTCTCTCATTGTCCATAAGCTTCACGGGGGATTACTGTGTAGCTGGAGGAACTAAAACACATCACCCTACGTCCCTTAAAGAAAACTGAAGGGCAGTTTGCAACCACGTGCTTAGTGATATGTACGTGACAGGCAAGACCCGTAAGAATAAAGTGAGTAACTCAAAGCCACACAAAGGCAGGGAGGGACCATTTTGGTCTTTCTGGCCAATATCTTCTCAGCATTCAGTAGACATTTAGATCCATTAAAAGCAAAGAGAAGAAAGAGTTTGGGGTGATCAAGAAACATGCAGTCATTGGTCACTCCCAGAAATAATCAGGGAACCAACCTGTCTCAGAAGATAAGCAATGAACGACAATGAACAGGGACAAGTAAACCAGCCTTTCTTGCACAAAATGCGTTTCAGGATAAACAAACAGCCACAATGGAAGAGCGAAATTTATTCTTTTGACAGAAGAATTCTATTTCATAAATGTCAAAAAGACAACAAATAAGAAACATCACCATTT